>CAUDMG010003541.1:0-445000 GCA_958450375.1 Homarus gammarus | reverse complement strand
GAAGAATGAAGTGCTGAAACAACTCGACAGCGGTATGAGCTACGCAGCTGTTGGCCGCCACTTTGGGCTCAACGAATCCAGTGTGCGTGGAATTAAACGACGTGCAAAGGATCTGAAGCACGCTTTAGCTTCAAGTGCACCAGTGACATCAAAAGTGACAAGCCATGTGCGTGATGATGCCCTCATTAAAATGGAAAAAGCACTGAACATTTGGATAGAGGACCTAAACCGCCGCCGCATACCACTTGACTCAAAATTTATTAGGCAGAAAGCTAAGGAACTTTATGATAAGTTTTCTAAAGGTGATGATCATGGTGATGGTGATGATCAGGGTGATGGTGATGATCAGGGTGATGGTGATAATCAGGGTGATGGTGATAATCAGGGTGATGGTGACAATTTGAAAAAATTTGCAGCTAGCAAAGGATGGTTCGAGAAATTCAGACATCGTTATGGGCTGCATAATATAAAAGTGACTGGCGAAGCAGCATCAGCAGACACTGTGGCAGGGGAAGCATACCCTGCAGAGTTTGCTAACCACATAGAACAAAAGGGTTATAGGCCGGAACAAGTTTTTAATGCTGATGAGTCAGGCCTATGGTGGAAGAAGATGCCACGCCGAACCTACATCTCTAAAGAGGAAAAAAGTGCCCCTGGATTTAAAGTTGCGAAGGACCGAGTGACAGTGATGCTATGTGGGAATGCGGCAGGGCATATGATTAAGCCCATGTTGTTATACACTGCCGCACGACCTCGGGCTCTCAAAAATAAAAACATGAACTTGCTACCAGTTTTCTACAGGAACAACAAGAAAGCGTGGATGACATCTGATTTGTGTGTGGATTGGCTGAAAAACTGCTTTGCTAGAGAGGTGAAAGATTATCTGGATGAACTTGGCATGGAGTTCAAAGTGGTATTATATCTAGATAATTGCCCTGGCCACTCTGAGGAACTCAAGACTGCCCACCCCAACATTGAGGTGGTTTTCCTGCCAAAAAACACCACCTCCATCATCCAGCCAATGGACCAGGGAGTCATTGCCGTGTTTAAGGCTAAATATGCAGAGAAGACTTTCAGCATGATTCGTGAGTGCCTTGATAAGGATGCTGATGTGACACCCAGAGAAATGTGGAAGAAATTTGATATTGCACAGTGCATAAACTTCATCGCTGAAAGCCACAATGAACTGTCGCAGAACTGTGTCCGATCATGTTGGAAAAAATTGTGGCCTGAAATTGTCCCAACATTCACAGGGTTCCCAACAGCCGAGCCTCAGTTACGCAACATAATAACTATGGCAAATGAAGTTGGAGGTGAAGGGTTCTCTGACTTAACAGCGGCAGAGGTGCAAGAAGAGTTATTGGGAAATGTTGGGGATCCATTTACAAGTGATGAACTAGAACAATTAGTGGAGTTGCAGGATGAAACAGAAGATGAAGTGAGTGATGATGAAAATAAGAACTTAACTTTAGATAATCTTGGTGAAGTAATAAGAATGAGTAAGGCCCTCTCTGCTCGTCTCTATGACATTGATCCCTCCCTTGATAGGTCCCTTAAAGCAAAGAGAGCTATTGAAAATGTTATGTTGCCATATATAGAACTTCAGAGGGAAATGAGAAGCAAGAAAGCACAGACCACCATCACCAACTTCTTCAGTCGCCGAGTGCCTGCCGACACCTCACAACAACAAGACGTAGAAGCTGCCGGCACCTCACAACAACAAGACGTAGAAGCTGCCGGCACCTCACAACAACAAGACGCAGTACCTGCCCACACCCCTCAAGAAGATGCAGACCTTGACTCATCATACTCATCTGACTGGTCAGGCTTTTAATAAGCCTCAATCATCACACTTATATATACTGTACACTGTATTGTTTACTGTAAGGACCGATGTGCACTTCAATAAATGAAATCGTAAGTTTGCTAGTATTTTTGTCCACTTATTATATTATTATTTATACACTATTATTTAAGGTTATGTGTAAAGGAAATGCATTAATGCTTAAAAGTACATTTATTCAACATATGCTAATAATAGTTAGAAAAATTACGTAACCATCACGGTATCGACGGCCGTCTACAGAACGTAACCCCCGTCGATAAAGAGGGAGTACTGTGTGTGTGTGTGTGTGTATATATATATATATATATATATATATATATATATATATATATATATATATATATATATATATATATATATATATATATATATATATATATATATATTTATATATATATATATATATATATATATATATATATATATATATACAGTGACCCCTCGGTTAACGAACTCAATCCGTTCCAGAAGGTCGTTCGTTAACCGAAAAGTTCGTTAACCGAAACCATTGTTTCAATGGGTTTTTGGGTAATTGGTTCCAGCTCACCGAAAATTTCCTAAATTCAACAAAAATGGTAGAAAAGTTCACTTACTTTGAGGTGTATTTGTAGAAGGCTCCTGGATGATGATGATGATGATGGGATTTAGAATGGGGGTGGAGGAGAAGGAAGAAGAGAAGGCATTGGGGTGGAAGAGAAGTCACCCCATGGCGCCATTTCACCCATAAAATTTTAGCTCTCTTGGTGTAATTCAAGATTATTTTCTTTAAATCAACACTGCACTGCATTATATATTGTCAATATGTAAAATATATTTCAAAATGACCAATAATTTGCTTGGAAACACAGAAAAAAAGCATTTAGTTGAAGAGAGTCTCAAGCAAGATGTTACCTCCAGTGAAAACAGAGAGACTAACGCCTGTTTGCTGTGTTAAGAGGCTGGATGCCGCGCATTAAACTAGTCACTTTACCTTCAATTATGTTCAATAATTGTTAAAATGACTAAAAAATTTAATATTAAACTTTTAAAATTATTGAATAGTATAAACTTCTTGATATTTACTAAAATAGTAAGGAATTTAAGCCCTAGAACCGATTAATGTATTGGCGGACTGATACTAAAGCTGGTTGCCCGGTCAGTGCAAGCGAAAACATGTTGAGGTCGGTTCGTAAGAAATTCGTTAACCGAATTTTTGTTCGTTAACCGAATTGAAGATCCTTATGGAAGGCAGTTCGTTAACCGAAATTTCGTTAACCGAGGCGTTACTGTGTATATATATATATATATATATATATATATATATATATATATATATATATATATATATATATATATTTTTTATGAAAATCCACAATGAAAACGTGGATAAGATAAATCTTGATAAAATCACACGGGAAAATGGAAACAACGTTGTTTCCATTTTCCTGTGTGATTTTATCAAGATATATATATATATATACATATATATATATATATATATATATATATATTGATATATATATATATATATATATATATATATATATAGATATATATATATATATATATATATATATATATATATATATATATATATATAATAATATATGATATATATATATATATATATATATATATATATATATATATATATATATATATATATATATAGTAAGACTATTCAAGGAGACTTTTGCAGAAGACACTGGAGCACGAGCCGTATCCGCTCGAGGTTTACTTGCGCAAATAGATGCAGAATTTGTCTACTCATTGCAGTTTTTCTCAGAGATTCTTGGAAAAGTTGATAAAGTATCACAGCAGCTACAAGACAAGGAAGCAGACTTAGGAAAAGCAGCAATGCTCATTTCGTCGCTCTGTGAAGATCTAGCTGATAAACGCCACTGTAACTTCATTGAGCACTACTCCAAGAAGATTGAGGAGCTCTGTGAGAAATGCAGCATTTCACCAACAAAGACACGAACGCGAACCAGAAAACCTAGACAGAATGATGAATTCATTGTCCTGGAAACGACCGGGCAAAGATCTGACGTGAGTCATGTGCGCATTGGCAGCTTCTATGAAGTCCTAGACTGTTTGATTAGTGAATTAGACAGGCATTTCTCCAATGATTCCTGTGCAATTTTCTGTGGGATTTCAGCTCTTTGTCCAGGACAGACATTTTTGTCTGACGAAGATTTGAAGGCATTTGCAGTTACATACTCAGTCAATCAAAGTGACTTACAACAAGAGATACCTCTGGTGAAGAAATTGCTCGTGAAGGAACATAAACAACCTTCATCACTCGTGCAACTTATGTCATTTATATGCCCTTATAAGGCTGCATTTGACTGTTTGTATAAATTACTGTTGATAGCTGTGACTTACTTAGTGTAGTTAGACATGGTGAGGCTGCTAATGCTGATAAGGAAGGGGCAGCAAATTTTTTAGTGGAGTTTAAAGAACTGATGGATGAAGAAAATTATCTTCCACAGCAAGTGTTCAATGTGGACGAAACTGGGCTGTTTTGGAAAAAGATGCCCAAAAGAACATTCATCACCAGAGATGAAGCCTCTTTACCTAGGCATAAACCCATGAAAGACTGTCTCACTCTATTGCTTGGTGCCAATGCTTCAGGGGATTTCCGACTGAAGCCTATGCTTGTCTACCACTCTGAGAACCCCAGGTGTTCAAACAACAAAAAGTGGTAAGGCGAAAGCTTGGAGTTTATTGGAAGTCCAACCGTAAGGCATGGGTGACAAGACAGCTCTTTAATAAATGGGCTGTTGAGGTGTTTTGCCCTTCTGTCAAGAGCTACCTAACCACCAATAAACTCCCTTTAAAGGCTCTTCTCCTCATGGATAATGCCCCTGGGCATGACCCTAAACTTGCCAGAACTTTGGAGTCAATTTGACTTTGTGAAAGTGTTGTTTTTGCCTCCCAACACTACATCAATCATACAGCCAATGGACCAGAATGTGATCAGCAATTTCAAGAAGTTGTACATGAAGAAAATGTTTAGCTGTCATCCGGCAACTTCTACTGATCCTGAACTAACACTGAAACAGTTCTGGAAGACACAATTCAACATCCTGGAGGCTGTAATATTGATTGTGTCATCATGGCAAGTAGTCTCCACTAGATCCCTCAATTCTTCATGGAAAGCACTGTGGCCATCAGTAGTCCATGATTTTTGAGGGATTTCAGGATGACACAGAGTTGGACCAGGAGATTGCGTCCATTGGTCAGTCATTGGGCATTAAAGTGGAGGATGATGATGTCGAAGAGCTTGTGATGTCTCATGAGGAGGAACTTACTCCTGATGACTTGAAGCAACTGGATGAGATGTTAGAGGCTGACAATGGTGAGGAGGAAAAGGAAAGTGATGACCATATGTCAACTTCAGAGTTGAATGATGTTATTTACTACTGGGAAAAGTTCAGGAAACTGGCTTCAAGGCACCCAGATGTCAAAAAATCTTAACTAACTTTGTGTCATGTTGAGGACACAATGGTCTCCTTTGAACATGAGTTAATGATGAGGAGAGATGCCCCATAGACCACAATTGACACTTTCCTCAGTAAAAGGCAGAGGGAACAAGATACTCAGCCTACCACTTCAAGAAGGAGAGAGGATGTTCATGGTGGAGAATCTGTCAGTCCAGAGGTTCCTCACATTTTCATGGAAGGTGACTCGCCTTCCAAGAAGCAGTAAAATGCTTCTCTTCCACGTCCACTTCCTTCTCTTCTCCCTTCTCCTCCTGCACCTCCCACTTCAAATTCACATCATCATCATCATCCAGGAGCCTTCTACATACACACCTCAAAGTAAGTGAACTTTTCTCCCTTTTTTGTTGAATTTAGGCAATTTTCGGTGAGCTGGAACCAATTACCCCAAAACCCATTGAAACAATGGTTTCAGTTAATGAGCAACCTGCTGGAACGGATTGTGCTCGCTAACCGAGGGACCACTGTAGTAAAAACTTTACCGCCGATAAATGAACCTAAAGGGTTTTTTTTTTTTTGTGTGTATTAGCCCACCCGGGCACAGGTCACTGACCCACATCGGGGCCTGGGGGGCGAAAATGTAATAATAATAATAATAATAATAATAATAATAATAATGATTCATAGCAAATGAAATTTATAATAAAAAATAATAAAAGAATAATAATAATAATTCTGTAGTAATAATAATAAGTCATTAATAATAAAGAACCATAAATACAAAAATGAAAACAAAAAGTGAGAAAGAATATACAGTATGTATGTTGTGTTGTCGATATTATGAGAAACAATTGAGACCCTGCAATTGTGTGTAAAAGAGACATTTAGTCAGATCAGCAACCTGGGACTTGGTCACAACTTTTGTGATGCCATATGGCAGCAGGGTCTACCATTAGACAACACATTAGGCTTCCAATATCTTCCCAGCCGGTAGTCTGGAAAGTCTGTATTACTGTTAATAATTGCCCCACAACTTTTTGATTTTCTTAATATACCTACCATATAGTTGATACAATATTAAGACACTAGTCATTGTGTCGCTAATGACGTGGAACAGAGATACAGTATTACCCCGCTTTACGCGTTTTTTTTACGCATTTCCACGTTTACGCGGTA
Source organism: Homarus gammarus (assembly GCA_958450375.1). Lineage (NCBI taxonomy): Eukaryota > Metazoa > Arthropoda > Malacostraca > Decapoda > Nephropidae > Homarus > Homarus gammarus. Next base: position 438,556 of record CAUDMG010003541.1, on the reverse strand, counting down.
CACTCCCGAACACGGAATGCTCACGCGGTGCGTGCACTCTTTTACGCGGAGAGCAGCTGGCGGTCCTCTCGCACCACGCCATTTTTGGATTCAAACCTCCCACCATCCTGCCATGTTGGGTAAGCGGCGCGAGTAGGTTGCGCAGTGTATGTCTTTGTTGCATTATCGGTGACGTCATATGACGTATCGGACTGTGATTGGGCCAAGCATCCTTACCTCCCTCCCCCGCTAGCTGTAATTGGTTTAATGTACTATGACGTGCCCCGCCGCGGGAGCGTTCAAGCCCCTTGACCTACCTGTGTCAGTTACACCCCTTCAGGCTACACAGTGTATGTCGGTATCTATTGTTCCATAAGAATGGCTTCCACCGGACCACCACCACCACAAAGAAACCTTGCATTACCTGGACCCAGCCGCCCTAAGCCAAAGATGATACGACGTTCCCTAAGCTACGAAATTAAATACAAATCATCCAAGAATTGGAGAAAGGAACAAGACAGGTTGATCTCGCGCGCCAGCATGGTGTTAACTAATCTACGATCCAGACAATTAAGAAGGATGCAGCCAAGATAAAGGAGCACATGAACATCACAAAGTCTACAGGTGCTTCTATGATCAAGTATTGCCACAACCAAGTGCTTCTCACGACGGAAAAATGACTTGTGAGCTACTTGATTCGTCAGGCGCGACAGAACATGGCGGTGGACACGCGCTTAGTTAAGGAATACGCACGTGAACTGTAAGAAGCAGTGTCACGTAAGATGGGAATTGCAGAGCCCAAACCCTTTAATGCTTCCTCTGGGTGATTGCAGAGATTCAAGAAGAGGAACAAGATCACCAATGTTAACATTGCTGGTGAAGAAGCTAGTGCTGACCGTGTTGCGGCCAAGGATTTTCCTCCGATTTTACGTGAGATTATGGAGGAAGGACAGTACACCGACGACCAGGTGTTCAACATGGACGAAACTGGTCTTTTTTTGGAAAAAGCTACCTTCCAAGACCTTAGTTGTGAAGAATGCCAGCAAGTGTCGGGGCCGGAAGTTGCAGAAGGCGCGCATCACCGTCCTGTTTACCACCAATGCCTCCGGTACCTGTAAGCTCAAGCTATCGGTGATCCACACAGCACGGAAGCCGCACGCCGACAAGAGCATGAACATGACAAAACTAAATGACCACTGGCTGACCGCACATAAGGCGTGAATGTTCTATACTCTGTTCCTCTCCTGGTTTGATGAGTGTTTCGTTCCCGACGCGAAGAAATTCTGTGAGCAACAGAATATTCCATTCAAGATTTTGTTGCTGCCTGACAACGCACCAGGACACTCGCCCCTACTGTTAGATCGTCACCCCAACGTAAATGTGGTCTTCCTTCCTCCCAACACTACGTCACTAATACAGCCCATGGACCAGGAGTTGATACGTAATGTGAAAGCTACATTCTCTGCAAAGAAATTTAAGCTCCTGAATGACTACACCAACACCAAGGATGAGTTGCGAACCTGGGTGACACCGATGGCAAGAGCGAAAACGACGAGGAACAACAGTTGGCAGAGCAAGAAGTACTTGTGAAACATTTTTGGAGAAAATTCAACTTCAAGAAAGCTGTGGACTTCTTGGTGGAGGCATGGGATCAGCTGTTTGTAGCAACTGTTCATCACGCATGGAGACATGTTTTGCAAGGTATTCCAGGTGGGAGTCAGTCAATCTGTGACTGGTGAGGTTCAGACTGTTGTAGTAGCAGTGGACCTTGCCAGAGAAGCTGCGCAGAGTGTTACGGCTGCAGGCTTCTCCGAGACCACCAACGACGACATCCTGGAGGTGATAAGGGATCCTGATGTGACTGCCGACGAGATGTTAGATGATGATGACGTCAGTGAAGAGGCAGGTGGTGCGTCATCACAAGAAGAACGCAAGTTATCGCATAGTAATGTAAAGGGTACCATCGAGTGTCAAGAAACTCAAGCTCCTCCTTTCCGACGATAACCAGTATGAAATCTTCACTACCCAGCTGTTGCAGACTATGGAGCCCTACATCAGGGTGTATCACAACAACATCAACACCAGCCGTCAGCAAAGCATAACCGAGTTCTTCGCCCTCAACCCACCACAGCCAGCCCAAGCCAGTGACAGGGACAGGGATTTGTCAGGGTGGCACTAATAAGTGTGGATGACAGTGATGAAAACTCACCTGAGGGCCAGTAGCCTGCCCTCTGCCTCGGAACCAGCCTCCATTCCCCTACGCCGACCCATCTCTTCTACTAACGTAAGTGTTAACCCTAACCTTGTTTTTTTCTAACCTAACCTTCAGTATATTATTCTCTTATTAATTGTTCCCTTCTATATTATGTGTGTGCACATACCATCATGAAGTCAAGATGTTATTTTTACTAAAACGTACGTATTGTGTCGGGAAAAAGTGGAGTTTGGGGGTCGGCCCGGTCTCTCTTTCAATTAATCCCATGTTATGTTGTTCACTACGCGTTTCTCGCTTTATTCGGGCCGCCGTGGGTTCAATTGACCGCGTAAAGCGAGGGTTCACTGTAGTTAATATTCTTCTGGGTGGTCCAATGAAGGAGGAGGTAAGGAAGTTAGGTTAGGTAGGTTTGGTTACTGTTATAAACTACACATTAATAATTACGTTATTTCCGACGGTAATGCAGGTCATAATATGCAGCTTACCATATAATTCCTCTTTTATTTTGTATGTCATTAATTTTGATTCATCAATTGATTTAAATTCATATTTGATATACCTAGATTAATATGTAAATCTTACTTTGTAAGGCTTATAGGCAATGATGTTCTATCTTATGAGTTTACAACTAATACAGGTTGAAAAAGTCTGGCTGCGATTATTGTATGTTCACGTGACCTCATATTTGGCTTTCATTACCGAGGGATATTTAGGCTATACAACATTAATAAGGTCTATCTGCAAGTTTTCTGTCACAAAAAATATTTTTACCCTAAGTGTGAACAATACAAACCTTCTGTTTTGGTAAAAAATACTTTATAATTTGTAATGAAGACAAAAGATGCATCTCTTCCAAACTGCGCCAGATACAAACAATCAAACCTCTTATTACAGTAAAAAAAAATGTTCGAAACAAACAACGAAATATTATATTTCAGTATGTTGATGTACAAAACATTTTCTTCATTATTCTATGATAAAACAAGTCTAACAACCATTATTACAACAAATATTATTTTTTATAATATCGGGAATTAGCGACTAATACATTAGGGTTGAGTGTGTTACAGCACCTCAGGAGGTGGTGTAAGTTATGCCCTAGATTATGAGCTCACTTACAGAGTTCGATGACAAATTATTTGTTTTGAATATACCATCTGTGTTTTGAGTACAGTCGACCCTCGTTAAAACTGACTAATGGGGGGGGGGTGTCCGCTTTAGCCGAGTGTCCGAATTAACCGATTTAGGGGTTAATGTTGCATTATATTTCAAAGAAAATGCAGTGAGTTTGTCCTTAACCTTGCATATGTCCGAAACCGTTTGCTTTTTAACACCATACTCGTCACAAACTCTAGCCACCGAAGCACCAGCCTCTAACTTCCTTGTAAGTTCCAGTTTCTGGTTTACAGAAAGGGTCACATGCTTCCTCTTTGGCGTATTACTCTCCCTTGAAGACATGATGTAAAATACAAGGTTGAAAGATGCCTTATCACTGAAATATCAACAAAAATTGCAGGGCAACACAAAACCGATACTCGAATATGGCGCTAAGTCAACAATGACTGGCGGTCTGGCATTCGCCATCTATCGGACAATCCCAGATTAAAGGGGTCCGTTTTAACGAGGGTCGACTGTATACCGATCCGAGACCAAGTCCAGTTACGGGGTACACAAAGACATACAGTCCCATAAATGTTTTTGAGTAACCGGCCCCAGGAACATAAGTATGTAACAGTATGCACAGGATTTATTGTTGACTTTGAAGTCAAGAGCAAGTACTGTTTGGTCTGTGTACTCAAAGAAGGACAACTCCGAAGAAAGAAGGTAACTATGAAGGTACCTCTAGGGGCATGGAAGCAGGAGCAAAAAGAATGTTTGGAAGATCTCAAGACCTGAATTTTAGATACAAAAATTTTGTAGGAGATGACAACTCCAGTGCTTGCAATGCAGTGACTAATATGAACAACAGCAATGGCTCACACCAGAGTGTGCAAGTGAAGAAGCTTGAATGTATCAACAACGTTCAAAAGCGGGTGGGAACAAGACCGAGGAAGCTGTGGGATGAAGAGAAGGCAGAGACAAAAACAAGGAAAGGGAAAACCATGAGAAGAAGTAGGTGGCCAAAACTGCCCGACAAGGCCACTGACACACTAACAAGCTACTGTGGAAATGCCACAAGATCAGATGTTGGAAAAGTTATTTAGACATGACGATGGCAGTTATGAGCACCTTCCACCACGTATTCAGCACCGCAGCTCACCCCCAACATGGACTATACCCTACAGGATCTGACTCCTGGAGCTTATGCCAGTAAGGACTAGCAGAAGGAAAAGGGGAGGACGACACCTCACATAAGGGGAGGGAGGTCTCGTCACCAATATTTCTGAAGAAACAGAGAAAAGGGTAAGAGAAATCTACAAGCCACTGTCATCAAGGGACACCATGGAGAGATGCCTTCGAGGGCTGACTCAAAATGTAAATGAAAGCTTTCCAGCCAAGATTGGGGACGGGCACACAACACCAAGTTTGCCGGGCTTCGCCGTGTCCAGTACGTTGCAAAGACTGTGATCTTGAACCACAATTTTGGCTACCAGAAAGCATCACTTCTAAAACAAATGAACATGGACTCATTGGCCTTTCAAAAATCATTGCAAACTCAAGATGTCTATCGTAAGATTCACTCGACACTGAAGACGAGGCCTAAAAGAAAGACTGGGATGAAAAGCACACCAGACTATGCACCAGGAGCCTTTTGATGAAACCTGGTGACAAAGAGGAGTGTGGGCACCTCTGAGACTGAGACACACTCAACTGAGATAGTACCTGGACACAGGTCACTGACCCACATCAGGGCCTGGGGGGGGGGGGGGGGGGGGGGGGAGAGAATGTAATAATAATAATAATAATAATAATAATAATAATAATAAAAATAATAACTAATAACAATAATAATAATAATAATAATAATAATAATAATAAAAATAATAACAATAACAATAACAATAACAATAATAACAACAACAATAACTAACAATAATAACAATAACAATAATAATAATAATTCAGATATAAGTAAAATTTATAATAAAAATACAAAACAAAAATAAAATAGATAATAATAATACTGAAAACACTGCAATAATAATAATAATAATAATAATAATAATAATAATAATAATACTGTAATAATAAGGAACCATAAAAAAAGATCATTTGTGAGAAACGATATATGATGCTGTGTTGTCAATAGTAAGAGAAACAATTGAGACCCTGCAATTGTGTGTAAGCGAGGCAGAAAGTCAGATCATCAACCTGGGACTTGGTCACAATTTTTGTGATGCCATATGGCAGCAGGGTCTACCATTGGACAACCCATTATGCCTGTAGAATAAGAAATATAGCTGGAGTTCAGTTTGAGATGTAAAAATACTACAAATTACAAGATATTACATGTAATATCGGCTCAGAATGAACACTTACACAGCGAAGAAAGGTCGAGAAACTTTATCGGCCTATATCTCAAAATTAACTTTTCCAACGCTCGGACTGGAACTTTTCTGCCAATTTTTTACCGATATCAATTAAAAAAACACTCAGTACAGGAAGAACCTTTCCTCAACATAACCCTTGGGTCCAATTTTTTCTATCTTAAGATTTATTTTTAGTTGAATATCTAATCAAGATATTCAGACAATTTTCAACAAAACTTGAATTTTGTTATTCATAAAGCCAAAGACAAAAACAAACATATCACCCTGGACAATTCCATGGCAATACTAGATCTCTTAGTACTATCAATTTCAAGGCAAAATAGAAAGAAGTAATGGAGAAATTTAGACAAATAGAAAATGTGTAAAGGGTTGAAAATTTTGAAAGGGTAGAAGGGGGTTATGGTGCTAGAATCGATGTACTGTAAATATAATCCTTCATTGATGACAGGAATATCATAACAATCGACCCAAATTAAAAGCACCTACACCAAAAACCGGATTCTCCTCTCAAGTCACTAATGAAAAGGTTTCACGCAAATTTTCAAAAGGATAAAACATCATACATCTGGACACTGTACTGCCAGTATGTCAAAATAAAACTGGCTAACTGCAGTAAATGAACCCTGATAATAATACAATGAACCCTGATAACTACACAATGAACCCTGATAACTACACAATGAACCCTGATAACAATACAATGAACCCTGATAACTACACAATGAACCCTGATAACTACACAATGAACCCTGATAACAATACAATGAACCCTGATAACTACACAATGAACCCTGATAACTACACAATGAACCCTGATAACTATACAATGAACCCTGATAACTATACAAAGAACCCTGATAACTACACAATGAACCCTGATAACAATACAATGAACCCTGGTAACTATACAATGAACCCTGATAACTATACAGGGAATTTCCATTTCAATTTACAAGAGACCAAAATAAACCTGCACATAACTAGTAGCTACACAGCCCTGACCATACTTATAATCACTGTCAACACAGTATACAAGTGTAGAGGGTAAAATTTTCATGTAAGTGTCGACAATTTCCACCGAATTAAAAATAACCTCTGTACGTGCTTAACTTCGATATTTGCTCAACTCTAAAGTGTGCACGTTAAACCAAGGCAATGCACGATGATGTTAACCCAGAGGGCATAGAGCATGTAAACTAAGATGCCTAGTAACATCCCTGACATAGAAGCAATAGCAACAAGATTACCTTATACATTAACTCTGTGACAAGTAGCAGCAGGACACAAGTAATTCTTGTTCATAAATCAGTAATGAGACACAATCATTAAAAACCTCAATATATTCAGACTGGGTATATTGTGGCCTGTAAGTCAACTTTTGAAGCTCCAGTTTTTGTGTTCAAAACTTGGGGTCACCTTATACCACAGGTCTTCCTCCAGCCTCACTTTACCTTACTGGTAGGTCTCAGTCAGTCCAGCACTCACAAACAAGTTTTACCTCACTAACATTTTTCCAGAAGGGTAACTGTTACTGAACTCAGCCTAAGGTCGGTGTTTACACTAGTCATACCGACATATTAAAGTATCTTTAAGTGTTTACAACATACAAACATTACTAGGGCAGTTACTTGTAGTATTTGTTGTACCTGTAAGTGTTAACAACAAACAAACATTACTAGGACAATTACTTGTAGTATTATTTGCTTTGTTTAAAAATACAATTACAGTATATTCATATAATACTCCTGGATTTTGTAAACATTTACACAAATGTGTTGTAAACATGACAGATGCCTGTGGGGCAGCTCTGCCAGTGTTGCCAACACTAGTTGAATGTTACTAGATTCATCCCTGAAGTTGTTAAATACATAAAACATCTGGAGAAATACAGGTACATGTAAGACATTATGTAAAAAGAATAATAGTTTACTGTGACTGATGAATGACAATAACTGTCACAAGTGGCATTAAAGTTAGTGAAAATGATAAACTTAACTATGAACTCAACCATCCTCTCTCTGTTGTCCTCATATCCTACAGGTACATATTTATATGTACTGCACCACAATTATTATTTACATGTATAGTACTGTTTATAGGACATTACATGTACTGTACAGCAGGCCCTTAAAATTCATGGGGTTAGGTTCTCAGAATGGCACGAAAAACATTTACTGACGGGGGCGGTGCAGGGTTACATTTTTACCTGTGTCTGTGTGTGTAGAGAAATGTATATTCCCTTTGTGTGTTTCACCTAAAGACAATTATTTCTTTTCCCTGTATTGTAATCAACCAGTGTGTTCACTCTCAGTCACTCTTACCTTTTTTGGACTGTCACTATGTTGAAATGCCCTTAGTATAACCTTCCCCCCACCGAATTATTATCTATCATACTTAAATCACGAGAGACACCTTACGGGATGCCACAAAACTCGCGTGCTCCCCGCACCGGCCGCAAAAATGCCGGCAATTTTAAAACTACCCGCAGACATTTTTGGGTACATCCAGGGTGTCATCCGGAAATAATCGAATGCAGCAAAATAAAAATTTGTGAGTTATCTGGGGATGCAGTACCGTATTAAACTTATTAATTGTCATTACTCACCGAGTGTACAGAGTATCTTATATATTTTTAAACTTGTACGAACTGTATTATTGTGTCTTGTTTACACCATTCATGTGCCCTGGTAACATTTGTTTGTAAGAAAACTAACACTAAAAGGTATTTTAACATTTTGAAAATGTTACGTTTAGGTAAAACTTGTTTGAGTGCTGTTAAAAAGTATGTTTAGCAAACACTGAGGACATAGTTTTCAAATTGCAGTTTATGGATCGACTTATCTGCCAGGCATAGGCCCACAAACAATTTATGTTGAAATAATTAAGGTCGTCTTATACGCCGGGTCGACTTATAGGCCGCAATATACGGTAAGTTAATGCAAATAACATGGGATGATTAGTTCCCTCCTCTTGGATTGCAGTAAGACATAACAAGTCATATATACAATGACATAATTTATTATAAGGGACTTAAAATGAAGAAAATAATAAATATGACTTATCTTGAGGGGACATGTTCTTCTGGCACCGTGGGCTGGACACTCATAACAGACTATAAACATGGCATTCCCCAAGTTAGGACCTTGTTCAAAAGCCAGAACAGTGTTGATTCTATAGGTTAAAGACCATACAAAACAACATATCCCAACAACAAATATAAATTCTGTAAATAAAGTTATGTTAAACAATATTATGTAAGAAATGGAATTTTAGTTACAACCATGGCCATAAAAGTCTTATCCCATACATAAATAATATAAATACTACAGTAGTTGTACCGTAAATAAAGTCATGTTAAACAATAATTAATGTGAAAAAATAGGATTTTAATTAGATATTTCTGTGGTATACTACGTACAGTACCGTATTGGGACCCCATTCTTAAGTGCAGGTGTGTGTAACTCAAGGACTGCCTATAGTAACAACAAAAAGACAACTTGACAAAGTTTTCATATACAAAATGGTGATGATGTTGGGAGATTTAACACTACCAAAATAATAACTTATAACACAGTCCTCGGAGCCTACCTACCCAACTGACCAGCACCGTTTTGTCCACAATTGGTCTGCAACACTGAAATGAAACAACAATTCCTTCCATGTACAGTGTAAACATATAGAACATGTCACCCAAAATTATAGTTTTATATTACATTATTTCTAAGATTCATTAGAGTATTTTAATGATTAATCCACATCTTTTATAGTTTATATAATAATAATGTCATCTGCCAGTTATCCCCCACACTTAATGTTAGGGTTTTCATCCCCACCATTAAACAACCTGTAATTCTTTTAAATGTTCAGTGTGATTTTGTCCAATTAAAAAAAAATATTCCACTGTTGCTGTTATAAGAACTTGCTGTATTTTCTTTGTTAATACTATATGTTAAATATATGGCTAAATTTACACTTTTGTCTGAGGGGCAGCAGCCAGATGTCTTCACCTGCAGATAAACCGACGCTAGAAGTTGAGTGACGGCAGCTGTACTGTCATACTCTACTGGAGTGTATAGCGACTAGACGTGGGTTAAGGTTTCCCAGTTGTTGACAATCAAATCACTGAGAAATACCACAATAATATCATTATTGTACAGTACTTACCTTATTGTGCTGTCAGACCAAACACCAGGGGATTACACTGTCTTTAAGTCTCTGAAGATCCACTGTTTTGGGAGTTATTATCTGTCAGCACCTGTATAAAAGATAATATCTCATATATGGTGCATTGTATTATATTACCAGTAGTTCTTTATTTCACACAATACATAGTTCTCTTTGGTCATGCTGTTTGACTGCAGTTAACCTATTCTAACCCCCACCAGATGTTTAATGGTCAGGTGAAACAAGCAAAGGTGTTTAATCGTTGGTCAGATGAAACAAGCAAAGGTGTTTAATCGTTGGTCAGGTGAAACAAGCAAAGGTGTTTAATCATTGGTCAGGTGAAACAAGCTAGGATGTGAATCATTTACATCTCTAGATATTTTACACCAACAACTCCAATCACACATACAAATTATGAAACCTCCATCCAGCAGCCTATATGGGGAGACAAGTTCACTACAATGGGGATGTCTGATGTGAAACCCCCATCTAATGAACATCCCCTTCCATATATAGTCCATTAGATAAAGGTTACACTGTACGTATAAAGCCAAGAAGGTTACTCACCAAGTGAGGGTCTGGGATGCCTCTCAAAAGACAGCGGCAGATGCAACCAATCCGTCGCCTCCGTCTTTCAATAAAACGGTACAATCGGCAGGCAAGACATCTTTCCCTTCTGTAGCTATTCCTCTATGTTGGCTTCATGACTGGCCAAGACTCCCTCAATGTTTCGCTGTGGACTGTATTGTTCTCTCGAACTGAATCCATGTAGAAAAAGAAAAAAGGAAGCTAATATTACACTTAACAAAACAAGAATTTTGCTCCATTACCTATAAATATAAAAAGTGCAGCATCAATACAGAAGCTAACAATTCTTGTTCCTTGTCCTGAAAGGTTTTCAAGGAAGATAAACCCATTTGTACAGCAAGGGATGCCTGTATTATCTACAATTAAATCTCCAGACTCAACACTAAGATGGCAGTCATCACTATACAACAAAACTTTATAATTAACACTACAGCAATAGGTAGGCCATAGGCCATGTACATTAAGGAAGAGTAAAGGTCTTAGGGGACTTAACCTGAACAATAACTTGTGTGACAGATTTGAAGTAGTAAGTAAAACAGAATATCTGGCACTAATGAAGCATTTAGGATAAAACACAAATGGTAATTGTGTGAAGGTATGAAGTCCAAGGAAAACAACTTGAAAGAATCAGAGGATTTTTCAACCAGACAGCAGAAGCCTTAGCCAGTGTTTCTTAATGACAATAGCCCAGATAAGCTTGATGCACAAGCTTAGTATAATAGTGCAGCTGCTTTAAGTGGAGTTAATACACGTGTTCAGGCATTTTATTCATTGCCATGCACACCAACATAACCTGAATTTGCAACAGGCAACATCACAAAATAGTGAGAATATTTTGCAATAATCAATCATGAATACCAAAATTGTTTCATCATCTCCACAGACAATGACTGCATTGAAAATGTTGCTTGCCATAGAATTCCCAAACCATCTGAAACACACTGGAATTTTAAAAGCAGAACAGTCAAGGCAGTACTACATGAAGTGAAAGTTGCCGGGTCTCAGGTGTCTCCCTTACTAATGACAACACAACATAAATAACTTTCCTCACTCTTGATCTGTTCTATTCTTTCTATTATTTTTTTTATTCTATTCTTTTATTCTCCTGTGATATCAGTTGACAGTAATGAACCAGGCCTCCTGGGATGGGTCCCACTGGTCGGGAAGGTTGGGGACCCAAAGGCCGACCTGATCATCATCAAACTACTGGGGCCTCAACTGACGCCACAGCGGTTGCTGGAGGATCGGCTTTTCTCACACTTCATTTTTCCAACATTCTCGGCCTGAGATCCAATTTTCCTTCTGTGGAGCACCATCTATTAACCTCCTCTCCCGACCTCTAACTACTATCTGAACTTCAACTGACCAAAGCAGCTTCACCCAAACTACAACCTTTATACCTCCTTCCGTTCTAAGGGAGGTGTATGCGCCTACTGCAACACACATACGCCTATAGCTCGACTCACAGATCTTGAATCTTCCCTTTATGATGTCATCTGGCCCAAAATATCTCTGCCAACTACAGGTCCACAAACCCTTACCTGAAACCCTTGGTGTCATGGTCACGTTGACTGCTAGTCTGTTTTAACACTAATGATTCTTATTATACTCCACGAACACAAAACACGAGTGGGTTAGCTATTCCTAAGGGATACGTGTTTTTCCCCATCGACGTTTATACTCACGATCCCTCCCAGTAAGTCCCGCCTTGTGAAGACAGTTGTCAATGAGTTTTTTATTCCAATTTTTCTTGGCAAGCTCAATCTTGGATTAGTTTGTGTAAATCAACTCCAGTAATTTGCCAGACCTTTGTCAACTGAGGGTCATCCTTGAATGAGTGACAGTTGTTTGTTTGTGATTTCTGTCATTGCGTGAGTAGCGATCGTCCTTTTTCATTCAGAGACCCACTCGGCCTAAGAGAATCCCACCTTGGTCTCTAGATAAAGTTACTCAATTTCTTATGGGACCTAATTACAATATAAATCTGAACAAGGACAGATTGCTCCAGAAGGCAGCCTTCCTTCTAGCAATAGCAACAGGTATGAAAATCAGTGAACTGATTTAAACTTCCAATAATCCATCATTATTGGTATTTTCTGAGGAAGATGTCACTCTTTCCTACGGAGATCCTAAAAAAATGAAAGGGAGGATTTTCAAGCTCAACCTATCGGGATAAAACTGCTAATGGATAAGACAAGGGTTCCTCATATATTGTTCCCAGTTAAGATTTTTCAAGTATGTTACCCAGATTCCCTAATCGAGGCCCCTATGTATTCTCATCACAGGATGGTAAGAAATTGTCTTAGTCAAATGACAAAATATTTATCTCAGTTAAAGAGTCAAGCAGACCCTGGCATGAAATTTTGGCACATGACACCAGGAAATATGCAGGGTCTGTGGCCTTTCTGCAGCATATGAGTCAGTCAGATCAAAGAAGTGGGCTTTTGGAGACCTTCAAAAACTTTTCAAGACAGCTATTTTCATCCATCTCGGAAAGATGCTTCACATGTGGTGGTGCTGGGGTCCCCTCCCCCACCTAGTCCATCTCTACAACTAGGACCTTCTTCCTCATCAGAATAAAGTGAGTATCCTCATGGAGAGGTGTAGATTAACATTTTACCTTCCCGTAAATGTTCCTAATATTGGAAAATATTCCAAACAGTTTAAAATCATACTCTGGACCTAAGCTAGCAGAGCCTTGTATGAAAAGTCACCTCCCTCTCCACCTCCTGCTCGGGTATTCAAGGCTAGGCGTCGCATTCTGGATTGAGCAAAAGACCTTAATTTTTTCCAAAAAAAAAAAAGAAGTTTTTGTGATATAGTTCAGAATGCGACGCCGATAACCCACCCATCTCCACCCCTCGAGAGTTGACATTTGTTTACTGCTCGCTCTAAGGCAAGAGATGACAGTAGCAGTGCGTGTGCAGGAGGGTGCGGGAGGGGGTTTTGAAAACTGCAATTAAATGCCAAGTAGCGACGTGTCGTCCTAAAATTACGTGAGGTCCCTCATAACACCATCTGTGAGGGAATTACTACACCACGTGAGGCCCCCCATAACACCATCTGTGAGGGAATTACTACACCACGTGAGGCCCCCCATAACACCATCTACGAGGGAATTACTACACCATCTGAGGGAACTACTACACCACGTGAGTTCCTCCTAACACCATCTGGGAGGGAGTTACTACGCTACGAGTTTGCTGTTCAACAAGTACATTAATCTGTATGTTCACTGTATGTTCCTTTACCTTTCTCTATTGAAGGCTTTTGTTAAACCACCAATGTATGTAATAAGTCACTTATGTCCAATGTATATTTTCAGCCTTCGGGCTGCAGAATTTTTTTCAATAAACCGTTAATTACTATTATTATACAAGTAATTATTAGATGTTTTAATTGCCTGTATGTTGGCCTGGCGAGTTAATGCTAGGCATTAACATACCTAGGTATAAGCTAAACGTCACATTCTGGACTATATCACAAAAACTGTTTTTTAGAAGAAAAAAAAAAGGCCTTTTCTTTTACTTTACTTTCATTTCTTGTGCAAATCAGCAGTTTTTGCAAAAAATTATTGTTTTTTTTTAATTTTAACAAACTGATAATTAGCAAAAATGAAGATCAGATTTTAGAAAAAAAAAACCCCTAACCTAACCTACAATTTATACAACCTAGGCCAGTTTTTTTTTTTTAGCTTACCAGTTACTGTGGTGGAGGACTAAACTGTTATGGTAAATGGAGATGTTTTATCATCCTTTGAGTGCCTCAACAGTTGAGGGTCATGTTGGCTAATGATATAGTGTGAATACTCTGGGGCCCAGCTGGACATAACTTGAACATAATCTCTAGACAATGGCTCTTTGATGTAGCATAGTGATGAGTTACTTTTTCATTAAAGTCCTTTGTTTCTGTGGTCATTTTATTTTCAATGGATATCATTACTAAAGCATATAATGTCATTTACTGTGGTATTCCTTAAGAAAGTTTTGAATCTTTTCGAGGTTGAAATGCACCTTCCTGCCTCGGCCATTGTCGACGGCGTTATCGTTACCTTGATAATCTTCGGTGTCTGTTGACTGGCGATGCTCTAACCCCCACCCAGGAGGCAGCACCAGCTCAGCCTACTGGACAGGAGGAGGCGAGCGCCGTGTAAACAATGACATTTCTAACCACACCCTACAAAATACAGAGTACTTAGCAAATGCTGCAGCTTATAAGAATGGGAAGGGGGGGAGCGGGTTTATTACTAAGAGCAGAGACATTACCGAGAACAAATTCTGCCTTGAATGTCATGTACACTAATACTGACACGTTCCTTGATAAGAGAGAGGAGTTTGAAACACTACTAAGAGTACACCAACCAGATATTGTAGGTGTTGTAGAACTGTTGTACAAGAACAGGAGAATCGACCCAGAGGAATGCGAGTTCAGTATTGCTGGATATGACTCATTTACGAACCTAACTCAAGAATCCTGCAGGAGAGGTGTGGTTATCTACGCTAGGCAAGACCTTAGAGCCAGCCAGGCGAGGGTACAGGGAGAGGATGTTTTTGAAGAGTCCAAGTGTTGTAATTAAATTAGGAGGAGGGGACTTGCTTATCGTCAGGTGTATCTACAGGTCCCCAAACTGTGGCCCACTAAATCAAAGGAACTTAAGAACCTTAATAAGCAACGCAGCAATGCTCAACCCTAGCCACCTTTTATCATGGGGGATTTTAACTATGGCAACATCGACTGGAGAAACGAGTCCACCCCGAATGACTTGAATAACCCTGCTACTCTTTTTGTAGAAACTCGGAGAAAATTTTCTGTTCCAACATGTTAGAGACCCGACACATTACAGAGTGGAACAAATACCCAAGCCACTTGACATCATCATAAACGAGGAGGGAATGGTGGCCAAACTGGAACACCTTGCCCCAGTTGGCACCAGTCACCATATAGTGTTGTCATTCAGGAGGGTATTAGAAATAAACTGTAAAGGCTAAAGGTCCATAAGAGTCCCGGCCCTGACATGGTACTGTAGTGGATCTCTCCCCTACAACTGTATATCCCCATTCCAATGCAACAGTATCCTAGCAACCAGCGAGCTGGTGTGTGTGTGTGTGTGTGTCACCAGCTGATACGTGTACCCTAGCAACGGAGTCAAGAAACCAGCGAGTTCCCACAGGTTTACTTCTGGCAGCTGTGTATATAAGCTCGCACTCTCTACATTGAGATTCATTCTGCCCTACGTTTCTGAACACGCAACACCTCCTCCAAGCAAGCTCCTCGCTGTCCAGGTCTCATTCAACCTTGAGGACAGCAACACGCAACATCTCTAACGAAACTCCTGCACAGATACCTCCTCAAGCACGCTATTCACTGAACATGTCTCTTGACCATGCCTCTCACCACACGGCATCTCCAGCACCAGACTGTCTTGTATATAATATATTTTATATAAGAAAACCACCACCTAGAGTTTCCATCCATCCATCCTGAGTGCTGGACAACATAATATCACAAAACCCTACAGTACATCCTAGAGTGCTAGGAGAGTTGTGCAACGAGTTTGCAGAGCCCCTGAAGATCCTGTTTTGTAAACGCCTGGATGAACAAATGGTCCCCAGTGAATGGAAAGTGGCTTATGCGAGTCCTATCTTCAAGAAGGACGATCGTCACTCCACGAACAACTATAGACCAGTGAGCCTGACCAGCATAATATGTTAAGTACTTGAGAGTATTATCAGAAATGCCGCAATGGAACATCTAATACGAAACAACCCTGTAAAGGATTGCCAACACGGTTTTATGTCGGGACGCTCCTGCTTAACACAATTGCTCAAAGTATTGGATACAGTGGTCCCTCGGTTAACGAGCGCCTCGGTTAACGAGATTTTTAACGATTTACCTTCCATAAGATTCTTAACTTCGGTTAACGAGCAATCCCTCGATTAACGAGTTTTTTACGAGCCGACTTCAACACGTTTTCTCTTGCATTTGGCGGTCCACCAGCTGTAGTATTAGTCCGCCAATACAGTAATCGGTTTTAGGGCGTAAATTCCTTACTATTTTAGTAAATATCAAGAAGTTTATACTATTCAATAATTTTAAAAGTTTAATATTAACTTTTTTAGTCATTTTAACAATTATTGAACATAATTGAAGGTAAAGAAACTAGTTTCTGGCGTGCCATCCAGCCTGTTAACACACCAGACAGACGTTAGTCTCTCCCTGTTTTCAGTGGAGGTAACTTCTTGCTTGAGACTCTTCAACTAAACGCTTTTTTTCTGTGTTTCCAAGCAAATTATTGGTCATTTTGAAATATATTTTACATATTGACAATATATAATGCAGTGCAGTGTTGATTTAAAGAAAATAATCTTGAATTACACCAAGAGAACTAAAATTTTATGGGTGAAATGGTGCCATGGGGCGACTTCTCTTCCACCCCAATGACCTTCTCTTCTTCCTTCTCCTCCACTCCCATTCTAATTCCCATCATCATCATCATCCAGGAGCCTTCTACATACACACCTTTTTTGTTGAATTTAGGCAAATTTCGGTGAGCTGGAACCAATTACCCAAAAACCCATTGAAACAATGGTTTCGGTTAACGAGCAACCTGCTGGAACAGATTGTGCTCGTTAACCGAGGGACCACTGTATTTGGACCCATATTCTGGAACAGGGTGGTAATATTGACACTATTTACCTAGATTTTGCCAAGGCGTTCGACAGTGTACCCCATGAAAGGCTGAAAATCAAACTGGAAGGATACGGAATTCGGGGAAATGTCCTAGCGTGGATAGAAGACTTTCTACATGACCGCAAGCAGTGTGTGGTGATTAATGGCACGAAATCATCATCTGTACCTGTCACAAGAAGAGTACCACAGGGCAGTGTATGGGGGTCGCTGTTTTTTTGTTTCATAAATCGAGTTGCTACTCAAAAAAATGGGAGTTTTAAAAAAAACGGGAGCCAAAAAACACACTTGCAAATTTGTGTTTTATTTAGCATTTATTGTGTTTTAAATGCAATGTTAGTTATTTATTCATAGTCAAAGAGTTCATTATCCACTAATTGAACTCTATGAACATGTTAATAATGTCCCAGATAGCCATAGAAGCATAATTTCTTGATTACAATAAAAAAGAAAAGAAAACACAGCTGCCAAACAGAACATGTCTTTTGCAAAAATGTGTTTTATTTTTCATTTATTGTGTTTTAAATGAAATGGTAATTATTTCTTCAAGGTAAAGGGTTTATTACCTACTAATTGAACAATAAACATTAGAGTGTGTCATACGGAGACATTTTTTTTCTTTGAGTTTGAAAAATCGGCCCATGGTATTAATGATGTAGTTCTATGTGCAGAATCATGTGATATCTTCAGATTAGAAAAGTTTTCATTTTTTGCTCGGTAAATTTTAACTTGAAATCTTACGAAAATTCAGTATTCCCACCCTTTTACCAACACCACTAAATAGCTTATTTAAAGTAAAGTAAATGTATCAGGTTAATTTATTAGGATGAAAACGATCCAGAATAGTGAAACGAATGATCTTGACACATTTATTAAATTTAATATTCCTTTAGAAAACAAAATCATCAAATACAAAAACCGGTTTTACTACTACAACCCGGTGTTGCTGCACACCATAGAGAACATGTCTTTCTTGCTTCTGTTTCTACTCATCACCTCCCTGCTGACCACCTGAGCTCGGATGTAGCCTTCCCTCCTCTCTTGGCTGTACACGTGACTGCTGGCCTCGCTCACTTGCTGTACACAACGCTCTATACTCTGGGTGTGCGAGGGCCAGGCAGGGACATGCATGGGGTTGTCCAGGAAGCTCTGACTTGAACATTGGTGAGGCTGCAGGCAAGAGGGAGCTCACTGCCAGCCTGGATGTAATCCAGATCTATGAGATCAGTGTGGGTCTTGGCACCTAGATTGACTTCAGGAGTCTTCCTGACCCTGAAGGAATCGTCACCAACTGATTCGTCATGCCCAGATCCTCTCATAAGTCTCATATCCAAGATCTTTTTGACTGCCACTCTTCTCTCCTCCTCATCCTTACTGCAGAGCATTGTCTGCAGAACTGCCTCGGGATGAGCATACCAGGAAGATCTCCTCACAGTCTGCTCCACAATCTGAACAACCTTCCTTGGCTGACTCCTCAGGAGCTCAAGCTGGAAGAGAACATGCCTCGGACCTTCGGAGAACGATGACTTGACCTTGGTGTTGAACCAATTTGGCAAGTAGACACTCACGATGAATTGGACAAGAAGTCTCAGGTTGTGAAGCTGGTTCCCTTTCAGTTTTTGACGAGTTACCCAAATTCTGCAGAACCTGAGAGCCGTTGTGAGCCACCTAGAATGTGAGACTGGACCTATCTGCAGGTAAGCAAGTCTATCAGGCATGACCCCAGTTTTGATGGCACTGCAAATCATGTAACCATAGTACTGGTCAGTACTCAGGTCGTCAATGACAGTATGTGCAAGCTCAACAAGTGGAGGGCCAACTGTGATTTTTTCAAAGCTCGGATTTATTTCTAACTCAGTGGCAGAGTCCAGCATCTTGCCAAGAGGACCAGACCATCTGTTGTTTGAAAGAGTCTTGCCATCCAGCTCCTGGATCAGATGTCCGAGTGGCAACTCGTTGGTGTGGAGGTCACAAACAATCCAGACCAGCTTCCTCCCAATCTTCCGCTCTATCCACTGTATGACCCCCCCTTGCCACCCTGTGTTCGTGTTGGTGCTGTCCCCTCCAATGGCCTGCAGGGTCTGGTCTACGTTCCTCTCTCTGAGCCAGTTCACAATGTTATCTGCCACTATCTCAGCTGGTTTCCTGATGTCATCTTTCTCTGGAGTGAAATGCCACAAACACTTCCCTCCTGGTTCACTGCAGCAGGAGTAGTGTTCCTCCTTCACCATGGCAGGGAAGAACTTGTCAGAATCTCCAACTTTCATGAACACTTTAGTCATCCCTTCTCCCATCAAAGAACAAACAATTGATTCCATTTTCTCTTATCCCCTTATCAAACTCCTCTTCTAGGTTACTGACAAGTTTCTCCTGAGCTCTCCTTACTTTGTTATGATCTATCACCAGGTGAACATCATCAGGTGTTATCAAACCACTGTCAATCCAGGCAGCTGTTGCTATCTCTGCAGTTTCTCTGAGACCAGTGTGGTGTCGCATGCTGGCCAGAGCTATGCTCGGGATATCTTTCCTATTTCGAATCTTATGCCTGGAAGGTTTGGGATCATTATTTTCTGGGTTAGGGACAAAGTCACCATTCTCCTGGTCAGCACTCGGATCAGCCATGGGGAAGTCATTAAACTCTGAACCAGCTTGACTCCAATCATCGGCCTTTTTTACCTCACCCTGGGCCTTCTCAAGTCTCTTTTCCTCGGCAACTCTTCTCCTCTTCTGTCTCTCTGTGGCAGCCTCCTGTCTCTTGGACTCCAGAATATCTTGGCTAAAAATCATGAGAGCCCCTATACTGCCAGTCTTCTCTCTCTGTGCTTTGACAAATGCCAGTTCGATCACAGGAATCTTCAGTTCACGCTTGCAAATACAGGAGATGTGGGCCTCGGATTTACAGTCACGATCGCATCCAAACTCAGGACAGAGAACAATTTGGCACTTGCAAATAATTATGTCAAATAACTGGTCCAGTTGCTTGGCAAAGCTGTCCTTAACTGCAAGTTTTCCTCTCCCAAGAGAGATATCTCTTGCCTTTTCCCAACTGGCTAGCAGTCTCTCACTAATCTTCTTCTGACTTGTTATGACTGGAGGCTTGAACTGAGCATTAGCCAGAGTGTACTGTGCCAAGACAGCTTTGGTCATATCACTGGCAATGTCTTTGTTTGTGTAAGTTCTTTGGTTCTTTTCACTGATTTGCCTGATTAAAACACCGTATCTCAAAGCATCTCTCAATGTAGGCAACTCCGACTTCAGGAGCTCTCTCCCAGACCCAAGATAGTGACTGAGATGGCTGGATTTTTGGTTCCTCGTCCTGACACAAGCAGCCATCGCAAATATTATCAACTTATAAATGCATCAGAATCTGAAACAGAAAAAAATATTGTTAGTTGGGTTGTTAAAGAATGAAGTCAGAAAGCAATGTTCACTATTTAATTGTAATGCACTAATGCAGCTGTACTTTAGATTTTCGATAAATTTCACGCTAAAATTTACCTAGCAAAAGGTTGCAAAATATTGAAACTGAAATTATTTTCTGTTTATATACACTAAAATCTACCAAAAAAGTGATGGGCCATTAGTTTTAGCTGATCTTCCCTCCTATGACACACCCTAATAAACATGTCAATCATGCCCCAGCAACCTCTAGAAGCATAGTTTCTAAATTGCATCCCATTTAAAAGAAAACTTGACAAATTATTTTTGAATTGCTCATTCTCATATCAGTTAAACCTAATTCAATTTCAATTCTTTATTCCAGAAAACATGTTTACAAACATATACAATATTTTCTTTACAAAATTTACATTTATATCAATAAACATTTAACTTAATCACCCATAGTTATCATATTGTATTATCATTATTAACTATCTGTACTTTTATTCTTAATTTTTTAAATATTGCAATTAATTTGTATGCTTATATTATCAAAGAGGCACTACTATATATATGCATATAATATTATAGCTACAGTAGTAGATTATAGTTAATTAATAATTTAAGTTAGATATTGGGCTAATAATAATTGATGTTAAGATTAGCATTAAGGAAAATTGTAAAAAATCTACAAAATGTATAACTTTTTTACAAATAAAGCATATTTATTTATTTATATTCCTTTCATAGCTACTAGCCTATAATATAGTTATACAGTAGGGTGTTATTAGCTAGCTTACATGCCTCTGGGCTGTGAGTATGACAGGAGTCACCTGAGGTGAGACCGTAATGAAATAATTCTTAATACATTTATAGTCACCTAAGGTAGCTTTCTGTCTGCATGCCATAAAATGGCCAGTAAGGTTTATATCTTCCCACCTGCAGGTCATAAAAAACACATTAGCTAATATTTATTGGACCTATACCACCTATGACCTAGATCTGCAGGTTCAATTAAATTTTATTGGGCCTATGGTCCATCAGCACAGAGCAGACCAAGTCAATGTTTCTATTTTCCATAAGTTTTGGCCTTCATTAAACTTAGCTATACAAGATCTAAATTTTGAATATAGAGTAGCTACTTATTTTAAATTTGAAACTCATTTGCTTTTTAATTAAATTCATCATAAATTATTTAGTTTAAAATTCAAACAATTTAATGTAACTTGAAATATTTACAAATTTTAATAAATTCATAACTTTGCATTTGTTTTGAAATAACAGTTCTAACATTTATAATGTGTGAAATCTCAAAGTTCTGTTTGGGCTTTCTTTGGTCATATAGTAGGCTATTACCTCACCAATCATATCATTTGCTCCACCCACATGTAGGCCTATGTCCAATACGGTAACAATATTTCTAATAATTGTCAAGTTGTCCAATGATATTAACTTTGTTTCAAACTATCAAATCATATTCTTTTTTTGTCATCTTGCTCCACCCATGGAATAATCTATATACAGTATAGGCTTGGCATTGTATTTTCTAGACGGTGTTATATTTAACCTTACATTGTCTCATTCAGCAGTAGCTATATTTTTTGGAAAATAAGAATTTATTGAAAACATGCCTGGAAGAAAGAAAAGTGCTGTGGCCAGTCTTTTTAAAAACATCTCAGGGGACTGAAAAACTCCAAAGGTAAACTGCAATTTTTGCAACCTGATTTTGGCAAAAAATGGCACACGAATGGCCAAACATATTGAAAAATGTAATAAATGTGGTGATAGCATTAAACTGAAATTTTTAAATACTGAAAAAAAGACAGAGGAAGGTGATTCTGATGAGGAAACTATTTGTGAGTCACATGACTCACCAAAAGCAATGGATGTCAAAACACCTGCTAAGTCACCTAAACCAACTAGTAGTGTTTTGGAGTGTGCAGAGAAGGACCATCACCTGTTAGTTCATATTTTCGAACTACACCAACATCTACATATAGAGCAACAACACCCACCTCAAGTAGACCAACAACACCAGATGATCCTCCTTCAAGACCAAGTTCCTCCTCACAAGTAGAGAGAAAATCCCTGTTTACATCGACACCCCAGAAGAACAAAATTAGTTCTTACATATACAAGGATCAGATGACGAAAGAACAAATCATGAGCATTATAAAATAATGCCGTTAATATCATTCTTGTATAATTTCTGGATTTTGAAAAAATGAGTTACAGTTTCACAGCTTTAAATGTCTAGAATTTGATCCAACTTGTTTAAATCTAAATAACTTAAAACTATCCTCTAATATTTATTTTCTGTTACAGGATCAGTCTCAACTTGAAGTAGCTCGAGCTGTTTATGGAACAGGATGTTCATTAAGAATGGTTGAACACCCACTGTGGAAATTTTTTTTGAAACATTGCGGCCAGCTTTTAAACTTCCTAACCGTGACATGATGTCAAACTCTCTTCTTGAGAGAGTATATGAGGAAGCTGTTACAACAGCTAAAGAACAAGTAGCAGCAGCTTCTAGTGTGGCAATACTATGTGATGGTTGGACTAATATGAGGTAATATAATGGCTTGTTTGATGTATCTAGCTAATCACTATATTTAAATTACAAACAGTATAACATTTTGATAAAAACATCATATCTACTGGCATTTGTTCTAATCTAACATTAGTATCTATTTAATATAAAAGAAGTTAAATAGTTGTTTTTATTTGTTTTGCAGGAATGAGGGAATCATTACCTTTGCTACTACAGTGCCCAGGCCCATATTTTGGAGCAGCACTGCAACAGGTTTGTTCACATTCATGTCTCACTCATATGGTGTCAGTGTCACCTAAGAAAAAACTGAAAAACAATAAATTTAGCTTGGTGTCTTATATCTCAAACAATTGTATTTTGAAAATCTTTTTATTGTTAAATTACTGCGTTACTTGTTTACAATAGCTAATTCCATTTACTTCTTCAATCTTGGTCATTTGATAACTTGTCCACACACCACTGAATGGCTTTGGCTCAAGTGGGATGAATATATTGTTAACAATTAATAAATTACAAACTGAAAAAAGGTTTAGCATATGCATAATATATCACATACAATAATAGGCTATTAGCTACAAGGGTTATAAATCTCCATCATAATTTTTTTTAATTTCTATAGGTGCAGAAAGTCATACAGGAGAATATATGGCAAGTCTGATAAAAAAATGGTTGAAGAAATTGGTGCAATGAAGGTGCCTGCCATTTGCACAGATAATGCTTCAAACACGAAGAAAGCTTGGGCACTTATAAAGGAAGACTTCCCACACATACAGGCATATGGGTGTCTTGCCCATACACTCAACTTAATATTCACAGATACAGCCAATATTAAGTCAATTGATAGCAATCAGCGAGACTGTACACGTGTTGTGAAGGCTATTAAAAATTCCCAAAAGCTGACTGCTATTCTAAAAAAATGCCAAAGTCATTACCTGGCCACAGTCAAGAATCACTGAAACTTCCAGTTAAAGCAAGGTAAGGTTTTTACATGCTTATTCATGGGTGGTCCGGAAGCTGGTGTAGATGAATCACTATACAGTTCGTCCCCGAATTACGTACATCCGAATTACGTACAAACGGCCGATACGTACATCGTTTCTGAAGTCTTTAATTGCAAAAATATTTTCTTAAAAGGGCGAGCAATTTTTAAATTTGGCGGGCGAGCCAGCCGCACCGCGCCGCCACTATCACTGACCATGCAGACGACACGCTAGACGCACCAAAACAACAAGTGTGGTCATTGTGCATACAGTACTTCTCCTGTGAATTTCTGCCCTATTTTGTACACTTTACTCTGTGTGCAATGACTGGTGTAAAGCGTAAGAGTGAAGCCAGTGGGAGTGCTACGAAACGTCAAGCAATCTCACTAGAGGTAAAAATGGACATAATAAAACTGCTTGAAAGTGGTGAAAAGTTGACCAATGTTGCCCGCAAATTTAACCTGAGTCGGTCAACTGTTAATACAATTGATAAGGGCAAAGAAAAGATCAAGGAACATGTGAAATCTGCAGTGCCAATGCAATCTACGATTATAACTAAAAGAAGAGGGAAGGTTCTGGAAGAAATGGAAAAATATCTTGCGCTGTGGATCGAGGACTGCACACAAAAACGTAAGCCTCTGTGTCTCAGTATGATTCAGGAGAAAGCCCTAAGTCTTTTCAACGACCTAAAGAAAGATCACCCTGATGATACTGTGACATTCAATGCTAGCAATGGGTGGTTTAACCGATTCAAGGTGCGAAATAAGCTGCATAATGTTCGAGTGACTGGTGAGGCGGCGAGTGCTGATTGGAAAACAGCACAGGATTTTCCAAAGAAACTCGCGGAAATTATCGAGTTACGTACATTTCGAGTTAAGTACAACCTTTTGGTCCCCGTTATGTACGTAACTTGGGGACTTACTGTACTGTATTGATAAATCCAACAAATAATGTACCAATAAAATTTCATGAAAAATTTATATTTTCTGATTTATTGTCACTATCATAAATGTCCCTAACTAGGCTATACAGTATAGGTATACACATAACTTTACAACTGCCAAGACTCCAGCACCATTCATAAAGTTTCACTGTTTTCAGATGGGGATCAATAATCCACTGCATGGAAAGTATGAGCAACAACAGAAATGACCTCAAGTCCTGGCTATTGATGACGAAGCAAAGAAGGCTGGGCTAGACCAAGCACTTAGAAATCTATTGCTCTCAGAGATTTTCTGGGATAGAGTGTATGGGTTTTTAAAATTGCCAAAACCAATAGCAGATGCCATTAATGGGGACAATAAACACCTGTCTATTGGACCCAAAATATTCAGTGACTTTGAACAAGCATTTAAGGATAACATTTCCTCAAGTCCTGTTCTGAAGAGTGAGGAAGAATGTCTGACGAGTATCATCCCAAAAAGAAGGAAATTTTTACTGCAGCCCATCCACCTAGCTGCAAACTTACTTGATCCTCGTTACAGAGGATCTCGCATCTCTGGAGAAGAATCGGTAAGCTTTTATTCTCACAATTATTATCAGATACTGATATTCATCAAACTATAAATAAAGACCTACTTATTTTCATAAAAAGTCAAAAGTACTATACAGTGGACCCTCGGTTAACGAGCACAATCCGTTCCAGCAGGTTGCTCGTTAACCGAAAATCTCGTTAACCGAAACCATTGTTTCAATGGGTTTTTGGGTAATTGGTTCCAGCTCACCGAAAATTGCCTAAATTCAACAAAAAAGGTAGAAAAGTTCACTTACTTTGAGGTGTGTACTATGTAGAAGGCTCCTGGATGATGATGATGATGATTTGAAGTGGGAAGAGGAGAAGGGAGAAGAGAAGGAAGAGGAGAAGGGAGAAGAGAAGGAAGTGGAGGTGGAGGAGAAGCATTTTACCGATTCTTGAAAGGCGAGTCACCTTCCATGAAAATGTCAGGAACCTTTGGGCTGACATTCTCCACCATGAACATCCTCTCTCCTTCTTGAAGTGGAAGGCTGAGGGATAGCATCTTGTTCCCTTTGCCTTCTACTGAAGAAAGTGTAAATTGTGGTCTGTGGGGCATCTCTCCTCCCCACCATTAACTTGTGTTTAAAGAAGGAGACCACTGAGTCCTCAACATGACACAAAGTTAGTTCAGTTTTTTCCACATCTAGGTGCTTTGAAGCCAGTTCCCTTAACTTCTCCCAGTGGTAAATCACTTCTTTCAACCCTTTAGTTGACATATGGTCATCACTTTCAATTTCCTCCTCACCACTGTCAGCCTCTACCTGTAACATCTCATCCAGTTGCTTCAAGTCATCAGGAGTAAGTTCCTCCTCATGAGACATCACAAGCTCTTCCACATCCTCCTCCTCCACTTCAAGGCCCAATGACTGACCAATGGACACAATCTCCTGGTTCAACTCTGTCATCCTCAAATCCCTCAAAATCATGGACTACTTATGGCCACAGTGCTTTCCATGAAGAATTGAGGGATCTAGTGGAGACTTCTTGCCATGATAACACAATCAATTTTACAGCCTCCAGGATGTTGAATTGTGTCTTCCAGAACTATTTCAGTGTTAGTTCAGGATCAGTAGAAGTTGCCAGATGACAGCTAAACATTTTCTTCATGTACAACTTCTTGAAGTTGCTGATCACATTCCGGTCCATTGGCTGTACGATTGATGTAGTGTTTGGAGGCAAAAACAACTCTCACAAAGTCAAATTGATACTCCAAATTTCTGGCAAGTTCAGGGTCATGACCAGGAACATTATCCATGAGGAGAAGAGCCTTTAAAGGGAGTTTATTGGTGGTTAGGTAGCTCTTGACGGAAGGGCAAAACACCTCAACAGCCCATTCATTAATGAGCTGTCTTGTCACCCATGCCTTACGGTTCGACTTCCAATAAACTCCAAGCTTTGTTCTTACCACTTTCTGTTGCTTGAACACCCTGGGGTTTTCAGAGTGGTAGACAAGCATAGGCTTCAGTCGGAAATCCCCTGAAGCATTGGCACCAAGCAATAGAGTGAGACGGTCTTTCATGGGTTTATGCCCAGGTAAAGAAACTTCATCTCTGGTGATGAATGTTCTTTTGGGCATCTTTTTCCAAAACAGCCCAGTTTCGTCCACATTGAACACTTGCTGTGGAAGATAATTTTCTTCTTCCATCAGTTCTTTAAATTCAACTAAAAACTTTGCTGCCCCTTCCTTATCAGCACTAGCAGCTTCACCATGCCTAATAACACTGAAAATGTCACTTCTTTTCTTAAATTTTTCGAACCAGCCTTTGCTGGCCCGAAAATCTTCATATTCTGTGCCTGAAGAACCAGGTTGACCTGTCTTTAAATGTTCGTAAACCTCCCTGGCTCTTTCACAAATGAATTCAGTAGAAACTGAATCACCTTTCATCTGTTTTTCCCTATTCCAGATGAGAAGTAACCTCTCAGTTTCTGCAATTAGGGATCTACTTTTAAACACTCTTGTAGATTTGTCTCTCACTTTCACTGCTTTAAATTTGTCTTTCTGTGCAAGAATTGTCGACACAGGTGATGTCGACATGCCATATTCTTTGTATAGCGCATTTGTTCTAATGCCTTCTTCATGTTTTATAATTTCCTGCTTGGTTTGGATTGAAATCGCATTTTCTTGATCTCTTAGGCCCCACACTGGATTCAAACAATGTCAACACGTGTTTTCTAAAGTTAAACTAGCTGTAAATAAAGAATATTTTCTTTAAAATAACACTGCACTGCAATATATATTGTCAATATGAAAATAAATTTCAAAATGACCAATAATTTGCTTGGAAACAGAAAAAAAAAAGCATTTAGTTGAAGAGTGTCTCAAGCAAGATGTTACCTCCACTGAAAACAGAGAGAGACTAACGCTTGTTTGCCGTGTTAAGAGGCTGGGTGACGCTCATAAAACTAGTCACTTTACCTTCAATTATGTTCAATAATTGCTAAAATGACTAAAAAATTTAATATTAAACTTTTAAAATTATTGAATAGTATAAACTTCTTGATATTTACTAAAATAATAAGGAATTTAAGCCCTAGAACCAATTACTGTAATGTATTAGCGGATTAATACTAAAGCTGGTTGACCGCCCAGTGCAAGCCAAAACTTGTCGAGGTCGGCTCGTAAGAAACTCGTTAACCGAAGTTAAGAATCTTATGGGAGGTAACTCGTTAACCGAGGGACCACTGCATATGAATATAAAAAGTGTGTTTGAATGTCAGTAACATATTTACCATATTGTTGTCAAAAGCACTGAATGCAAGAGCTTCACATTAATTCAAAACATTATCAATTGTAAAATTTAATTGAATTTTGTACCAGTCCCATACTTCAATATAGCCCAACAATTTTTATAAATTGTATGCAGTGCCGCAGTGGACTGCTGACTATAGGCGCAATGGTATTTACCTTGAACATTCAAAAACATTAAAAAAATCTAAAACTAAATTTTTTTTTTTATTTTTCAGATAGATGCAATGGAAGTCATCAACAACATTGCAACAACCAACCCAAATGTGGATGAAAGTAAAGTTTTAGGGGAACTGGAGGACTACAGGTCTGAAGGAAATATATTTGCCAAGTCATCTACCTGGAAGTTGGTGAAACAAACTTCACCTACCAGATGGTGGAATGGCATCTGCTGCTCCACTCAATTATGAAGAATAGCCAGCGATATATTAAGTCTTCCACCAACTAGTGTAGCCGTCGAGAGGTTGTTTGGTCGCCAATCATGGATTCACAACGAAAAACGAAACAGGCTAACAAATGACAGAGCTGAGAAATTAATCTTTATTTTTCATAACTTGGCTTTAGGTGCTGAAGAAATAGTAAAGAGGATAAACGTAGGAAGTTTTACGGGTGACTGTGATGAAGGAGAAGAAGATGATATTGGGATATGATTCTGAATCAGAAAATTCAGAAGTATCCATAAACATGGATGCATGTGATTCAGATGATATGCCTGATCTCTTAGTCTTAATATAATAATAATTCGTGGCATTTTCCCTTTCTGAGATTTTTAAAATACTGTAATGTATTAGGCTGAATAAAATAAATAAATAGTTGAAAAAAAAACCCTAATTTTATTTTATTACACCTGAAACCAATATTAAAGCTTAAATTACATTTCCCATAAAATATTGTAGAAAATGCAAGATATAAAGTTTAGATATAAGGAAAAACATGATAAAAAAAAAGATCTTAAAAAAAAAAAAAAAAAAAAAAAAAAAAATTAAAATTTTTTTGGCAACTCTATTCA
This sequence comes from Homarus gammarus, assembly GCA_958450375.1. Taxonomy (NCBI): domain Eukaryota; kingdom Metazoa; phylum Arthropoda; class Malacostraca; order Decapoda; family Nephropidae; genus Homarus; species Homarus gammarus. The sequence continues at coordinate 409,249 of CAUDMG010003541.1, read as the reverse complement.
TAAATATCATGCCTGACGCTGTACACACTGTAGTTTCTTACATGATTTAATGCCCGACACTGTACACTCCTCCATACAAACGTTTGCCGATGACGCCAAGTTATTTCGGGAAATTAAGAACCAAGCAGACTGTGAAGAGCTGCAGAAGGACCTCTGTGGGCTCCAGGAATGGTTGAAGAAATGGCTGCTGAGATTCAATGTCACGAAGTGTAAGAGGATGCACCTGGGGCGCACCAACGGTAAGGAGGCGTATCATATGTCCCAACGGGATGAAGAAACTGCACTAGTTGAGACTGAAAGTGAGAAGGACCTAGGTGTGTATGTTGACAATGAGCTGAAGTTTTCGGGCCATTGCGAGAAGGTAAACCAGGCAAATAAATCATTGGGTCTTTTAAGAAGGTTGGTCAGATATCTAGACGGTCCGTCCCTCGCAACGATCTTCAGGAGTGAAGTGCTTCACCATCTGGTCCCCGAGATATGCTAGGGACTGTCAGTTGGTTGAAAATGTTCAAAGGAGGGCCACCAGACTGGTGCCTGCACTTCAGCACCTCAGCTACCCTAAGAGATTGGAGTGTCTGAAATTGCCTAGCTTATACTACAGACAGGAAAGGGGGGGACCTAGTTGAGGCGTATAAGCATCTCAAGGGGCACTACTCAGTCGAGTGTCCTTACTTGGAGCTGGCGAACGCTCGCCCCACAAGGGGTCACACCTCAAGATTGAAGAAGCCTCAAGTCCAGAAAACCGTGAGGGCAAACTTTTTGAGGGTTGTAAACTCTTGGAACAATCGACCAGAGAGTGTTGTGACGGCACCGAGTGTGAGCTCTTTCAAGACAAGACTTGACCAAAACTGGAGCGGGTATCAGGTACATTCAGGAGCCGGTGCATGCCCAGTATTTGCAAACAGTGCATGACAGAAACGTGACCGATCGCCCGGGCAGCTAGCGAGCTGATCTTTTGGTGAAGAAGATAAATGAAAAGGAAAAGTAATCAGACGAGACCGATCGCCCAAGCGGCTAAAGGGCCGATCAGTGGCAAAGAGGATAAAAGTACCCTGTAATTAAAAAATTTACGATTTATATAAATATTCTCTTGTATAGAGTACACAAAGTTTAGTTCTCAGTTTGTCTTTTTCAAGCATGGGATGAGCTTCAACTGCTTCTTCAGGTTCCTTACTGAGAAAACTACAAGCATACTTTGGAAAGTTGTTTCCCAAAAGTAGCCAACTTGCTTCCAAATGATTAACAAAACTAAATCTTTCTTTACATTGTTTCATGATTAAATGAGACTTTACAGTAGCTGATTTATGTCCTGGGTATTATGTTCTTTATGGCTCTGAAGCCACATTCATCCCGTATTTTCTGTATCGTTGAGTTGAACACATTTAAGGAGACAGTAGCCTTAATTGCATCAATGTTTCTACACTAAAGCCGAGAGAATGTGTTATCTTTGTGAGGCATTACGTTGGAAAAAAATTTTAACCAAAATTTAAATTCTGCTGCATATCCATTATCTCTTGCTGAACTTGCTGTGTTTAGGTTTGTGAACTGCACTTTAAATCCTTTGATTATTATCAACGGCCACCAAGTTATTTTGATGAACACACTGGACGAACTATAACATACAAATTGAATCGACTTCGACTGAATCCTGGTGTAGTTCCACCAGTGTTTCCCAATTGGATAATAATAATATATAATTTATGCAAAAGAAATAATGATAATGTTAGAGTAAAAAAATAAGAACATGCATAAGCTTTTAACCTTGACCTAATTCAAATACTCTATCTTTATATTTCACTTTGTTCTTTAATACAATAGTCAATTACTATTTGATTTTGAATGTACATTATGTGTGAATTGGTTGTCAAATTATGTACGAGTTATTTTTTGATGTCTTATTTGCATCGGTGATAATCTGAATATGTACTTGAAATTGTTTTTTTGATAATAAATGGTGTGATGGTTGATGAATGGCAGTTTTCATCACTTGTCAATTGTTTTTATTCTAGCCTATTATGCATTCAGGTATTAAATTTTGCTGTCATTGCCTTTATATATTATGTATAGAAATTAATTCGTCATTAATAATTGTATATCTATAACTAGACTGCGTTTATTCATTACAATGCACGGTTACCATACACCGACACGAATAGCTGTGGTATCCGTGTGACGTCGTACAATCCCTGAGCCGGCCTGGTGTTCTAGGTGGCACTGCACCAACTCATTTGTTCAGTTTTATCACACTACATTATATCATTGAGTGTACAGCTCCTCCACGACTTACGACGGGGTTAGGGACCCAAATCCAAGTCGTAAGTCGGAAATGCTTAAATAATATAGAAAATCTAAAATGGGTGTCTTTCTTCTCAGCACCACAAAACTCTCACTTTTAAGCTTGCCAGCCATTTTAAAGTGAATTACAAACAAAAATTTTGTCTGTATACCGACGTTGGGACTCGGAAATACGTAATTTGACAAAATTTTGGTACGACCAAGGCGGGTCGTAAGTGCGGGTGGTCGTAAGTCGGGGAGGAGCTGTAAAGTGTTATACTGTATACAGAAAATGGGTATCCCTTCCTCTTGGGTGATACAATTAAGATAACTAGCATTAATAATGTATTCTCTATATGAAGCTCTTATACACATTGAGTGTGTCTTACCAGTCATCGGCTCACTCGCCCATCCCAGACCAGCAAAATAGCAAAATCTTGTCACCCTTATGATATTTTGATCGCTTCGGGCATATGTGAATTTCTACCCTTGCATAAGTGAAGAAACGTGCCGTGAAGACCAGCTTTTGGACATTAAAAACTCCCATGTTCACATCAGCTCAGTTCTCATGTATTCTTACCTGGTAGACTCTTTTTTTCAGTGTATTTACAGAGCATATCAGTACTAGCTGGAGATACGAGTAAACTTAGAAGTAATAACATTGTATAGACTTTGTTTTGATAATGCCTGGTGCTAGCTAAACATGACAAGGTGCTGTTATTGTTTTGATGATTCACTAATGAACCACTGGGATATATCATCATTTATATTAATTAATGGGTCAAATTTTACTATAACTACCATAAGTATTTGGATGTTTATATTCTAGATAGGCTATATTGGGTAAATGTTAAGTTTTGGTCATACCTGTACTAAGACATAAGGACTGTTTTTTTTCTGATGGTTTGTGATGTGTTATGAACGATTTAGACCTTCACTTCTATCGGCAATCACTAGTTTAGAGTTACTACCCCTCACCAGTGTACTATATGTTAAGTTAATCTTATAACTTACCATAACCTAACCTAACCTATGACTTGTATTTTGTTACGGGATCAAAAAATGTTTTGCGACAGAAATCCCCTAAAAGTAATGTCTTATTGTTTAAAATACTTAATCCGATAAAATTTTAAGGTTCCCCAGATGACCAAAACCAAAATAATACCAATATTGTTTGGAATATTTATACAGTACTATGAAATTTGTTGTATGGGGCAGCTAATATCCATTGGATTAGTTCATGTGCTTAGTAATAATTATATATTCAATATAGCATTACTGTGTTGTACAGTAAAGCACAATTAATTATATAATAATATTTATTTACAGAGCTGTTCAGCCAAGAAGGTTGGACAACTACTTCCAGGGTTCATCAAGGCAGATGAAAAATTTACCAAAAGTAAACATCATTATGATAGAGTATTATCAAGAACTCCGCCATCCAGCTGTGAAGCACGTTAAATAACATGTGTCATCTGATCATCCCCTGGCCATGGTCGTCCCTAGTCCTTCCATAACATTAAATATAGACATCAGTTATCGGTCTTGTGCATCATTGTGGCAGCCAGCAAGTAAATACACACCATGATACTTGAGCAGTAATTTATTTTAACCTAAAAATAAGGTATACCTGTGTATATCAACATTGTATATGGCCACAAGTCCTGTATTTCTGCTGGTAACAACACACACACCACAAGCTGGCAACCTCAAGCCTCCAGGCTCCTGCTTGGTGGCCAATCACAGAGCTTTACACAGTCACGCGAACTTTAGTCCTTATTTTGTACACTTTTTGGCCCAATTTATTCTCAAATATCATCTCTACCCACTGACCTGCCTCTTACGAAAAAATTCCAACCGACTACTCATCCATTCTCTACGCCACCATAAGTGTAGGACCAGGGTACAGCAGTCCCATCAGCTGTAGGTGGGAGTGAAGAGGTTGTATAGCAAGGTCAAGTTATTACCAATGCAAGTTATTGTCTTCCATAGGAACACCAATAAATTTCTGTTTATGCAGTGTAGGTTAAGAGAAGATAATGAGCCATGCGGTGCAATGAATGACCTAAACTACAGCATACTGTAAATGTGAGCAATAAGACCCACTACTGTACGTAACTATGCTTCCTTACCTTTCGCCGACCCTGCAGTTTGTTCGGTCCCGTCACCGTCAAGTAAGCTGTAGGGGCCCCGCGGCTCCCTGTAGTGGGATGCTGTCATATGTAGCCAAAACCATCAGAGCCAACAACTGAAATTATGATAAAAATTTATACATTAATAATTCACATACAGTACTGTACTATATACACTAAGAAACCATCAGTGCTAGAAAAATTTATATATAATCTCAAGAGTTACTGGAGGAAACGGTTCACCCCACCTCATCTTCTGTATGTGGCCAACACACAAGCATGAACAAGGTTAGTATTGACAACTCACCTGCCAACCAGGTATTTGTTTTGGTGTATACCCTTTATTTTCTTACCCTAATTTCATCAGTGAGTACCAATACTTTTACTTTTATCCTCTTCACCGCTGATCGGCTCGTTAGCCGTTTGGTCACGTCTCTGTTTAGCACCGTTGGCAAGTAGTAGGCATGAATTGGCTCCTGAATGTACCTGAACCTGCTCCAGTGTTGGTCAAGTCTGGTCTTGAAAGAGCTCACACTCGGCGCCGACACAACACTCTCGGGTAGATTGTTCCAAGAGTTCACAACTCTCACTCCGAAAAAGTTACCCTTCACACAGTGTTCCGGAAGCGGGTAAACAAAGTGAAAGATTACAGGGAAATAGTGTTAGGAATGATGACAAAACTAAATTAAACAGGGAGTTTAAAACTAAACGCGGTAAAGGGAGGACTCGGAACACGACTAACTTAAATGTCTACTACGCGAACAGTAGAAGTATGAGAAACAAAATGGATGATATTAGGGCCTTGGTATGTACCGAAAAAATCAATATAAGAGCATTCACTGAAACATGGATCAACCTAGACCAGTGGTTCTCAACCTTTTTTTACCCATGGACCCTTTCCCTTCTATTTTTCTTGGTGGACCCCTTCATAGCTATTGGACATAACAATTTTCTATTTTTCACTAACATAAATTTTAATTAGTCTCAAGAGATAGACCAGTGGTTCTCAACCGGGGTCCATGTGGACCCCGGTTGAGAACCACTGATCCTAGACTCACGCGAGTTACCGATTGAATACCAAATTGCGGGTTAGTAATTGTTCCATACCTATAGGCAGACCAGGAAAGGAGGCGGAGTAGCAATCTATGTCAGGGATAATCTGAAGTGTGAAATAACTAAGGAAATAAAAACTGAGCGGAATGCAGAAACAATTTGGACAGAATTAATCTACGGTAGGGAAAAATTAATCACAGGAGTAATATGTAGACCTCCCAATCTTGATAGAGTCAATGACCGACTTATCTGGGATGAAATGCGCAGGGCTTCCATACACAACAAAGTCTGTATAGTACGCGACTTTAACCTTGGCCAAATAGATTGGACTGACCTTACGGGTAACTCAGAATCAGAGGATTTTCTCGAGACGATCAGTTTTCGAATCGGTGGACGAGGGGCACAATTATGATGTGGTATATCTCGATTTTTGCAAAGTCTTCGACAGAATCCCCCACGAAAGACTAATTAGAAAGGTAGAAGCTCAAGGCATCAAAGGTAATATCCTTAAATGGATTAGGGCGTGGTTACAGGACAGGAAACAGCGAGTGAGCATGAGTGAGCATTAACGGCACTAAGTCCCATTGGAGCAACGTCACAAGTGGAGTTCCCCAAGGCTCAGTACTTGGACCATTATTATTCATTATATACATAAACGACATAGATATCGGCATAGACAGCAACATAAGTAAATTTGCTAATGACACTAAAATAGGACAGGTTATTAAATCTGACGAGGACTCCGCAAAACTACAGGAAGATCTAAACAAATTTTTCGAAGTCTGAAAAATGGCAGATGAAATTCAACATGGACAAATGTAAAGTACTCAGTATAGGAGATGTAAACAGGGAAACCAGATTCCAGATGAATAACGATGCCATAGAAATCCGACTGCGAGAGAGATTTAGGAGTAATGATAAGTAGGAACCTTAAGCCAAGTAAACAATGTGTTTTTGCTCATAACAAGGCTAATAAAATACTTGGGTTCATACAAAGGAGTTTTAGTCACAAGACTAGCGAGGCAATCCTAAAACTGTATCTTGCGCTTGTGAGACCACACCTGGATAACGCAGTTCCGTTCTGGTCACCGTATTACAGAGTGGATATAGAATCCTTGGAAAGAATTCAGAGGAGAATGACAAGACTAATCCCGGGCATTAGGAACCTTGAGTATAGAGACAGGTTAAAGCATCTTAATTTGCACTCCCTCGAGAGACGTAGAGCGAGGGGCGACCTGATAGAGGTGTATAAATGGAAGTCAGGGCTAAACAAAGGGGACATTACAAAGGTACTCAAACTATCCAACCGGGAGCAAACTCGTAACAATGGTTATAAATTAAACAAATTTAGATTTAGGCGCGAAATAGGTAAACACTGGTTTGGAAACAGTAGTGGATGAATGGAACAAGTTACCAAATATTATCATTAACTCGAATATGCTGAATAGCTTCAAACATAGGTTGGATGCTTATATGAGCAATAGGGGATGGGTGTAAACGGGACTGCCCAGTATGGGCCAATAGGCCTGCTGCAGTTTCCTCCATTCTTATGTTCTGGAGCTGCGGCTTCTTCAATCTTGATCTTTGACCCTTTGTCAGGCAGACGTCCACCAGCTCCAGGTTCCGATATATTCAGGAGCCAATGCATAAAACTACCTAGCTTATACTACAGGCGGGGCGAGGGGCAACCTAATAGAAGTGCACAAAACATCTGGGGGGGGGGGGGGGGGGACATTTATACACTTTGATTAAATCGCTCATTGCCCGTCTGTAGTATAAGCTAGGTAGTTGCAGGTGCTCTAATCTCTCTGGGTAACTGAGGTTCCATAGAGCAGACACCAGTCTGGTGGCCCTCCTTTGGCCATTTTCAATCAATTGGCAATCTCTAGGACACCCAGGGACCAGACGGGGAAGCACCTCACTCTTGATGAGTGACGGGCATGTGTTACACTGAAAAATGTCTTTCTATACTTACTGTACTTAAGTCTGATGGCCAACCAGTTCATGTGTCAACAAACTCCCGGAGTTGGTCAGGATCCTTTACGATGACGGATGGATAATTTAACGTATGCCAAAGAACAACAAGAAAAGCTACCAGGTCCGGCCACGATTACCAATCATTGGAGCAAAAGCCAGCCTGTCCACCTTCGCTGATGCATTATGGGTCGTCTTACTCGTGTGGTTGGTGTGCCAGAGGTGCGTTTGTTTACATTACAAACGCTGGCGCTTAAATCAAGACTACTCTCATCACGAACTTTTATTGTTTTTAATCAACAGGGACAAGTCCTATATAATACCTCAGAGAATGGAAATTTTTAGTGTATGCATTGTGGAAATAAAAGTTCCCCTTCAGAGGAGAAGGCAGTCACCACCAGCCAGGGATGGCCTCAAGCATATCAAATTTGACCAACTAATGACGATTAAGAGAACGATGACAACACGAACTACAAAATGTTCTTTATTGAATGTTTAATTATTAAAAATAATCATAAAAATTTAATAAAGTAAAATCTTTATTCAAACAAAGAAATAATGAAAATAAATATATATTTTTTATTTACTGTTTGGATAAAATCAGCAGCATTAACCAATTCATAGAAATTACACTTAAATTTTAATTCTCCTGTTTTCTTAAGCTTCCAATTATCTGCAATCTTTTCAAGACCTAACTGATCAGTTAGGTCATTTTCAAGCTACGAGCATAAGATTATGCAACTGTTTTTCTGAGGTTCTGTTTCACAGGGAAGTTTTCAAAAGCTTAAGCCTGTTACAAGACCCTTCACCCTTACATACTAAAGGTGGTGCTGTCAAGAATAACCTGAAAACTTTTGCCACATGAGGAATTAAATGATACTTTTTAAGAGCACTGAGTGCACATTCTGCAGCTGAGCGAATGTTTTTCCTACATCAGGATGCTGCTCAGTGCTCCACATTTGTTAAACACTTGGGTTATTATTCAGTTTATCTTCAAATCACATAAACACTTCCTTTTAGACAATTTCTACCTCATATACACATCTCCTCAACCCTTGAAGCCTCTTGGAAATTTATTTCAGAAAAATCACACGTGAGGAACGCCTAAGAAATAAGATCCACCGTGAGCTGTCTGGGGCCATGAGGTTAGCGGGGGTTAGGTTAGGTAGGTGAGTAAGGGGTCTAGATGATTGGTTTTTATGCATTTTGTTCAGATCTCACCTCCATATTTTTATGGAAAATAGCCGTGTTTGATCAAGGATGACTTGCATCTTTTTTCCAAAAGCTACGCATTTCCCGTGGAAACGAATGTCAGATCTGAACAAAACACATCACAAATCGACACATCTTGTGATCAAAGTTGAGGGTGTGCTAAAACAAATAATTATCAACACTTTTAATTCAACTCTGAAATATTTAGTGTCAGGTATTTCAGTTGGACAGGTTTCTGACATTTTTCATGGCTTCAATAGAGCTTTCTGAGTCATAGTCTGCAACAGGAGGATCAAGAACATCTGCAAAATATTTAACATTTTGAAAACAACACAAAAATCATCAGAACTAAAAGTGTTCATTACCTTACAATAATAATAATACAAATTATACTGAGCACTAGAGTTTGCATTATAATTTGGGGGGTGGCTGTTACTCTTAACGGTGAACTCTCTTCGACTCTTCTCCATCATCAGTACTTTTATAGTAGTTCACACAACTTTCCTACACCAAATCTATTATTATATTTGAAAAAGACGTCCAATTTTAGTATAATTTTCTTCTATTACGTTACCGTCGGAAACGTATAATAAGGGAGATAGCACATGCCAAATTACCACTTAAAGAAGTGGATGAAAGGGTCTGGCATCCAGAAACACTTCCAAAAGCAATACCTGGCAAGATATCTATTCATACAAGAATCTTCATGTGTTGTACTTCATCGCTTCTTCAAAGAAGCTGCCCGCCTTTACCCCCGTTAAGCGAGAAGCAGCGTCATCAACCTGTACTGATCCAGCTCCGATCAGACGATGAACCGGGTGGAAGGTCTACCTCTCCACCTCCCAAGCCTACTAGAATTTTGGATTCCAATTTGGAATAAGGTAAGAAATAAGTGATTCCCTCATATGGTGAGTCTGGTTACATAAAAACCACTGAGAATTAGGTTAGGTCAAGTCATCCCCCCAAAAAGGTTAGGTTTATATGTTTCTCGAGTGTTCTGTATTCACTTGGTCATGATGTTTGCCTTAAAATGCTCGTTTCTCTCACCCACCCAATACCCTGGTTCCCAACATGATCCCCTATCTTGTTGGGAGTAAAAGGAGGAGATAACTAAAAAAAAAAAATATGCAATTTCCGACGATAAAAAAAAAAAAAAAAAAAAACGCAGTACAGTATTGACTTTCTAACAGTTGTGCGAACTACTATAAATTTACCCCATCAATATCAATAATTTTTACAAAGTTGAGTGCAGCCTCCAGCAAATGTTTCTGAGCCTCATCATCACTATGTATTGACTGAAGTATTTTTCATGTACAGTTGTACCCCGCCTAACGCGGTTTCACTTAATGCGTTTTTTCATATACGCGGTGCCTCGCCAGAAGCGAACTTTCACTTAAAATGGATTTTTTCCACATATACGCGGTGAGTGTCCGGCTCGAGACGCTATTTTTAGATTTGCCCCATGCGCCGCCCGCCTGCCTGCCTGTGCTCCTCGCCTCTCCCTCCGCTTGGGCAAGCCGCGCGGTAAGGTTGCGCAGTGTGTGTCTTTGTTGCGTTATCACTGACGTCATATGACATATCGGACTGTGATTGGCCATGCATCCCTACCCCCTCTGCTGCTAGCTATAATTGGCTTAAAGTATTATGACGTGCCCACCCCGGGAGGGAGGGAGGGAGGGAGGACGACGCTTGACCTCGCCGCGGCAGTTTCATCCCTCAAGGCCACTCCGTGTAAACGTGCTTTCATTGTTCCGTAAAATGGCTTCCGCCGGACCACCACCGCCACCAGAGAGACCTTTCCTTACATGGACCCAGCGGCACTAAGCCAAAGAAGACACGACGTTCCTTAAGCTACGAGGTGAAGTACCAGGTCATTCAAGATTTGGAGAAAGGAACACGGCAAGTTGATCTCGCGTGCCAGCATGGAGTCAACGAATCTACGATTCGAACGATCAAGAAGGATGCAGCCAAGATCAAAGAGCACATGAAAATCACAAAGTCTGCAGGTGCTTCATCGATCAGGTATTGCCAGAACCGGGTGCTGGCAAAAGTGGAAAATTTGCTGGCGAGTTATTTGATTCGTCAGGCGCGACGCAACATGGCGGTGGACACACGCTCAGTGCAGGAGTACGCACGTGAGCTATACGCAGCAGTGTCACGTAAGCTGGGAATAGCAGAGCCCAAACCCTTCAATGCTTCCTCTGGTTGGCTGCATAGGTTTAAGAAGAGGAACAAGATCACCAACATCAATATTGGTGGTGAGGAAGCAAGTGCTGACCGTGTGGCGGCTAGAGATTTTCCTCCGTTCTTATGTGAGATTATGGAGGAAGGACAGTACACCGACGACCAGGTGTTTAACATGGACGAATCTGGTCTTTTCTGGAAAAACTACCTTCCAAGTCCTTCGTTGTAAAGAATGCCAGCAAGATTCGGGGCCGGAAGATGCAGAAGGAACGCATCACCGTCCTGTTTACCACCAATGCCTCCGGTACCTGTAAACCAAAGTTATCGGTGATTCACACAGCCCGCAAGCCGCACGCCTACAAGAATATGGACATGAACAAGCTTAATGTCCACTGGCTAACCGCACGTAAGGCGTGGATGTCCTCTTCTGTCCCTCTTCTGGTTCGACAACTATTTTGTTCCTGACGTGAAGAAATTCTGCGAGCAACAGAATGTTCCATTCAACATTTTGTTGCTCCTTGACAACGCACCTGGACACTCGCCCCTACTTATGGATCGTCACCCCAACGTTAAAGTGGTCTTCCTTCCTCCCAACACTACGTCATTAATCCAGCCCATGGACCAGGAGTTGATTTGCAATGTGAAAGCTGCATACTCTGCAAAGAAGTTCAAGCTCCTGAACAACTGTACCAACACCAAGGATGAGTTGCGTATGCTGGGTGACACCGACAGCGAGAGTAAAAGCGACGAGGACAAGGAACAAGAGGTGGCGGCTCAAGAACTTCTCGTCAAACAATTTTGGAAGAAGTTTAACGTCAAACAAGCTGTAGACTTCTTGGTGGAGGCATGGGATCTGCTGACTATTGCTACGATTCGTCACGCATGGAGACATGTGTTGCATGGCATACCAGCTGAGAAGAGGAGTGAACCTGTGACTGGTGAGGTTCAGACTGTTGCAGTAGCAGTGGACCTTGCCAGAGAAGCTGCGCTCAATATTACAGCTGAAGGCTTCTCCGAGACCACCAACGAAGACATCCTGGAGGTGATCAGAGATCCTGAAGTGACTGCCGACGAGATGTTGGAAGAAGATCACGTCAGTGAAGAGGAGGAAGAAGGTGCGTCATTCTCCGAAGAACACAGTTTAACTCAGTGATATTAAGTGTGCCATAAAGTGTGCGGAGAAAATGAAGTCCTTCCTTTCCCACGACAATGACGATGACCGCTATGAAGTCTTCCATACCCGGCTGGTGCAGGCTATGGAGCCGTACATCACGGTGTATCACGACAACATAAACACCAGCTGTCAAAAAAGCATAACCGAGTTCTTCGCCCGCAACCGACCACAGCCAGCCCAAGCCAGTGATAGTGACAGAGGTAGAGACAGTGAAGATGACTTTGAGGTATGTCAGGGAGGCCATAACAACTGTGGGTGACAGTGATAGTGACTCACCTGAGGGCCAGTAGCCTGCCCTCTGCCTCGGAACCAGCCTCCATCCCCGTACGCCGACCCATCTCTTCTACTACCGTAAGTGTTCCACCTAACTTTTAGTTGTTTCTAACCTAACCTTTATTTTTCCTAACCTAACATCTTCTATATTACTTGTTTTCTCATACCATCATAAAGTTAAGATAAAATTTTTACTACAACATAGTTATGTGTCGTCAAAAAGTGGAGTTTGGGGATCGGGCCGGTTTCTATTGGAATTAATCCCATATGTTCTGTTGTTCACTCGACGCGGTTTTCACTTAACACGGTACCCTCTGGGTTTTATTGACCGCGTTAAGTGGGGTACAACTGTACTTTACTTAGAGAAAAGAGCTCCAGAAACATTTAAATCCTCAGTTTGCAACACATCTACCATGTGCTTAGTTTTGCACAGTCGGGGTCAAAAGTTTGCTCCCTCCCAAAATGAAGCAGCATCGACCCCAAATGAGATAGAGCAGTTAGAGTAAACCAGTTGAGACTCATTTCCGTGACTCGGTTTCACTGCAGGGATCGAACTTTTATCAGCGACTGTACATAAAATTTTCGTGAACATCAACGTAACCTTGGTGGGTATGAAGAACAGACCCAACTAAACAACCTACCCAACTTCACTCGGTAAATTTGCATTGTCACACCGTTCTCTGTTAGAAAGTGAAATATATATTTTTCTAGTGTATTTGTGTGTTTAGACCGAATATGACCTTCATTTTTGGCAGAAATTAGCTGGGGTTTTTTTAAGCCATTTTTTTTCGTTGGACGTTTTCCGAAAAAAAAAAAAATGGCAAAACACAAAAAAAAACACTAGAAAAACAAAAACCAAACCTAACCTAACTCTCACCATATGATGGAATCTCTTATTTCTTACCTTATTGGCCTGGTTCTTGTTCGTCGTTGGATTCTGATATTCTTACACAACGCCACATATGTTGGTCTTTGAGATACAGTGTGTGTATATATATATATATATATATATATATTATATATAATATAATAATATATATATATATATATATATATATAATATATATATATATTTTATGAAAATCCACAATGAAAACGTGGATAAGATAAATCTTGATAAAATCACACGGGGAAATGGAAACAACGGAGTACCTTAGCTTTCATCTTTATTCAAGACATCTTCAGAGGCAACTGGATTACATGGACAGAGAGAGGCTTAAATATACAGGGTGACCTAAAAAACATGAGGTCAGGTCAAAATGATGACATCCACTAATCCCCACACCAACACACACGTAGAGGAGCTTAAGAGAAGGGTGGTGACGTGACTAGTCAAGTCAGGTCAGAAAAAAGGGGGCCCACAAAATAACTATCATACACACACCTAGACCCCGACTTACGACTATATGGACTTACGTCCATTGGTACTTACGACCTGCTTTGACCGTACGTCCATACGGGACATACGACTGCGACCGCCGTGACCAAATTTTTTTTCAAATGACGCGCGCATTTTCTATACCGAAACGTTTCCGTCCCGGGCGAGAGGGAGAGGTGGCTTGGGTCGCCTCGTGGCTGCACTCACTCAGTGGAGCGCTTTGTTTGTGTTTGGCTATCGTATCCTATACTGATCGCGCTGTGAACTTTCGTTTTTATTGTATTTAATTGACTTTATAATGACTGGAAAGCGTAAAAGTGAGAGTGCTGGTGGTACTCCAAGGAAAAGGAGACAGGCAATTACTTTTGAGATGAAACTGAAGATAATAACACAGTATGAGAATGGAAAAACAGTAGCAACGATCTCACGCGACCTAGGTTTCTCACACTCGACTATATCCACTATTCTGAAGGACAAGGAACGTATTCGTGAAGTAGTGAAAGGAACAACACCTATAAAGGGAACTATAATAACAAAGAAAAGACAAGGTCCTATCCACGATATGGAAAAATTATTGGTGATATGGATAGAAGACCAGATGCAGAAGCGTGTACCCTTAAGTGTTCTAACCATACAGGCTAAAGCAAGAAGCCTGTTCCAAAGCCTGAAGGAGCAGGCAGGAAATGAATGTGATCAAACCTTTACAGGAAGTCAAGGGTGGATTTGATAGATTTAAAAAACGCTACAGTCTACACAGTGTTAAGGAGAGTGGAGAGGCAGCTAGTGCCGATGTTGGTGCTGCCGAAGCTTTTAAGGAGGAGTTAGATGATGTGATTGTGGAAGGGAATTATTTGCCAGAGCAAATATTCAATGTGGATGAGACTGGATTATTGTGGAAACGCATGCCTGACCGGACATACATCCACAAAGAGGCAAAAAAAATGCCCGGATTCAAGGCATTCAAGGACAGAATTACACTTCTGTTGGGGGGGGGGAATGTTACTGGTTTCAAGCTAAAGCCCTTCATGACCTATCATTCAGAGAACCCCAGGGCTTTTAAACATGTCAGCAAGCACACACTGCCAGTGTTTTATCACAGTAACAAGAAAGCCTGGATGACCCTAGTACTATTTGAGGATTGGTTCATGACTTGTTTCATTCCACGAGCCAAGGAGTATTGTCTGCAACAAAGGATTCCATTCAAGATTTTACTGATTTTGGATAATGCTCCGGGACACCCACCACACCTGGACGACATGCACCCTGATGTTAAGGTAGTGTACATGCCACCTAACACTACCTCTATCATCCAACCCATGGATCAAGGTGCTATTTCTGCCTTTAAATCGTATTATTTAGGCACGACCTTCGCTCAGGCTGTTGCTGCTACTGAAGGTGAGAAAACGCTCAGACAGTTTTGGAAGGAGTACAACATTTTGTCATGTATAAAGAACATTAGTGCAGCATGGGATCAGGTTACAAAACATTGCATGAATGGAATATGGAAGAAAATCCTGAAAAGATATGTGAACAGTTTCAAAGGATTTAATGAAAGTGAAGTTATTTTGGATATTAGTAACAAGATAGTGGAGTTAGGTAAACAGCTGGAGTTAGAAATTGATACTGAAGATGTTGGACAGTTGGTTGAAAGTGTAGCAGAAGAGCTCAGTAACGAGGATCTTATTGAACTAGATGCACAGAAAGTTGCAGAGGAAGAAGAGAGACAAAATGTAGAAGAAGAGCCTGCACCCCCCAAAAAGTTTTCAGTGAAACATATGGCAGAGGCATTTGCTACAATTAATAAAGCAATGCAAATGTTTGATGACATGGATCAAAATTATGAGCGTTATGCCAAAGTTGACAGAATGATCCAAGATTCACTTGCTTGCTACAGAGAAATTTATAATGAAAAGAAAAAGCAAACTGTGCAGTCTAAATTGGACACCTATTTCAAGAAGTCCCCCAGTACTGGCTCCTCACGCCCCACCAGTGCTGCCTCTTCACTCCCTCAAGATGATCCAATACCTTCAACCAGCAAGTTTCCACAGTACATTAACCTGTCTGAAGGAAGCGACATTGATGACCCACCCAGCCCTGTCTCCTCTTCTGCTTCTTCCAATTAATATAGTCTCCATGTATCCTGTATACAGAAAATTATGGGGGCCCCGTGTGCATTCAGCTGACTACATTTAAGGTAAGTGCTCAGTCACACTGTATCCATTCCTCATTATTTAATACTTTTACTGTACTGTATCCATTCCTCATTATTGTTTACGTTTAGTGTACTGTATTTCATTGTAGATTTTTAAAAAAAATTTGAAAAAAAAAAAAAATTTGATTTTTTTTTTTGAAAATTTTTTTTTTTTATCTATACCGGACTTACGACCCGGATTTGGGTCCCTAACCCCGTCGTAAGTCGGGGTCTAGGTGTATTTACATCGAGTCTTGCTCTTAGGACACTTTACTGATTTGGGAAGAACACCGTGGGAACGAAAGAATGTGATAGTTTCTTCGTTTTTTCCCAAAAAAACTCGCACTGAATTCCATATAATTGAAGTTAAACCCATTGCATGCTTCCATGGTGGGAACTGACTTTGATTTTCGAAATATGTGCCCAAAAATAATACTCAAATTTGATTGGTCCAAAAATACCGCGAATTAAACCCAAAATCATTTTAATTGGTTTCAAAATCAAAAACGCTTTTGATTGGCCGCATGATGTGCACGAGAACGCATGCGCATAGTGATTTATGAAGGAGACGCGAGAGAGATGCAGTGTTGGGAGGGAGGCAGACGATAATGGTGGGACGTTAATGGAAGAAAATAGAGAAAATTTTGGAGAAGCTATCTCCGATAGTATACATTTCCGCTGGTAATGTAATAGATGAAAATTATGTTATAATTAAACGTCTTATTCGAATATGATAATAGATTAGTGGTAGGAATGAACGGTGTGTAAACGCAATAATACCTACGAAAAAAAGGAAGTTTTTGATTTTGAAACCAATTAAAATGATTTTGGGTTTAATTCGCGGTATTTTTGGACCAATCAAATTTGAGTATTATTTTTGGGCACATATTTCGAAAATCAAAGTCAGTTCCCACCATGGAAGCGTGCAATGGGTTTAACTTCAATTATATGGAATTCAGTGCGAGTTTTTTTGGGAAAAAACGAAGAAACTATCACATTCTTTCGTTCCCACGGTGTTCTTCCCAAATCAGTGAAGTGTCCTACGTGCAAGACTCAATGTACCTACCGCAAAGAGCAACGTATGTGGCGTTGTCATAACCCTGTTCCTTGTCTCAAAGAAACAGAAGAGATCTAGGTGTTCTTACACTATCACTGATTATAAGGGAACATTTCTAGAGAGGTCGTTTTGAGCCAATGAAGTTCTTTTTGTTTATCAATCATTGGTTGTCTTGCCTTTGGGACCACAAGACCATAATTGAGTGCTTAAAACTGTCAAATAATATGTCTGTAGACTGGCGGAGTTACTGTAGTGAAGTAACGCAATTCTGGTTTGAAAATCAACAACCTATTGGAGGGCCTGGAATTGCTGTTCAAATTGACGAGACTAATTGTTCGAAGGAAATACGAACGTGGACGCACGGTCCGACCAATTACCCAAATGTAGCCGCAATGAAGTCAAATAATGGTCCTACATGAATAAATCGGACTGCTAATCACTTCTCGACTAGTATTTGGTGTCAAAGTCACAAAAAATTGGAAAACTTACTTTAATCTGAGTTAATAGATTGCGTGCATGTACCGAGAGAGCGAGTAATTACCCAAATGAAGTCAAATGATGGTCATACAAGCGTAAATCAGGCTGTGAATCACTTCTCGATTATTATTTGGTGTCAAAGACAAAAAATTGGTAAACTTAATTTAATCTGAGTTGTGTTAGGTTAGGTACATGCACTTGATCTATTAACTCAGATTAAATTGAGTTTACCAATTTTTGGTGACTTCGTGACACCAAATACAAGTCGAGAAGTGATTGGCAGTCCGATTTATTCATGTAGGACCATTATTTGACTTAATTGCGGCTATATTTGGGTAATTAGTCAGACCCTGGACACATATTAAGCCAAGTGTGGATCTTTGGGGGGGGGGGGGGGGGGGATTTGAAAGTCTCAAAAATTAAGTTTGTGATTCCGTTGCTGGAGTCGCTACACGAGAAGCGCGACCGGGAAACTATAATGTCTCTAATTTTGCAATATATCCGGCCTGGTTCTATTATATACAGTGATTCTTGGGCTGCATATAAAAAATTATGTGATCATGGTTACGAACAGCACATGAGTAAACACTCTGAAAATTTTATAGATCCAGCCCAGCCAGATACACACACACAAACAATTGAGAGGGTTTGGCGTGACTTAAAGGAGTGATTAAAAGGCCTGGTATCCGGAAACACTTCCTGAAGCAATACATAGCACGGTAAGAATGAGCCAAGGTGGATGACCAGAAAACTTAAACATGACATAGGAATAAAGAAAGGAATATACAGGAAATTAAAGGCAGGGGAGGAGCAGCTCAGCAATAGGTATAATGAACTATCTAGGAATGTTAGGAAAAATGTAAGGAAAGCAAAGAGAGACTATAAAATCAAAATAGCAAGAGAATCCAAGGCGAATCCCAAGGGATTTTTCCAGGTATATAGGACAAAGGTCAAGGACAAAGTTGGGCCTTTAAAGTCAGGGAGGGGAGAAGTGATAAATGGCAGTGAAGAAATAAGCAAAGCATTGAACAGCTACTTCTTATCAGTTTTCACAGAAGAAATTTGCGGTGAAATTCCAGAGGTGGAACTGATATTTAAGGGAAAGGAAGAAGAGAAATTAAAGAATATCACTATCAGAAAAGAGGATGTTCTTAAGAAGATAAATAAACTAAAGAAAACAAAACCCCCAGGGCCGGATGAAATTTTCCCCGAGTCTTGAAAGGGTGTAGGGAACAGATTAGCGGACCCCTCGTAAACTTATTTACAAAATCATTAGACACTGGAGTTGTGCCAGACTTGTGGAAACAGGCAAATGTAGTACCCATATTCAAAAAGGGAGACAGAGCATCAGCGTCAAATTACTGGCCGGTCAGTTTGACGTCAGTAGTGGGGAAATTTCTTGAATCAATTATAGCAGATAGCATCCGATCGCATCTAGAGAAAAGCAAATTAATCTACGACTCTCAGCATGGGTTTACAAAGGGAAAATCTTGTCTAACAAATCTGCTAACGTTTTTTGGGAAAGTCTTCGAGGTAGTAGATAATTATGAAAATTACGATGTTATTTACTTAGACTTTAACATCAGAGGCTTCTGAGAAAAATTAAGGCTCATGGTATCGAGGGGAAAGTTTTAAATTGGATAAAATCATGGCTCACCGATAGAGCGCAGAGGATCAGCGTAGATGGTGTTAAATCTGAGTGGGGCCGTGTAACCAGTGGGGTTCCCCAGGGGTCAGTACTAGGCCCACTCTTTTTCATAATCTACATAAACGATCTAGATACTGGGATCAGCAGTGACATAAGCAAGTTTGCAGATGACACCAAAATAGGGCAGCAAATTAATTCAGGGCAGGATGCAAATGCATTACAGGAGGATCTAAATAAGCTACAGGGGTGGTCTGAAAAATGGCAAATGAAATTCAACACCAGCAAGTGCAGCATACTTAATATTGGAAGAACAAATACTTATAATGTATACAGCTTTAACAACATCAACCTAGAGAAGTCGACTTGTGAAAGAGACCTAGGGATACATGTAAGCCCGGACCTAAGGCCTAGAAAACAGTGCGTTAATGTTCGAAATAAGGCAAACAGTGTATTGGGTTTTATATCTAGAAGTGTAAGTAAGAGTGCAGAGGTCTTATTGCAACTATATCTTGCGCTAGTCAGGCCGAACCTCGATTATGCGGTTCAGTTCTGGTGCCCCTATTATAGATTGGATATAAATTCACTAGCGTCGGTGCAGCGAAGAATGTCAAAAATGATTC
Source organism: Homarus gammarus (assembly GCA_958450375.1). Classification (NCBI taxonomy): domain Eukaryota; kingdom Metazoa; phylum Arthropoda; class Malacostraca; order Decapoda; family Nephropidae; genus Homarus; species Homarus gammarus. Next base: position 389,602 of record CAUDMG010003541.1, on the reverse strand, counting down.
CGGGACTTAGAAACCTTCCATATCAGGATAGGTTAAAGAAACTTAACTTGCATTCCCTAGAAAGACGAAGAGTGCGGGGAGATATGATAGAAGTATTTAAGTGGGTGAAAGGAATCAATAAAGGGGATATAGATAAAGTTCTTATAATATCCGAGCAGGATAGGACTCGGAGCAACGGATTCAAGTTGGATAAGTTTAGGTTTAGGAGGGAGACAGGAAGAAACTGGTTCACAAATAGGGTGGTGGACGAAAGGAACAAGCTTAGCAATTTTGTAGTAAGTGCGGGAACTCTGGAAAGTTTTAAAAGGAGGCTGGATAGATTCATGGATGATAGAGAGTGGTAGTAACTCTCGACAGGAGCTGCCATGCACAGGCCAACCGGCCTATTGCAGACTCCTTATTTTCTTATGTTCTTAAATATTAATTCATGATTCTTCTTGTAATGTCCTTCATAAATTCTTGGAAGAAGCTGCCCACCTATACCCCCATTAAGTGAGAATCAACGTCAGCAATCAGGCCAATAAGGTAAGAAATAGGTGATTCCATCATATAGCGAGTCAGTTAAGTTAGGTTTGGTTTTGGGTTTTCTAGTGGATTTTTTGTGTATTTTTTAGTCGCTTAGCCACCTTTTTTCTCGGAAAACGTCAAACGAAAAAAAAAATCGCAAAAAAACACGGCTAATTTCCGCCAAAAATGAAGGTCTTAATCGGTCTTAACACAAATAAACCAGAAAAATATATTTTTTACTTGCTAAAAAATGCAAATTTACCCTTTCATAATCACTAAGTTTCGTTTATTTTAGAAATAATTTATTTAACACATTGGCACAAACAACAACGGTGTCCACTATAAAAACCGAAAAATCCAGAGTTTATAAAATCGTTTTCGATGAATTTGGGCCGTGGAATAGTCAGCCATTGGTGACTAATCCACGGCCCAAATTCATAGAACAATATTTAAAAGACAATGGATTTTCACTGTTTCTTTATAGTGGACACCGTTGTAGTTTGTGACAATGTATTAAAAATGTTTAACTTAACTCACCCTTAGAGGGTATGAAACACAGACTTAACCAACACACCTAACCTACCTTCCTTACAGCCCCAGACTCCCGCCATATTAAAGAACTTACTATGATATGGTGTAATTTGAGGTTTTCTCTGGACGATCCGATCCCATGGGATGGCGATAAGAGAGCCTATTGCCTCAGGAAGGTGGAAGACGGTGTAGGAGGACGGTAAAGGTTATTAAGTAGTAAATAAAGGAGAGTGATAGCAGGCGGGCCGTCCAGCGAGAGACCAGCCGGCCGCTCCTGGTCTACTGTGAGGGCGGGGAAATGATGACGATTAACAACAGACTTGGCACACAAACCTATTTCACAAATACTGTCTATTTAAAGGAACAATGCCGTGGTCTTTGAACAATTGAAGGGTCTTGTTGTCTTTATCCATTAATTCACAAAATACGTCCATATAGGAGAGGCGACAACAGCTGAAGACGACACTGCCGCCTCATTACCGCCGGCGCCGGGAAGACGAACTAGTGCGCTCCTAGGTGCCTAATTATCTACCAAACGAAGCATTTCCACAAGAAATGATTATCACATCAGAACTCACGGATGAAAATAAATTAGGAAATTATAGCCCTCTACTAAGTAACTACTAGCAAGGACTGACAACTACGGTGACAATAAGCGCTGGTTACCAACATGTTTCTCTCAATTCAGTGTTGCCTTATGGCCCAGTATTATGCTGCAAAAACAAGCAAATGACTTCTACATTAAAGATTTCTTTAAAAATATAAAATTTACTTATAGTTTTACAGAGTTTAACGACCGTCACGACTTTAAAACAAAGTGAAATCGAGGATATTCCACGTTAGCACAGGAGAACCTTATAGGACACACTTCACCTGGCGGGTGGTCGAGTTGCCAAAAGTTTCATAGATTAGCTCCTAAAATTTCCCTTTTCGTTCCGAAGTTTTCTTGTATATATAATATGACTGCATTATCATATACTTAATCACGCATTGCTACTATAAAGGTAGAAGACACTTAATCTTAAACGAGTAAACATTCTGTGGCTGTGTGTCAACATTAAACAGTAAAGTCACACACAATAAACTAACACCAACTCTCACAGTGAAAATATAAAGAAGAACAAACGGGGAATAACATCAACAGAAGATGTTGAATTACAGGTGATGTCAGAATAAAAATACCAGCAACCACCGTCTGGAAGGTCATAGCCTGGGGTCAAATGAACTCCAGGTCAAAGGTCAATATTTTAACTTCCTTATGACTAAATTACCAGATATATAATTTGATAATATTGACAGCAGTGGAGGGGTGGTGGGGTAATACTCGAAGTTTATGGCAAAAAAATCTTAAATCCAAGGACAAAATACTAACCACAGATACATCATCATTAAAATCAAGTCAAGTTCTGAGTGTTGGCTCAAGTTCTACATTGCCACTACAGAGTAAACAGTAAGATTATTTAAAAACTACAAAAAAGCTTAATAAAAGATAATTAAGAACGTGATATTAGGAGAGATTTCAAGTCAATAAAACACTTATCATATCTACATCGATAAAGACAGTTTTTTTAGTTTAACAAATTTATTGGCAGAGCTTGTAGTAAAAGTTTGCCTATTCTGAGTAATTCAGTCAGGTCTTGACACTGAGGGTGGTATCACTTTTCACTGTCACGCAGGACAGAGGTTCATACACAAAGAAATACATCATATTCATTAACAACTATAAATGTATAGAGGTCAGATTCATATGGGTAATGTCACTGTTCACTGCCATGCTTGACAGAGGTTCGTACACAAAGAGTTGCATCATATTCATTGACAGTACATATACATATATGTAAACACACACACACACACACACATATACATACATATACGTATATACATACACATATACACGTACATGTACATATACATGCACACGCGCACACATATACATACACATATACATGCACATGTACATATACATGCACACACGCACACATACATACATATACGTCGGTCAGATTCATGTGGGTAATGTCACTTTCCACTGCCATACAGGACAGAGGTTCGTACACAAAGAATGCATCATATTCATTGACACTATATATAGGTCAGATTCATGTGGGTAATGCCACTGTTCACTGCCACGCAGGACAGAGGTTCGTACACAAAGAGTTGCATCATATTCATTGACAGTACATATACATATATGTAAACACACACACACACACACATATACATACATATACGTATATACATACACATATACACGTACATGTACATATACATGCACACGCGCACACATATACATACACATATACATGCACATGTACATATACATGCACACACGCACACATACATACATATACGTCGGTCAGATTCATGTGGGTAATGTCACTTTCCACTGCCATACAGGACAGAGGTTCGTACACAAAGAATGCATCATATTCATTGACACTATATATAGGTCAGATTCATGTGGGTAATGCCACTGTTCACTGCCACGCAGGACAGAGGTTCGTACACAAAGAAGGAAATACATCACATTCACCAGCAGCATATATAGATCAGTGGATCGCATACATTGGAGTCATATTCTAGTTGAAGACTAATCAGTGTGGGCTAGCAAATTTGGGATAAACAGCAAGAATGTCCTCAAGCACACCTGATTCAATGAAGTAATTACATAGTTCAAGATACAATAGGTCAGGTGGCCTGAAGTCTTTGACAGTGTCACATTCAATAATATAGTGTTCAAGTGTATGCTTTAAAGGTTTATCACAAAGTTTACATGCTGAGTGTTCCGGTATGGGTACAGCGTTACTAACTTGCCAGATGTGTCTGTATCCTAGCCTAATTCTGGCCACGACTACATCACATTGTCTGGTTCTGTCCTTATGCTGGCCATACCGGTACCTCTTGTTACAAAATTTGTCATATTTACTAATGCTACAACTGTCAGGTCTCTCTGCATTTCTCACTTCTTCTAGATCAGAGTTCATGATTCTGACTTGAATGTTTTTAATTACAGCATTGGACAGACCAAGGTCACGGTCAACATTTTCGTTCTTACATGCCTCATTGGCGGGTCGTGTTGCGTCTCTGTAACAAAGCGTGTTCGGCATTCGGGCCTTCGATGTAGAGCGGCAGAAATTGGACAGTGATTACATAAGTTCGTCAAGATCGTCTTAGTGAGGTGAAAGAGTAAATCGATGTCGGACTTTTCATGCTAGACACAATTGTATTTTTGAAAACTCAATTTCCACCGAGTTGGAGGTACAGCCAGAGTCACAGGCCTATAACCACACAATCACTGCCACATGACAAAGCTTTTATTTTATTTTATTTTTTAGGGTGTTGTGGTCACGGCTGTGATAAAGGCCAACCAGGGAGTGTAGTACTGTGCCTTCAGTTAAATCAGTTCATAGTTGTCATCAGTGAATGCAGAAGAGACTATAATAACTTAAAGTGAATACATATTGGCAATTGAGCTGGTAAGGACAACTGCCAGCCTATTCGTGTCATAGGTGCCACAGAGACTTTAAATTTTATTTTGTTTGTGTGCTTTCTCAAGGACTGAATCTGTGTTTATAATACACCACTCACAGGGAGATACAGTGTACACAGTGATAGTTCATAGTGTCATCAGTGACCGCTGAAGTTGTAAATAACTTAAAGTGAGCGCTCACTAGCAAGCAAGCTGGAAAGGCACCGTGCCAGCTGAAACCAAGTCGTGTCATAGGTGCCACAGAGACTTTAAATTTTATGTTGATTGTGTGCTTTCTCAAGGACTGAAACTGTGCCTACAATACACCATTCACAGGGAGATACAGTGTACGCAGTCGCAGACGACAACTCCATAGGCAACAGAGAGTAGCTTAGTACTTTTTCTCTCTTTATTTTCTTTGAAATAGGTGTAGATTTATACACAGTCTGCATCCCCCCCCCCCCCCCACAACAACAACAACCATGACTTTGATATGTGATTACTGCAGGGAGACGTCGGATATGGAGGATGCAGGCCTAACTAATGCAACGTTTAGGAAGTTACTAACTGCCGTAAAGCTTGATGGCTGTTGCTGGTATTGCCCTGGCTGCATAGTCAAGGTCAATGAAGCGATTGCAATCCATAAGGGAACGAGTTCTCTAGGGACGAAAATAGATGAAGCAGGAGCCCTGCTGGTTGACAAACTGGAGGAAGTTGGGAAAGAGATCCTTGCTAAGACTGAGGAAGTAGCTAATAGAATGGAGGTGGTTGCTAAGAGGACTTATGCTGACGTATTAGGAGGGCTGTGGGGTTCTATGGTTTGTTTGATTCACACTCAGGATGGAATGGAGAAAGGAAACTCACAATGTGCTCTCTATATACATGTTGTATTGGATGTACAATGCAGCTTGGTGCTGGGAAGGCAGCATGGTTACAAGCGTGATGTAGAGAGAGCTGGTTGGTGAGTACGCTCAGAGAAGGACAGCTTGTGGGTCACCATGCTCGCCAGCGGGTGAGAGAACCGCCAGGCAGGCGGAGGAGCGAGGGAAGGCCGCCAGGCAGCGGCGGAGGAGGAGGTGTTGCTGGCTGTGGCTGTAGGTAGAGAGAGGGCGAGAGGCAGATCACCACGAGGTCAGGTCTTAAATAGCGGGGGTAGGCGTGGCTTAGCAGTTGACCCCCGCTCCGTGGTGTATGGCGGCGCTGGTTGACCTAGATCACGAGGCACACACTGGGGAATTGGTGGGGTCGGCTAGGCAGCGACAAACAGCGTTTGTAGGGGAGAATTCCACTACAGGGCCACGGGGGGGGGGGGGGAGAGTAATGCAGAATCAGTACAGGTTCTACAGCAGATTGGGACTCTGAAAAAGTGTGTCGAAGAAATGAAAATTAACGCACCTACTGTTAGGGGAGAGGAGGAACACCAGGAACGGCTCCAGCGCAGGAACAATGTAATAGTTTTTGGAGTCCCAGAGAGCCAGGCAGAGGGAACTGTGAGTAAGGATACACACGACAAGGTGCTGTTTCAAAATATTTGCACAGAGGTTCTGAAGATTACAGCAACCCCTTAGGATGTGAGGAGACTGGGACAAAAGCAGGGGGCTAAGCCTCGCCCCCTCAGGATCACACTAGGGAGTGAGGAGGAGAAATGGCAAGTTATCCGGCAGGCAAAGAACTTAGCAAGGAGCGAGGCATTTAGGGATGTATTTATTCACTCAGACCGCACGGTAATGCAGAGGGGACAACACAAGAAGCTCCTGCTGGACTTGAAGCAGAAGAGGGAGGAGTCGAGGAGGAACGGGGACAGGTGCACATGGGTTATACTCAGAGGGAGGGTAGTGGAAACAAGTGTGCCGACACAGGGCCAGGGGGCAGCAGTGCACCCTCCACCCACTCAACCCCCCACCCGGGAGGCGGCACCAGCTCAGCCTACCGGACAGGAGGGAACGAGCGCCGTGTAAACAATGACATTTTTAACCACACCCTGCAAAATACAGTGCACTTAGCAAATGCTGCAGCTTCTGAGAATGTGGGTGGAGCGGGTTTATTACTAAGAGCAGAGACGTTACCGAGAACAAATTCTGGCTTGAATGTCATGTACACTAATACTGACACTTTCCTTGATAAGAGGGAGGAGTTTGAAACACTACTAAGAGTACACCAACCAGATATTGTAGGAGTTGTAGAACTGTTGTACAAGAACAGGAGAATCGACCCAGAGGAATGTGAGTTCAGTATTGCTGGATATGACTCATTTACGAACCTAACTCAAGAATCCTGCAGGAGGGGTGTGGTTATCTACGCTAGGCAAGACCTTAGAGCCAGCCAGGCGAGGGTACAGGGAGAGGATGTTTTTGAAGAGTCCAAGTGGTGTAAAATTAAATTAAAGGGAGGGGACTTACTTATCGTCGGGTGTATCTACAGATCCCCGAACTGTGGCCCACTAAATCAAAGGAACTTAAGAACCTTAATAAACAATGCGGCGATGCTCAACCCCAGCCACCTCCTTATCATGGGGGACTTTAACTATGGCGACATCGACTGGAGAAACGAGTCAACCCCGAATGACTTGAATAATCCTGCTACTCTTTTTGTAGAAACTCTGAGAGATAATTTTCTGTTCCAACATGTGAGAGACCCGACACATTACAGAGGGGAGCAAACACCCAAGCCACTTGACCTCATCATAACAAACGAGGAGGGTATGGTGGCCAAACTGGAACACCTTGCCCCAGTTGGCACCAGTCACCATACAGTGTTGTCATTCAGATTTAACTGTTACCTAGTTCAAGATAAGGCCAGGCCAAGGTGCAAATATTACAAGGGAAATTACAATGGGATGAGGGAAGAGATGAGGGGTATCAACTGGCCTGACTTATTAAGGTACAAGAACGCAGACACTACGCTGAATATCATAACTAGTAAAATGACCCATTTGATCGATAAATATATACCCATGTACTGCGCACATCATTGTCATCCTAAAAATCCCATCTAATTCATATTACGCTACATAACATTCAAATGCACCGCGCTTGTAGAACCTCAGAAAACGGGAAACATTGAGAAAGGACAACTCACCTACTCAAGGTTCCTAGACCATGTATTGTACCCAGGTATAGTTGTATCATATCAAGTGTATGTATTCATAGCATTAAGGATCACTCAGGGTAGGCATAAGATGAATGTTAAAGTCCATGTTGAGCCGGACTAGTGTACCGTAAGACTAAGGGTGGATCCGGGTTTGAAGGTCCTACTATTTACGTCTGTGGGCGTGTAGCGAACATAACTCCAACAGATATCATATGAAAATACATGAGAACAATGATCTGGAAAAAGGATAAATGCATCAAAACTATGTGAGGTGTTGACAGTGATCTAGAAACTATACCGGAAAGGAAATATCGTGTATGCGTCGGTATGAATCTAATACACCTCGTAGCCTCATGGGACATATACCCACGACAGGTACAGTGATCAGAGAATCTTATGTCTGTGTTCAAATAGTGCAATGGGTGAGAGGAGGATCCCTCATTACAGTTTTTACGTGACGTTGATACACCCCGGCCATGATCATTCGGCTTTTGTTTCAAGGCGCGTCATGTACCCGCCTCAGATGCCTCATTAATATTATAATCTCAGGCATTTACCCAAGCACTAGCAAACCAAGACCTTACCTTAGTGTGTAATTTAGGATTAATATATGTGTTGTTAAGAAATGAGTGACAATATACCGTAAAGTGTTCAGGTGAGAACCATAAGAAACAAAAGTGTAAATTGAGGATTGGAAACTGTAGGCCTATGTGACGAGAAGCGGCGGGAACTCGGCCTTAGTCTTTGCCGTTCTGCCGTCACCACAGGTCAGTGCCCTAGCGGGCTATACCCCGCCCTATAATTAAGGTTGATAAATAAGTTACTACAGTTTAAAGCTTTGCTGGATATATAAGTGTGATAGGGATGTGTTAAGGGGTGGAATAACCGCCCGTCAGGCATTATTGCTTAGTCTTTGCCGTTCTGCCGTCACCACAGGTGCCATGTGGCCGGAGTATCTTGCCGCCCGGCCGCCATTGTCCACGTGAGCGTCACCCCAGGGTGGGAATTACTCCCCCGCTATACCAGTCCACTGTGAACAGGTGGATTCCCAGCGCACCACTCCACATGAATAGTCACAACTAAGGAGACCGTGAGAAACTGCGGTCGTCACTTGGAGCGACCTATACTACCAGGCGTAGAAACAGTGCTGGTATGTCTCTAGGTGAAGCCCTCGTCTCTACCCACTGAGGGCGGTGTGCGAACGAGGTGCCCGTTGTGTATACCTAATAGTCACAAGGAGTCACATACTTGCAGGTATGGAGTGTAACAGGTGTGTTGAGATGGTGCTACTATGTATGATAACCGACGGTGCTAACAGTCCACATCAGGGGAGCAGTCCGATGTGTTAAGGGATATTGTAAGAAGGAACGACCGAGATACGGCGTTCCCCATTTGTATGCAATAAGTAGGTGGATGACCCGCCAGTAATGCAAGGGTCTGGGTAACCAAAATTATGCTGTTCTTCTGAGGAAGGCCAAGTCATGTATATGTTTTTTTACCAGTATGTTTTATAAGGAATAAATCAATTAAGACATGTTATGGTTTCCCCCTTCTTTACCCTCATCGATCTGGTCAATGGAAAACCTAACCCAATGCCTAGTCCACTCTGCCCGCTACCAAACGAGCTACATGCTGTCCAGAGGGGGTCTGGTGGCAGCGACCCTTAGAAATTAAGTTTAGAGTTAAGTTATCCCCTTAAATTTAGTGACCCCAGATCTGGCAGTATACCCAAGACCAAACCCAGTGCTTCTAGGAATACGAGGGGATCCCTACACATGAACCATGCGGCGGTCGACAAAATTAAGAAGAAAACCCAGAAATTCAAGACGTGGGTTGGGTCAAACGATGAGCAAGACAGGAGGATATATGCAAGAGCCAGAAACCAAGCAAAGATAGAGTGTAGGAGGGCTGAAAAGGAGGTCCAAAGGCTGGTTGCACGCGAGGTCAAGTCAAACCCAAAGGCGTTTTACCGCTATGCAAAGTCGAAATTGAAAACGCGAGTAGGAGTATCAGACCTGAGGCTTGAAGATGGTAGTTACGCAGATTCTGACCAGAATAAAGCTGAGGCATTGAACAGCTTCTTTTCCTCAGTGTTCACAAGAGAGGATGCAACTAACCTTCCTGCGTTTGAGGACAGACGGTTCGACACAGCACTGACCCACATTGTGTTCACAGAAGAGGGTATTAGAAATAAACTGTCCAGGCTAAAGGTCCATACGAGTCCTGGACCTGACATGGTGCATCCTAGAGTGCTAAGGGAGCTGTGCAACGAGCTTGCAGAGCCCCTGAAGATTCTGTTTTGTAAATGCCTGGATGAACAAATGGTCCCCAGTGAATGGAAAGTGGCTTATGTGAGTCCTATCTTCAAGAAGGGCGATAGGCACTCCACGAACAACTATAGACCGGTGAGTCTGACCAGCATAATATGTAAAGTACTTGAGAGTATTATCAGAGATGCAGCGATGGAACATCTACTACGAAACAACCTTGTAAAAGATTGCCAACACGGTCTTATGCCGGGGCGCTCTTGCTTGACACAATTGCTCAAGGTATTGGATATTTGGACCCATATTCTAGATTTTGCCAAGGCTTTCGACAGTGTACCCCACGAAAGGCTGAAAATCAAACTGGAAGGGTACGGAATTCGGGGAAATGTCCTAGCGTGGATAGAAGACTTTCTACATGACCGCAAGCAATGTGTGGTGATTAATGGCACGAAATCGTCATCTGTACCTGTAACAAGTGGGGTACCGCAGGGTAGTGTATTGGGCCCCCTGTTGTTTGTTTGTTTCATAAATGATATGCCTGACGTTGTACACTCCTCCATACAAATGTTTGCCGATGACGCCAAGTTATTTCGGGAAATTAAGAACCAAGCGGACTGTGAAGAGCTGCAGAAGGACCTCTGTGGGCTCCAGGAATGGTCGAAGGAATGGCTGCTGAGATTCAATGTCACGAAGTGTAAGAGGATGCACCTGGGGCGTACCAACGATAAGGAGGCGTACCATATGTCCCAACGGGATGAAGAAAATGTACTAGTTGAGACTGTGTGTGAGAAGGACCTAGGTGTGTATGTTGACAATGAGCTGAAGTTCTCGGGCCATTGTGAGAAGAAGGTAAATCAGGCAAATAAATTATTGGGTCTTATAAGAAGGTCGTTCAGATATCTAGACGGTCCGTCCCTCGTGACGATCTTCAGGAGTGAAGTGCTTCCCCATCTGGAGTACTGTCACCCCCATCTGGTCCCCGAGATATGCTAGGGACTGTCAGTTGGTTGAAAATGTTCAAAGGAGGGCCACCAAACTGGTGCCTGCACTTCGGCATCTCAGCTACCCTGAGAGATTGGAGCGCCTGAACTTGCCTAGCTTATACTACAGACGGGCAAGGGGGGACCTAGTTGAGGTTTATAAGCATCTCAGGGGGCACTACTCAGTTGAGTGTCCTTACTTGGAGCTGGCGGACGCTCGCCCCACAAGGGGTCACAGCTCAAGATTGAAGAAGCCGCAAGTCCAGAAAACCGTGAGGGCAAACTTTTTCGGAGTGAGGGTTGTAAACTCTTGGAACAATCTACCAGAGAGTGTTGTGACGGCACCGAGTGTGAGCTCTTTCAAGAGAAGACTTGACCAACACTGGAGCGGGTTCAGGTACATTCAGGAGCCGGTGCATGCCCAGTATTTCCCAACAGCGCGTGACAGAGACGTGACCGATCGCCCGGGCGGCTAGCGAGCCGACCTTTTGGTGAAGAATATAAAGGAAAAGAGACGTGACCGATCGCCCAAGCGGCTAACAAGCCGATCAGTGGCGAAGAGGATAAAAGTAAAGTAAAAGATATTGTGTATATAGACAGTTGTCTCCTCTAGCGGCCGGCTCATCCACACCCTCACCGTTATTGCTCACATGTGGCATGCAACGCCCGTTCTGCCTCACATGTGCCATGCACCCCTGCAGACAAAAGGTCTCCTACACCGCCTGGAGGGAAGGAGGGAATATTGTAGTGGATTTCTCCCCTACAAACGCTGTTTGTCGCTGAGTAGCCGACCCCGCGAATTCCCCAGTGTATGCCTCGTGGTCTAGGTCAACCAGCGCCGCCTTACATGACGGAGGTCAACTACTAAGCCACGCCTACCTCCGCTATTTAAGACCTGACCTAGTGGTGACCTCTCTCTCTTCATCTAGCTACAGTCGCAGCAAGCTACACCACCTCCTCCACCGCTGCCTGGCGGCCCTCGCTCCCACCGGCGAGCATGGCGACCCACAAGCTGGTCCTCCTCTGAGCATCCTCACCAACCAGCTCTCTCTACATCACGCTTGTAACCACGCTGCCACTTCCCAGCACCAAGCTGCATTGTACATCCAATACAACATGTATACAGAGAGCACATTGTGAGTTTCCTTTCTCCATCCCATCCTGAGTGTGAACCCAAACTACCCATACCCCTCAATACAACCCAAGACAGGATGGGACTAATGGTTTTCTCCTACAACTTCATATTGTTTCTGTATACAAAATCGTTTACTAGACAGAGCTGAATATCTTTTGCTTTTTTATGTTCATTTGGGGACAAGACTTGGATTACTGTGAATAGATAAACACCAGGGAATAGGATATATATATATATATATATATATATATATATATATATATATATATATATATATATATATATATATATATATATATATTTGTGTGTGTGTGTGTTTGGAGGAAGACCTGCATTGAGGGCTTCAAGTGTGTGTGAGAGAGAGAGAATGTTAGTGGCAGTAGATTTTAAAGCGGTTAAGAATGAGTGACAGGAAAGTGAATGAAATTTTGGCTAAAGATGGTGTGTCTGTCAGGAAAATAAATGGGAATTGAGCGAAACTGATTGAAATGTGGAATGAGAATGGATTTATAATAGGGAGTTTGTAATCTAAAACGAAGGAGATTCGTGGGTTTACATAGAGAGAGAAGCTGAGAAATGTTGAAGGAAAAGTTACAAGATGATGTTGGTGGTGGACAGAATTATTGACTTTGTATACAGTTCCTGATCTTTATCTAATAGGAAAGATAAAATAGCCGACAGAAAGGTAAATAGGAAAACAAAAAATCTAAAATGAAAGGAAGGTTAAACAAGATTGCGAGTTGAAGAAAATATATATGATGAAAGAAAACGGAATGATTCAAAGAAAATGAATACATGTAATCAAGGAGAGTAGGGGAAACTAATGGAAAATGTCGGCCGTTTAGGAGCACAAATTATAGTGTTTAGTTAATTTTCTATCTAGTTTTATTAGCCTAAGAAACACTCCATCACCTCTATATCCAGTTTAATTAATTTAGCATAAACAAATATTACAGATTTCTAATACAATCTGCATTTTTTCCCTCCCATACAACACTGTCCCACACCATCCCTATTGATTTTCTTAATCTTTTCTTGTAACTTCTACCTCATATTGTCTTTATATTTGAGAGTCACACTATGTACACAATGTCAGCGTTTAATGGGTGTTTACTCTTGGGTATAATTGTGGCCACTGGCGTCAGTGTTCACTTGTATTAGCATTAAATCATGATCCGTCAGCCCCGCAGAGCTGAGACGTTTACTACCATGCCACCGAGAGCTAAGACTAACGGACATCTGTGTGTGTGTAATAACAACAGTAGTCACGGTTCATTACACTTAACAAGATTAAGTAACTAAACCAATATAACGCGTTGGGTGAGTGACCCTCCCCCCTCACACGTCAGCCCTCCCCCAATGAGTGACGCCCTTCCACATCAGACCCCTGTGAGTCACCCTCCCCCCTCACACGTCAGCCCTCTCCCAATGAGTGACGCCCTCCCACATCAGACCCCTCACACTAACCCCTTGAGTACGATGACTTAAACCTCTTGAATGCAATATCATCTTACTCAAGGGATTACATCATACTTAAAGGATTAAGATATCTTACTCATTCGGCAGATTAACTTTACTCAGGGAGTCGGCATTGCTCTGGTGGGTGGGTGGGTGAGTGAGTGAGCGAAGAACCAACTGGTTGTAGAACTAAAGGAGGCGACCCCAGCGACACACGAGGAAGACGGAGGGGGAGGAGTAGGAGGAAGAGGAGGAGAAGGAGGAAGAGAAGGAATAGGAGGAAGAGGAGGAGGAAGATGAGGAGGAGGAGAAGAAGGAGGAGGATGAGGGGGAGGAGGAGGAGAAGAAGAGGAGTAACTGAATGATGGAAGGAGACGGTGAGTAGAATAAAGGTTAAGAAAGTGAAATGGAACAAAGGAAAATTAGAGAAGTTGTGTGGAAGGAGAGACAGAGACAAAGGGAAGATAAAATTGCAAGGTAAAGGGAAGAAGAAGAATGGAAACAAAGAGAAGGTATAAGAGAGAATTTCATGGAAGAAGGGGAATGGAAACAATCCAAGACAAAGGTGTGTGGAGAGAGAGAGAGAAAGAGAGAGAGAGAGAGAGAGAAAGAGAGAGAGAGAGAGAGAGAGAGAGAGAATATGTGTGTGTGTGTGTGTTTGAGAATGTTATAAATTTTTGTTTTATATCCGACGTCGACAAAAAGAGTCACACCATAATGTTTAGCTTCATGCAGTTGTTAAGTTCGTGCTGTTGGCTTAATGAGGGGCCGGAACGAGCCAATTTGGGGATGAAAAGTTAATGGTTATGAAACATTTTGCTCGCGGGGTCAGAGACTATCGGTTCATTTTAAAAGGCTTCGATACTAATACTTGTTTCTCTTACTAAAAAACATTACAAGTTCGAAGGTTTAAATCAATTCCAATTGTTTTACTGTTGGTATTAGAATAAATTATCAACACGTCAACCAATTCACTTCATTTCGGGAACACCTTTACTGTGACGTCACCTCCCACACCAGGTATAAGGGCGGGGGCAAATATAGCACCTTTTGGCCATTTTCAACACATCTTGGTTATTATTATCGTTTTATGGCTATTATCAACTTTTTTTTCGGTATTTTCAACTCCTCTTGGCCATTTTCAACACTTTCACACCCCTTCCAACACCCTCAGTCCATTTTCAACACCTTCTGGCCATTTCCAACACCTGTGAACCTGAGACTGGGTAAGTTACTTTGCACTTCACCTGTAATGTTCCTCATACCACAAGTGGAGTAGATATCATGATACTCGATACGATGATATTTTTGGGAGGAGGTCAAGTAGTAGGTGTGAGGGACTGAGTGACGCTTCCTGTAATGGATGAGTAACAGCGGAGTACTCTTGTGTGTGTGTGTGTGTGTGTTGACGCATGGTAGGTTACTTATGGTAGGTGACGCATGGTAGGTTACTTAATACTTATGGTAGGTGACTGATGGTAGGTGACTGATGGAAGGATGTTCGTTGTAAGTGACTTAAGGAAGGGTAATCATAAGAGGTGACTCAAGGCTGATGACTCATGGAAGGGTAATCATAAGAGGTAACTCAGGGAAGGGTAATCATAACAGGTGACTCAAGGCTGGTGACTCATGGAAGGGAAATTATAACAGGTGACTCAAGGCTGGTGACTCATGGAAGGGTAATCATAAGAGGTGACGCAAGGCTGATGACTCATGGAAGGGTAATCACAAGAGGTAACTCAAGGCTGGTGACTCATGGAAGGGCAACCATAAAAGGTGACTCTCAAGGCTGATGACTCATGGAAGGGTAATCATAAGAGGTGACTCAAGGCTGATGACTCATGGAAGGGTAACCATAAGAGGTGACTCTCAAGGCTGATGACTCATGGAAGGGTAACCATAAGAGGTGACTCTCAAGGCTGATGACTCATGGAAGGGTAACCATACGAGGTGACTCAAGGCTGATGACTCATGGAAGGGTAACCATAAGAGGTGACTCAAGGCTGGTGACTCATGGAAGGGTAATCATAAGAGGTGACTCAAGGCTGGTGACTCATGGAAGGGTAACCATAAGAGGTGACTCTCAAGGCTGATGACTCATGGGAGGGTAATCATAATAGTTGACTCAAGGAAGGGTAATTATAATTATAATTACTCTTCCATGAGTCACCTCTTATGATTACCCTTCCTTGAGTCACCTATTATGATTACCCTTCCATGAGTCACCAGCCTTGAGTCACCTCTTATGATTACCCTTCCATGAGTCACCAGCCTTGAGTCACCTCTTATGGTTACCCCTCCATGAGTCACCAGTCTTGAGTCACCTATTATAATAGGTGACTCAAGACTGGTGACTCATGGATACATATGGTGCATAGGAGGAGAGCTTGGGCTGTATAGACAAAGTGCATCATCACGAGGAAGGAAGGAAGGAAGGATGGGAGGGAAGAGGGGAGGAAGGACAGATTGAAAGGAAGTGAAGGGGTGGGATGGGAGAGAAGGAGGGGGGGAACGATAGGAAGGGAAGAAGGAAGAATAAGGGCAGGGAGGAAAAGGAAGGAAGGAAGGAGCAGAGTTACACAGGTGAGTGACTAACGACTAGCGCGGTGCTGGCGACTCAGGGATCTCCCCGTCCTCGTCTCACATGACTCATTCTGCGAGTCATTTAGTGCCAGATAACAGTAGATGAAGACAACAACAACAGGAAGAAGAAAAACAAGGAAAATAAAGAAAAATAACAGCATTTTCATTATGCCTCGTCTTCGTTGCATATTCATGGTACAAGACAAGGGCTGCACTGTATGGATGGCTGTATCTAGGCAGACAACTTCTACGCAGCATCACGTTGTTAAAAGTGAAGCGCAAGACAGCAAACAAGAGTGGCAAGAGAGGCGGCAAGTTTAGTATATGTAGAGAGGTAGACGGACCCTGACGGGGTGGATGGCCAGGTGCTGGTGGTACTCTTGGCCGCGACGCACGCGTGTAGGAAACCATTCTCCAGCTATTTATATAATCCTAAAAGGAAAATCGACACTCAGTTGTAGCAGGTGACGCTCTGTAGTGTACGAGGCACTAGTGTACCAGGCACTAGTGTACCAGGCACTTGTGTGGCACCTCAACCTACCACCCACACAAACTCCTCATATAGTCTAAAGGTACTTTGGCAAAAATAGTCCATGTATTTTTGACACTTTATATATATATATATATATATATATATATATATAATATTCAGAAACTTCAGTGTAATTTCAAATGCCGCGCCATTGGCGATGCTGAGTTCAAGGTCGTCTGAGGGAAGACCGCACGTGCGAGAGTTTGTGGAACTAGGCCTATAAGATATTGAATGTAGTTTACCGAATTAATAATGATGCGACTCATGAAGTAAGGGACTATTATTGAATTTGAAATTATTATAGATCGTTTACCAGTCTGAATAATGTTACGGGTGTCCCAAGAAAGTTATTAGTAAGGCAGAAAATATGTCACTAGGCCTAAGCAAGCTAAGCTAAGTGAGGCAGTAATAATGGAGACATGTGTGGCAAGTGAGAGACATTGTAAGACATAAGAGACAAGTGAGAGACAAGTGAGAGACAAGTGAGACAGTAATAATGGAGACATGTGTGGCAAGTGAGAGACATTGTAGGACATAAGAGACAAGTGAGAGACAAGTGAGACAGTAATAATGGAGACATGTGTGGCAAGTGAGAGACATTGTAAGACATAAGAGACAAGTGAGAGACAAGTGAGACAGTAATAATGGAGACATGTGTGGCAAGTGAGAGACATTGTAAGACATAAGAGACAAGTGAGAGACAAGATACAATTCACAGATAAGTGTAACTGTGTGTGTGTGCGTTTACCATCCCTCAAACCTCCCTTACTCTCCCTCACACCTCCCTTACCCTCCCTCACACCCCCTTTACCCTCCCTCACACCCCCCGTACCCTCCCTCACACCCCACCTTACCCTCCCTCACACCCCCCTTACCCTCCCTCACACCCCACCTTACCCTCTCTCACACTCCACCTTACCCTCCCTCACACCCCACCTTACCCTCCCTCACACCCCCCTTACCCTCCCTCACACCCCACCTTACCCTCCCTCACACCCACCTTACCCTCCCTCACACCTCCTTTACCCTCCCTCACACCACCCTTACCCTCCCTCACACCCCCTTACCCTCCCTCACACCTCCCTTACTCTCCTCACACCCCCTTACCCTCCCTCACACCCCCTTTACCCTTTCCCCACCTCCCTTACCCTCCCTCACACCTCCCTTACCCTCCCTCACACCCCACCTTACCCTCCCTCACACCCCCCTTACCCTCCCTCACACCTCCCTTACCCTTCCTCACACCCCCTTATCCCTCCCTCACACCCCACCTTACCCTCCCTCACACCCACCTTACCCACCCTTACACCCACCTTACCCTCCCTCACACCCCCTTACCCTCCCTCACACCCCACCTTATCCTCCATCACGCCCCCCTTACCCTCCCTCACACCCCACCTTACCCTCCCTCACACCCCCCCTTACCCTCCCTCACACCTCTCTTACTCTCCCTCACACCTCCTTTACCCTTTTCCCACCCACCTTACCCTCCCTCACACCCCCCTTACCCTCCCTCACACTTCCCCTTACCCTCCCTCACACCCATCTTACCCTCCCTCACACCCCACCTTACGCTCCCTCACACCTCCCTTACCCTCCCTCACACCTCCCTTACCCTCCCTCACACCCCACCCTACCCTCCCTCACACCCCCCTTACCCTCCCTCACACCCCCCTTACCCTCCCTCACACGCACCTTACCCTCCCTCACACCTCACCTTACCCTCCCTCACACCTCACCTTACCCTCCCTCACACCCCACCTTACCCTCCCTCACACCCCACCTTACCCTCCCTCACACCCCACCTTACCCTCCCTCACACCCCACCTTACCCTCCCTCACACCCCACCTTACCCTCCCTCACACCCCACCTTACCCTCCCTCACACCCCACCTTACCCTCCCTCACACCCCACCTTACCCTCTCTCACACCTCCCTTACCCTCCCTCACACCCCACCTTACCCTCCCTCACACCCCACCTTGCCTTCCCTCACACCCCCCTTACCCTCCCTCACACCCCCCTTACCCTCCCTTACACCCCCTTACCCTCCCTCACACCCCACCTTACCCTCCCTCACACCCCCCTTACCCTCCCTCACACCAAACCTTACCCTCCCTCACACCTCTCTTACCCTCCCTCACACCCCACCTTACCCTCCCTCACACCCCACCTTACCCTCCCTCACACCCCACCTTACCCTCCCTCACACCCCACCTTACCCTCCCTCACACCCCACCTTACCCTCCCTCACACCCCACCTTACCCTCCCTCACACCCCACCTTACCCTTCCTCACACCCTCTATACCCTCCCTCACACCCCACCTTACCCTCCCTCACACCCCCCTTACCTTCCCTCACACCCCCCTTACCCTCCCTCACACCCCCCTTACCCTCCCTCACACCAAACCTTACCCTCCCTCACACCTCTCTTACCCTCCCTCACACCCCACCTTACCCTCCCTCACACCCCACCTTACCCTCCCTCACACCCCACCTTACCGTCGCTCACACCCCCCTTACCCTCCCTCACACCCCCCTTACCCTCCCTCACACCCCACCTTACCCTCCCTCACACCCCCCTTACCTTCCTCATACCCCACCTTACCCTCCCTCACACCCCCTTACCCACCAACACACATCTATGGCGGGGGTCTAGACAAATGTATTGGCTTTAATCTATCATACACAACTCATAGCTCTGATGTTGTCAGTGATCTTGAGTCTGACCACAGCCCAATCCAAGCTTGTATACATGTAGCCAATGACACCCCCACTGGTGGTAAACTCAACAGACGTAGAATCACAGTCAAGCAAGAACATGAAAGCCAGTTCGTAGACTTCATCCATGACTGGTACAAGGACTACAAGCCTGACAACTACCAAAGTTTCCATGACGATCTGATAGATAGGACTTATGCATACTTCACCAACAATGCCTCCACCAAAAAAAGGAGAAAACGTGGTCAGCATAATGGGAACAGGCAACAGCAGTGCTATAATGACCCTGAGCTGAAGAAACTCAGGGCTAGGGTCAGGAGGGTGGGTAAGGGTTACAGACAATTTAGAACACCTCAAATGTTACAATTGTATCAAGCTTCCCTTGCTGCTGTCAGGGAACGTGTAAACGAACTCAGACAAAATGCATGGGAGACATATGTCAACAGCCTGAACCAACACACATCCCTCAGCAAAGCCTGGAAAGACATAAACATAATCAGAGGTAAAAACAGAAGACACGTCTCCCATCCAAACCCTCTGCAAAAGTCGAATGAGCTAATAACAAAGTGGGCTCATGTGTCGAGCTATGACATGTTACCAGCTAGGACTCGGGGACTCCTTGATGCGAAGTCTGTAGAGAGAAGTAATCTTATTAGCTTTATGCTGGGTAAACAACACGATGAGTGGGAGCTTGACGCCGCCCTCGCCAGGGGTAGGTCTACTTCCCCTGGAGAGGACGGAGTCACCTACAACATCATTAGACTACTAAGGCGCGTGCCAGGCAATCCATTGTTGGTATTGTACAATATGAGTCATGCCGAGGGCCAATTACCCACATCATGGACCAGCAGTATTGTTGTACCAATACCGAAACCAGGACAGCCTGATGCCTTTCGTCCCATATCACTAACCAGCTGCCTGTGTAAAACCCTTGAGAGGATGGTTCTTGGCAGACTCTTATATAGAATCAGAGAACACATGTCTCCTAACATACATGGCTTCACCCATGGTAAAGGTGTACATAATTGCATCACCACATTCCTAACTGTGCATGGTGATGAAAGGCACAGATACACCACATTTCTTGACCTAAAAGCTGCATTTGATATTGCCAATAGGCAACTGATATTGTACGAACTAGCCAAAATGGATATAGGAGGTAGGCTGTTACACTGGATAAGTGGTTACCTAACCAACAGAAGGGCTGCTGCACTGTTTCAGGGTTACAAAAGTGAAGTTAAAGATATGCAACTTGGTACCCCTCAAGGTGGAGTACTTAGCCCCACTTTGTTCAATGTTCTTATGAATGCATTATTAAATTTAATACCAGACAACCCCAGCAATATCTCAATCAGCTATGCTGATGATATTCTTATACATACTAAAACTCATCGTGAAATGCAAACCACCCTGAACCATGTATACGCAGCCTGTGAACACCTCGGTCTTATTATCTCCACTGACAAAACTAAGGTGTTCAACAAACAAGCTGGTAACCGCAAACGCGGCCCCGCCAAGTTCAAGATAGGTAACAACACTATTGACTATGTTTCTTCTTATAAATATCTTGGTGTTTCCGTCCCTTGTACCCTACCTGCCATACAACAGCTAACCCGCCAATGTACTGACAGACTGAGACCTCTTAGAAGTGTAGCGGGGTACAGCCCGCACTATGGTGCTAATATTAGAATTGTTAAAACAATGTACCTAGGCTATATAAGATCTCTGATAGATTACCACGCACCAGCCCTGGTCATTCGTGACGGGAAAGGCGTTGACAAGCTCGAGAAAATGCAAAATAAAGCCCTCAGAATTATCCTAGGATGTCCCATGAGCACTAAAGTACTTAATATGAGGAAAGAACTAGGTATACCCAGTGTTAAAGATAGAATATTTGAAGTCAACCTCATGATAGCCCTGAGGCTTCTGCGTGGTGATCCTGATAACATTGTTTCCTTAAAAGTGCTAGAATGTATGAACCATGGGGCTACTGAGTCTAAATGGATCCAAACTACAGCTACACATATGAAGATGTTTGGACTAGACCACCTGTACAAAGTTTAGACACAACAGCGCTTCCTGCCACCCTGGCGGACAGTTCCCTTCGATATCACAATACCGACGTATCCGCCTAAAAAATTTATTATACAAAGCATTTATCTCCAACACACTGCCAAATTGAGAGCTCTTGAACACATACACACTCTACAGACTGATGATAATATCCCACAGACCATCTACACTGATGCATCTCTAAACACCGCCTGTGGGAGGGCTGGAAGTTAGGGTGTGTCAATTTTGTCAACATGTTAAAAATCAAATTTGGTAGTCAAAATATTGTGCCTCTTTATGTCTAAACTTGAGATTAGCAAACAAAAATGAATTGAAATAACCCTCACCGACATCAATTATACCTTAGAGTTTCAAATATCAGTATTTCAACAAATTAATGAGACTTGATTAGAATTATTCACTTGATATTAACTAATCTCATGTAAGCATATGGATTATGGAGTATTTTATGGTTCTATAGCTTGTGTACAATATGCATGTCAGAACATGAACATGAACAGGCTCTCCGTGTGGGACAGTTTAATTCTTGTTTTGACTCGTACCAAGCGTGAGGATAAGGCGCCCGGCTCACTCTCCTTCTAGATATCATAGACGGTGGTTTGCTCTCATTGCACTTGCACCTACTCTACCAGACGAATTCTACATTTTAATTATTGTAAGTAGGGCATATTGATTGTCGCAGTTACTTATATCATTGTATAAAACATTATGTTCTAAGAAATTATTATGTTATTTCTGTTACAGCATTTTTGATAAACAAATTGATATTTTTTGAAACAACAATTGAATTATGAAACATTGAAATATTTTTCTATTTGTCAGATAGTGTGAAGATGTCAAAATTGAAGACAAGAAGTCAGTTGTCAACCCACTTGAGCCTGCTAGTTGGTAAAGGGAAGGAGCTTCCTGTATCAGAACTTCCAACAGTGAGAGACATGCTAAGATTAGGGTTACTCCTTCGAGAAAAAAATGCAAAGGACAGAAGGAACTATACAGATAAAGAACTCATAAATGACATGATAGTCCCTCTTCTGCATCAATGGACAAAAGCTAATGCACTATTCAAACCACCTGTGATTAATCAGTGTCGAACTATTGAGCTAAAACTAACGAAATTATGGCACAAAGCAGTTGAAACATCACTTGGTAAAGGAAACTTGGCCAGGAAAAATGAATTTCTGCACACACTTGATACTCTGTTTGACATTTTGACCTGCAAGTTTTCCATACAATTATGTTCTGAATCCAACTGTTCTCACTCAGGTAAGAGAGAAAATAATTCCCACATTGATTGTGGTTGTCCTCGTGAAAAGAAGATCCCTGTTTTAGAGCTTGAATTTATAAAGGCACAGAGGACAAAGGCAGAAGGCCAAGGAAGTATGCAAATGGGTTCAATAGATTATTCAGAAACAAAGAAGCAGATTGCTAATGCCAAGAAGAGAGAACAAATCCGAGAGAGGGAACAAAAGAAGAAAATGAAGAGTGAAGAAGCCATCCAAAGAGAGGAAGAGCTGTGTCAAGATGTTTATCACTTCTTTGATAGTTCTTCTGATGAACAGGAAGCAACATCAGATGATAGTTCCAAAGAGCCATCTGAACCTTTACCAAAGAAAATGAAATACAACACAAGAAATATTTCAAACATTGCTTTAGCTAGTATTCGCCACCATGCTGGACTTCGTGAGGCTGCAGAAATTGCAACTGCCGCTTGGATAGATGCAGGCCTCATCAGCCGAGAGGATGTATCTTTGGTGATAGATCATAATAAAATTAGAAGAGCACAAGAAAAAATAATGAAGGAAATATCTGATCAGCATGAAAAAGATTTAAGCGAGGGAGGGCTCTCCTGTCTTTTGTTTGATGGAAGGATAGATGACACAAAAGTTTTGCTAGAAGTAGAGGGAGTGAACAGAAAGTTTCCAGGTCTCATCAAAGAAGAACACTACTCTGTCTGTTCTGAGCCTGGTGGTCGGTTTTTGTTTCACTTTGCTCCCGAAACTGAAGTAGAAGGGAAGAAACATGCAGAGGTCATTGCTGATCATATTTTATGTTGGGTTCAGGAGAGAGGACTTGGCAGTTCACTGCAGGCTGTTGGTGGAGATTCAACTGCAGTGAACACCGGATGGCAGGGGGGTGTAATGACGCATTTAGAGAAAAAACTAGGAAGAAGACTTGTTTGGATTGTATGTGATTTACATACAGGCGAGCTACCTCTTCGTCATCTCATCCAGGAACTTGATGGTCCTACAAAGAGCAACAACAAGTGGTCAGGTCCCCTTGGCATCATGCTGGATGAAGCAACACAACTAGAAATAAATACAACCTTTCCAAAGGTCGAAGTTGGCCCTCCCCTTCCGGCGTTGTCTGAAGGAGTCATCAAAGATCTCAGCACAGATCAATCCTATGCTTATCGTATTGCCCAAGCAATAAGATCAGGAGAAGTGCCTCAGTCATTGGCTCTCTTGGAGATTGGACCTGTCAGTCACAGCCGTTGGTTAACTACAGCTCTTCGTTTCTGCAGGATTTGGATTTCCAAACACGAATTGAAGGGCAAAGTGCTGAAGAATTTGAGGTTAATTGTTGAATTTATTATTGGAGTTTATCTTCCCCAGTGGTTTAGTGTGAAACTTAATCCTATGTGGGTGGATGGGCCCAATCACCTTTTGTTTCAATTACAGCTAGTAAGAACACAGAGGAAGGTAGTGAGGGACATCGTGTTACCTGTGGCAAGAAGGTCCGCTTGGTATGCTCGATCAGAAGCAGTTTTGCAAGCAATGCTTTACAGTCAATGTACCAATCTCCGAACCGAGGCTGTAGAAGTCATTCTAAAGATTAGAGGAACGCTAATAGATGACGACCAGTTGGGAGACTGTTCGTTTCATTCAAGAAAAGTTCCCCCAATAAACGTCAATGCCACCAAATTGTCAGAATTGGTTGACTTGAGTTTGGAAGTCTTAGAGCCACCATTGACAACAAGTCTAACTAGCCAAGAATTGAGAAACCTTAAAGAGACTCCAATGCAGGTGCCGAAGTGGCCTTCCCACACTCAAAGTGTGGAGAGATGTGTGAAAATGGTCACAGAAGCAGCGGGCCATGTTTACAGCCACGAGAGGCGAGAAGGTTACATCAAAGCACAAATAGCAAGCAGACTACTGATGACAAGAAACCAAAGCAAAGAGAGTATGAAGGCATTGGTTACTTTCAAATAGACTACGGATAATAAAATATAATAATTTGAAACTTGAAACAGTAACATGTGTGCAAACGCTGGTTGTGTTATAAATTCACAAATATGTACATTTAAAAATCCATTTGATGTAGGTAGGACTTATTATAAAAAAAAATTTATGCCAGAATATTGTTTTGCATGCTTAAAGACTACAATAAATTGCTACCAAATTACTCGATTTTCAATTTAGCCAGTTCACCCCCTAAATTGACACACCCTACTGGAAGTGCTATTGTTGTGACTCAACCTGACGGTAATATAACTGGGCATCCACTCTACAAACTGAATTAGTTGCCATACTCACAGCTATTAAATTCATTGAAACCACTGTTACTGACAGTCTCATCATCACTGACTCTCCATCCTCACTACTTGCCCTTGGCACCCTCGACTCAGGTTGTCACGCTCTTGTCTCTGAAGCCAGACACAAATATGCGTGCCTTGTTGACCGGGGTGTCAGGGTCAAACTGTTGTGGATCCCCTCTCACATAGGCCTCATAAAACATGACAGAGTTGATGCCCTCGCCAAACTCGCGTCTAACAAAGACACCGTTGAATACAATTTGGGTCTGTCAAAAAGAACCCTTAAAACTGTAATTAGGAAAGAACTTATTGATGAGTTTGACGCAAGTAGACAAGTGCAAACAGGCACTAGTCGATCCATAGGTTACCTTGATGAGATGTATCAAGTGAAACATGTATATGGAGCAAGTAACAAGATCACTAGATTACAAGATGTTGTAACCGCTAGATTAAGGTTAGGATATAAGTACCTCTGGCAGTATGTTCCTCAAGCAGATGTAAACAAAACTAAATGTAAAGTGTGTGGCCATACATATGGCCACACACTTGAACACTACGTCCTCGACTGTGTGAAGATAGAACCTTTTAGGGACAGGTCCAAGCACACTGTGTGTGAAATGGCACAACACTTCATCTCTAATGGCAGGATAGCCGACAAATTAAGATTGTATCCACTTTTTTGCACTTAGTAACTATATCAATTCTCATGTGCAGAACCAAATACGCAATGTGCTTGAATACCTCCCACGTAAATGTTAATAACAAAGTGTGAGGCCAGACATACTGCCTCACACGCCTGTTCTCACGCATTTGTGAATAAGTTACCCTTTATGTATAGAACTAAACAAATAATGTAAATGAAATACTGTGTAACATTCAGTGCCATAATATCCTGACAACGGGGGTTAATTATTATGACCCTTTGTAAACCCTACTCTGTAATCCTTTTACGCTACCGCTCACAGGATGAGTGTGGGGTGCACAATAAAGTAGCCGCTGCAAGCGGCAAAATCAAAATCAAAATCAGCAGGGTACCATAAGGTATCGCTACAAAACACAGGTGTTACCTGCAGCAGTGTACCACGAGGTATCGCTAAAACACACAGGTGCTACCTGCAGCAGTGTACCACACGGTATCGCTACAACACGCAGGTGTTACCTGCAGCAGGGTACCATAAGGTATCGCTACAAAACACAGGTGTTACCTGCAGCAGTGTACCACAAGGTATCGCTACAACACACAGGTGTTACCTGCAGCAGTGTACCACACGGTATCGCTACAACACGCAGGTGTTACCTACAGCAGGGTACCATACGGTTATCCCTACAACACACAGGTGTTACCTGCTTCAGGGTACCATAAGGTTATCGCTACAACACACAGGTGTTACCTGCAGCAGGGTACCATAAGGTTATCGCTACAACACACAGGTGTTACCTGCAGCAGGGTACCATAAGGTATCGCTACACCACACAAGTGTTACCTGCAGCAGTGTACCACAAGGTATCGCTACAACACACAGGTGTTGCCTGCAGCAGGGTACCATAAGGTATCGCTACACCACACAGGTGTTACCTGCAGCAGTGTACCACAAGGTATCGCTACAACACTCAGTCAGATTATGAAAAGTACTGTATCTACAAAGAATGACACGGAATGCCATAACTCAAATTCATGGCATGTACAAACTGGACAATTTTGTAAT
Source organism: Homarus gammarus (assembly GCA_958450375.1). Taxonomy (NCBI): domain Eukaryota; kingdom Metazoa; phylum Arthropoda; class Malacostraca; order Decapoda; family Nephropidae; genus Homarus; species Homarus gammarus. Next base: position 363,015 of record CAUDMG010003541.1, on the reverse strand, counting down.
TAAGAAGATTTGTAACCAGGTGAGAAGGTCGGGTCACCTTACCATCTGACCTGACCACCAACCGTTGTGTGCTATTCAAAGATTAGTAGGGTCATTACCTAATACCTGACCATTGTGGACCTGGTCTCACCCTCCTCTGTATATATACACCTTGGTTTGTATTTCTCTTTAGTCTGTACTCACCCCTGAAGATGTGAATTACACGAAAGCGCTTGGGAACTTCGTGTTTTCTTCTTTCCTTGTGGTTATCAGCATATACCTAGATCACGCGCACCTACAGTGATTTACTTGCATATACATATATATATATATATATACATATATAATCATATATATATAGTATATATATACATATATATATATATATATATATATATATATATATATATATATACATATATATATATATATACATATATATATATATATACATATATATATATATATATACATATATATATATATATATACATATATATATATATATACATATATATATATATATATATATATATATATATATATATATAGTATATATAATATATATATATATATACACATATATATATATATACACATATATATATATACACATATATATATATATATATATATACACATATGCTGATAACCACCAGGAAAGAAGAAAACACGAAGTTCCCAAGCGCTTTCGTGTAATTCACATCTTCAGGGGTGAGTACAGACTAGATAGAGTAATGCAAAACAAGATGAATATATACAGAGGAGGGTGAGACCAGGTCCACAATGGTCAGGTAATGACCCTACTAATCTTTAAATGGCACACAACGGTTGGTGGTTGGGTCAGATGGGACAGTGACCCGCCCTCTCACCTGATCACAAATCTTCTTAATTACAAAGTTGTCCAGCTTGTACATGCCGTTACTCAAATTCATGTTGAATGCTTCGGTATGTTTAATAAGACTAGATTCTATGATGTTCCTACTATCAATTGAATTACATGGTAATATTGAGGAGGCATTATCCCAGTCAATGCAATGCTTCTTATCCCTCAAATGAACAAACAGAGCATTGGATTCCTGGCCTGTCCTAACACTGTATTTGTGTTGTTTAATTCTAGTTACAAGATCTTTACCTGTCTGGCCTAAGTAAAACATATTACATTCCTTGCAAGGAACTTTATAAATGCAACCAATTGTGTTGTTGGGGGAGTTCTTGATTAACATTTGTTTAACAGTGCATGAGTTTTTAAATGCCACATTGACGTTCCAAGATTTTAGCTGTGCCGGAATGTGTGAGAAATTTTTGTGAAATGGTAATATTAAGATATTCTTATGGTCATGGGTGGGCTTGGGATCAGTTCTATAAAAAGTTTTCTTAGTAATGTTTAAGCATTTGTCTATGAAAGATCTAGGGTATTTAGGGTTTGAGCCAATATTATATATATATTTGTATTCCTCATCGATGAATTCCGGACTGCAAATTCTCAAGGCACGTAAAAACATTGTTGTAAATACTGACTGTTTGACTTTATTATGGTGGGCAGAATAATAATGAATGTATGAACACACATTGGTTGGTTTTCTATAAATACTGAACTTAAAAGTGTTACCTATTCTGTGTATCAGACAGTCTAGGAATGGCAATTTACAGTCTTGCTCTAATTCCACAGTGAATTTGATCGAGGGGGCTAAGTTGTTAAGTTGTGGTAGGAAAACTTTTAGGTCCTCATTACATGGCCAGAGACATAATACATCATCAACATATCTAAACCAGACTGCTGAGGGTGGTAAAATATTACTTAATAGTTTCTTTGCACATTAATCATGATTTTAAACTGGTCAGCTTTGATGTAACGTCACTTTTTACAAAGGTCCCAGTTGATGATTTACTAGAGTTCCTCATAGATTCCCTGGATAACATTTCACTGCCCGTCTCGAAAGACGACTTCATCGAACTCATCAAACTATGTATTAAGGATTGCAAATTCGAATTCAATGGGGAATATTATGCTCAAAAATTTGGTATGGCAATGGGTAATCCACTCTCACCTGTATAAAGCAACCTATATATGGAATTCTTTGAACCCGCAGAGTACCACATAAAACGAGAAACGCGTAAATGAAATAACAGAACGTATGGGATTACTTGAAATAGAGACTGGGCCGACCCCCAAACTCCACCTTTTCCGACACAATACGTACCTTGTAGTCAAAATAACATCTTAATTTTATGATGGTATGCACACACAATTAATAATTAAGAGAAATATCAATAATATTAGGTTTTTTAACACTTACATTAGTAGAAAAGATGGCTGGGCACACGGGGATGGGGGGTTGGTTCCGAGGCAGAGGGCAGATTATTGGCCCTCACCTGTATCACTTGTATCAATTGTATCATTATCCACCACAGAGGCTTGCAGGGTCTCTTTGTCAAACCCCTCAAAGTCCATATAAGTCCATATCCTCACTATCACTATCACTGACTTGGGCCGGCTGTGGTGGGTGTCGGGTGAAGAACTGGTAATATTTTGATGACTGGGCGACCTTGTGCGCATCCTGCCCGCGCTGCTTCCCACGTAAATGACCAAATTTGTCGTGTAAATCAAGCATCCCGCTTCTGGCAAAGCACCGCGTAAATGACAAAACGCGTAAACCAAAACCGCCGCGTAAACCCAGACTCAACTGTAATCTTTCTTTTCTCTTAATTTATTATTATGCCTTAGTTATATTCCACACAATGAATTAGTCTGGGAAACCATGTCATTCTTACTTATTATACTTACCATGGTAGCCTGCCACCACCCAGACTTTTATTGGAATATAACATATCTTAGTGAACTGTTAGGTAGTGTGCTAGCGAGCTTCTAGGCATGTGAGTTACAATAGCTATTTTCTGAGAACCAACGGGTAGAAGAAATAGAGCGGTGATACTCGTAGTTCACTAATTCAATATTTATTAACATTTGCCTGTGAAACAAGAGTGACACAGTAACAAGGTCTCAAGTGTAGCGAGTCTCCTCAACCTACATAAGGACCTACAGCACTACAAAGCCCCACGCCCTCTGGTGTGTACTTCAACACACAAACTATACAGCAGCAGCCACTCAATACAACAAACTATACAGCAGCAGCCACTCGATACAACAAACTATACAGTATCAGCCACCCGGTACAACAAACTATACAGCAACAGACACTCGATACAACAAACTATACAGCAGCAGTCACTCGGTACAACAAACTATACAGCAGCAGCCACTCGGTACAACAAACTATACAGCAGCAGTCACTCGGTACAACAAACTATACAGCAGCAGCCACTCGGTACAACAAACTATACAGCAGCAGTCACTCGGTACAACAAACTATACAGCAGCAGCCACTCGGTACAACAAACTATACAGCAGCAGCCACTCGGTACAACAAACTATACAGCAGCAGCCACTCGGTACAACAAACTATACAGCAGCAGCCACTCGGTACAACAAACTATATAGCAGCAGCCACTCGGTACAACAAACTATGCAGCAGCAGCCACTCGGTACAACAAACTATACAGCAGCAGCCACTCGGTACAACAAACTATACAGCAGCAGCCACTTCCTTCCACGGGACAATACTTGATGAAAAATGATTAATTGTCTATTACTCAAGAACTTCATCTAATGAAATTACCCTTTTTAAGCGCTGAAGCAGGTGTTCCTTATCATGTTTACGAGTGAATAAAACTATTAAAGCGATTAGTAAACACTGAATAACAGTGGACAGGGAGAGACGGTGGAGGAGGGATAGACGGATGGAAAAGACAGGGGAAAAAGATATTGCGAGGAAGAGAGATAAGGAGTGAGAGATGTATGTGTGTGTGTGTGTGGTGTTACGCCGTCTCTTAATTTACTTTAATATCCAGGTTCTAAGCGTAACCAAATAAAAAAAGTGAAGTAAATTAAAAGAGAATAAAAATAAATAAAGTAAACCTTTAAGAATTTAATCAATTAAATATTAACACAATAAAGAGCCTCGTAGGCTGTCACAACAAACTGATTCACCATCGAAACTTTTAAGACACAAATGATACTAAACATCGAAACACAAAAGAATAAATATAAAGCATTGGATTACGTTAACACTGCATAAACATATAAAACCAAACACTGAAATTAACTAACGTGAAACAACACTGAATTATTTAAATATAACTAAACAAATACTGATGGACATAAATCGGTACTCACATAGATTTACCACATTGGTGGCGACAGGTACAACACAAACAAATTAGGTATAAGTAACAGGTGACGAGAGTCTCTCAAAGGATGTGAACTGTGTGAACTGCCTTCCGTCAGTTGGTGGACTACTATACTGTATATATGGCCTTTTCCCGCCTGTGCGACCCGCCGGTGGGTCGTTTAACGATGCAGATGGTCGTTAGAGAACAAAGAATGCTTGTTACAATACTAAATGAAGAAATAAGATGGGCTTGAACAAATAATAACAGGTAAAACCTTAACAGCACAGGGTAAGGTGACTAGATTATATAATAGTAAATATAACACATCATTACAGGAATAATATGGAGCAACATGGAAGCATGTTATATAAAAAAAAAATAGAAAAATACGACACGGTCGTAACAGTGGGTGTGTGTGTGTGTGTGGTGTGTGTGTGTGTATGTGGGTGGGTGTGTATGTATGTATGTGTGTGTGTGTGTGTGTGTGTGTGTGTGGATGTGTGTGTGGTGTGTGTGTATGTGGGTGGGTGTGTATGTATGTATGTGTGTGTGTGTGTGGTGTGTGTGTGTGTGTGTGGGGGGGTGTGTGTGTGTGTGTGTGTGTGTGTGGGTGTGCGTGTGTGTGTGTGTGGGTGTGTGTGTGTGTGTGGTGTGGTGTGTGTGTGTGTGTGTGTGTGGTGTAATAATAATAATAATAATAATAATTAACGGTTTATAGAAAAAATTCTGCAGCCAGAAGGCTGAAAATATACATTGGACATAAGTGACTTATTATATACATTGGTAGTTTAAGAAAAGCCTTCATTAGAGAAAGGTGAAGGAACATACAGTGAACATACAGATTAATGTAGGTGTTGAACAGCAAACTCGTAGTGTAGTTACTCCCTCCCAGATGGTGTTAGGAGGAACTCACGTGGTGTGTAGTAGTTCCCTCAGATGGTGTTATGAGGGACCTGGCGTGGTGTAGTAATTCCCTCGCAGATGGTGTTATGAGGGGCCTCACGTGGTGTAGTAATTCCCTCACAGATGGTGTTATGAGGGACCACAAGTGGTGTAGTAATTACCTCACAGATGGTGTTATGAGGGGCCTCACGTGGTGTAGTAACTCCCTCACAGATGGTGTTATGAGGGGCATCACGTTGTGTAGTAGTTCCCTCACAGATGGTGTGATGAGGGACTTGACGTGGTGTAGTAATTCCCTCACATATGGTGTTATGAGGGACATGTGGTGTAGTAATTCCCTCACAGATGGTGTTATATGAGTGAGGTTTGGTCCCAGGCCTTCCTATCGTAGACGGATTAACACATCCGTGGTTGTTGTTGGGTCTGGCGGGCCGTTATCACTGGGTACCTGGGACCTCACTATGTGAAGGTTAACTTGGGTACGACTGTTACTGTTGAGTTGTTCTCACCTCTGTTTAACACTGGTTCCGTTCCTTTCCTAAAAGAAATTGTAACTTCTGGCGAGAACTTGTTGATATTCAGCTGGGGAGGAGGGTTCGGGGGAGGGGGTTGGTATGGGCCAACTTAACAGTTGACCTGGCTGCTCCGAAAGGAGCGCCAGGTACTTCTTGACCCTTCGGTGATCAAGGATGTGTGTGTGTAATAATAATAATAATAATAATTAACGGTTTATTGAAAGAGCTTGGCAGCCAGAAGGCTGAAAATATACATTTACATATTTGGGGAATGGGTTACGAATTACAAATAATATACAAGTAACATAAGTGACAAAAATAAGATATATAATAACTAGATGGGGAAAAGCTCAAACTACAGTTCATTTCAACATAGTGACAGTGCAAGGAGTAGTGTTTACTGGGAATGAATACACTGATTTGTTACAAGTTATTGATAATTTTTACAATGGTTGGGACTGGGCTGTTCTTATAGCCATCAGTTCGTGCACGTATGGGCTGGATGCGGTTGTGGTGTCGAACAGCAATTCTCGGACTAGGGATCTCAGGTGGTAGTAGGAGCCGGTGTCGGGGATGGTGTAGAAGCTTCTTACCAAATTTGCAGATGAGGTCGTGGTGATGGTCAGCGTGTGTGTGTGTGGGTGTGTGTGTGTGTGGTGTGTGTGTGTGTGTGTGTGTGTGTGTGTGTGTGTGTGTGTGTGGGTGTGTGTGTGTGTGTGGTGTGTGTGTGTGTGGTGTGTGTGGTGTGTGTGTGTGTGTGTGTGTGTGGTGTGTGTGTGTGTGGTGTGTGTGGTGTGTGTGTGTGTGTGTGTGTGTGTGTGTGTGTGACATAAGCAAGTTTGCGGATGACACCAAAATAGGGCGGCAAATTAATTCAGGGCAGGATGCAAATGCATTACAGGAGGATCTAAATAAACAGCAGGGGTGGTCTGAAAAATGGCAAATGTCATGGGTTGCGCTGGGCCTCCCGCACAACCCATCCCAAATGTTTGTTTATGGTAGAGATAAGGTAACGGGCCAGCCATAACTGGGACATGTAGGGGGGCGGGGGCCGGCCAGTGAGACAGTAGTGTACTGTTCTTCACTTCACGCCTCAAACAAAACCAATTTAGCGAGTGGGCTTTAGACCTTGGGTTAGAGAAGACCTCCTGCTCCACAGACTTAAGATCAGGGGCGATACAGTCCTACCAGTGCTACGAGTCTGTGTGTGCAAATCCCCAAGATTTTTGTTAAGTCCAGCGACAAGTTAACGCATCCTGTAAAGGAAGTGATCACTGGTGAGGGCCTGTTGCTACAAGAGCACTCCAGGCCGGCCTAATAGATCTAAACGATAAATTCTCCGGGTTGACAAACTCTCCCTTATAACTTACGGTACTGTGGCGTGAATGTGAGTGACTGACCTATCTATGCAAATTATAAGTCCAGTGTATGGAATTGTGCCAAATAAACGTAAGTGCAATCATCTGCCCGTATCTGTGATCCCTCTATTATTATTATTACCAATTATTACTGATTGGTTATGATAAAGTATAACCAATAACTTAGATGGATGTTGAAAGTTAGTGGAATTCATTAAATCATCATTTATCAACTACATAACGTATTGAATGCCGGAAGCAGAGCAAAATTCTACGTAGTGATACACCATAATCTCTTGGGTGAGTAACCAGTGTGAAGGTATCCGAGTTCTACGGTAAGAAAGCCACTTTCCTGTATTTAAAACGTAACAATTGGCGCCCGAACAGGGACACAGACCGTGGATGATTGCGCAATTGTATCGCCCACACCTACACCATGTCAGCTCGTGCAGCGGCTTTTGAGGAAGCACGTGTCCTCGGGCTGGAGGGGGCTGAGGCGGTTGCATACATGGAGAAGGCTGAGGAGAGAGAAGACAAGCGACGCGAGCACGAAGAACTCTTAGCCCAGCTAGACTTTCAGAAGGAAGAAAAGAAGCTGGAACGTGAAGAGAGACAAAGGGAACGGGCGTTCCAACTGGCCTTAGCGGAAAGGAACCAAAATTCTCCCACTCAAAACGTCACTTATAGGAAATTTCCCCAGATGCCCACCTTTAAGGAGGGCGAATCCATGGAAATGTACATTTCCCGGTTTGAGCATCTCGCAGAAGCCTACGAGCTTGATGACAGCATTAAAGAATTTTAGTTCCTGAGACTATTTGATGGGAAAGCTTTATGGATTCTTCGACGACTAGAGCGTCCTGAAAATAAATTCCCTGGCATGAAGTCTGCACTGCTGCGGGCATATGGGCTGACTACTGAGCAGGCCAGGCATCAGTTCAACAGGGCAATGTTGGAAGAAAATGAAACGGCTGCACAGTTCCGGGATCGTTTAAGGGACTATGTGGCTCAGTGGATGAGTAAGGATGAAACCCCCAAGTCCGTGGAAGGGGTTATAGACTTAATGGTGCGCACGCAGTTTGAAAGGTCTTGTCCTCCTGAACTTGTGGCTCAAATCAGGGTCAATGGAGTTAAGACGTCGAAGGAAATGGCAAGCAAATCAGACGCTCATTTCAGCGCTTTCGGGTACCACACTCGGAGGCGGTGGTCGAATAGGGAGTCGGCAGGTAACCAACAAAATCAACAACCTCTACAGAAACAGCCACCGAACCCACCCAGGCAACAAGGAAATAACCAGCAACCACAACTGCAAAGACAGCAACAGAAACAGCACCAAGGCCCCCCGAAGTATCAGGATAGTTGGCGCCTGGGCAACAATCCACGATGGAACCGGCGGCAGGAAGCCGCCGTGGCTCAATTCGTAGGCCAAGGTGCCAGCAATAATAATCCACAAAGAGACCAGCAGCAGGAAGCCTCCGGTGTTCAAACTGTGGGCGGGGAGTGGCCTGACCTTCCAGCAGGGCCGATCGTCATGCAACCTGAAGCAGGGGCTCATACCGAATCAAGTCTACCCCAACACCCCTACTGACTAACTGCCGCCTCCAATCTCTCCTCGAGGGGTCACCCCACCTTTCTTGTTAAACCTGGATACGTTGGAGGAGTTCCAGCGACTGTCATGCGAGATAGTGGGGCATCAGGCTGTATTGTCAGGAAGGAATTGGTGGGGCAACATCAATACACCGGAGCACAAGTAAGTGCTAAATTAGCCAATAGTTACATTCAAACGGTTCCATTGGCCAAGGTTGAGGTGGACACTCCCTTCTTCTCAGGTTGGGTCACTGCAGCAGTAGGGTGTGTCATAGGAGGGAAGATCAGCTAAAACTAATGGCCCATCACTTTTTTGGTAGATTTTAGTGTATATAAACAGAAAATAATTTCAGTTTCAATATTTTGCAACCTTTTGCTAGGTAAATTTTAGCGTGAAATTTATCGAAAATCTAACACACAGCTGCATTAGTGCATTACAATTAAATAGTGAACATTGCTTTCTGACTTCATTCTTTAATAACCCAACTAACAATATTTTTTTCTGTTTCAGATTCTGATGCATTTATAAGTTGATAATATTTGCGATGGCTGCTTGTGTCAGGACGAGGAACCAAAAATCCAGCCATCTCAGCCACTATCTTGGGTCTGGGAGAGAGCTCCTGAAGGCGGAGTTGCCTACATTGAGATATGCTTTGAGATACGGTGTTTTAATCAGGCAAATCAGTGAAAAGAACCAAAGAACTTACACAAACAAAGACATTGCCAGTGATATGACCAAAGCTGTCTTGGCACAGTACACTCTGGCTAATGCTCAGTTCAAGCCTCCAGTCATAACAAGTCAGAAGAAGATTAGTGAGAGACTGCTAGCCAGTTGGGAAAAGGCAAGAGATATCTCTCTTGGGAGAGGAAAACTTGCAGTTAAGGACAGATTTGCCAAGCAACTGGACCAGTTATTTGACATAATTACTTGCAAGTGCCCAATTGTTCTCTGTCCTGAGTTTGGATGCGATCGTGACTGTAAATCCGAGGCCCACATCTCCTGTATTTGCAAGCGTGAACTGAAGATTCCTGTGATCGAACTGGCATTTGTCAAAGCACAGAGAGAGAAGACTGGCAGTATAGGGGCTCTCATGATTTCTAGCCAAGATATTCCAGAGTCCAAGAGACAGGAGGCTGCCACAGAGAGACAGAAGAGGAGAAGAGTTGCCGAGGAAAAGAGACTTGAGAAGGCCCAGGGTGAGGTAAAAAAGGCCGGTGATTGGAGTCAAGCTGATTCAGAGTTTAATGACTTCCCCATGGCTGATCCGAGTGCTGACCAGGAGAATGGTGACTTTGTCCCTAACCCAGAAAATAATGATCCCAAACCTTCCAGGCATAAGATTCGAAATAGGAAAGATATCCCGAGCATAGCTCTGGCCAGCATGCGACACCACACTGGTCTCAGAGAAACTGCAGAGATAGCAACAGCTGCCTGGATTGACAGTGGTTTGATAACACCTGATGATGTTCACCTGGTGATAGATCATAACAAAGTAAGGAGAGCTCAGGAGAAACTTGTCAGTAACCTAGAAGAGGAGTTTGATAAGGGGATAAGAGAAAATGGAATCAATTGTTTGTTCTTTGATGGGAGAAGGGATGACACTAAAGTGTTCATGAAAGTTGGAGATTCTGACAAGTTGTTCCCTGCCATGGTGAAGGAGGAACACTACTCCTGCTGCAGTGAACCAGGAGGGAAGTATTTGTGGCATTTCATTCCAGAGAAAGATGACATCAGGAAACCAGCTGAGATAGTGGCAGATAATATTGTGAACTGGCTCAGAGAGAGGAACGTAGACCAGACCCTGCAGGCCATTGGAGGGGACAGCACCAACACGAACACAGGGTGGCAAGGGGGGGTCATACAGTGGATAGAGCGGAAGATTAGGAGGAAGCTGGTCTGGATTGTTTGTGACCTCCACACCAACGAGTTGCCACTCAGACATCTGATCCAGGAGCTGGATGGCAAGACTCTTTCAAACAACAGATTGTCTGGTCCTCTTGGCTAGATGCTGGACTCTGCCACTGAGTTAGAAATAAATCCAAGCTTTGAAAAAATCACAGTTGGCCCTCCACTCGTTGAGCTTGCACATACTACCATTGACGACCTGAGTACTGACCAGTACTATGGTTACATGATTTGCAGTGCCATCAAAACTGGGGTCATGCCTGATAGACTTGCTTACCTGCAGATAGGTCCAGTCTCACATTCTAGGTGGCTCACAACGGCTCTCAGGTTCTGCAGAATTTGGGTCGCTCATCATAAACTGAAAGGGAACCAGCTTCACAACCTGAGACTTATTGTCCAATTCATCGTGAGTGTCTACTTGCCAAATTGGTTCAACACCAAGGTCAATTCATCGTTCTCCGAAGGTCCGAGGCATGTTCTCTTCCAGCTTGAGCTCCTGAGGAGTCAGCCAAGGAAGGTTGTTCAGATTGTGGAGCAGACTGTGAGGAGATCTTCCTGGTATGCTCATCCCGAGGCAGTTCTGCAGACAATGCTCTGCAGTAAGGATGAGGAGGAGAGAAGAGTGGCAGTCAAAAAGATCTTGGATATGAGACTTATGAGAGGATCTGGGCATGACGAATCAGTTGGTGACGATTCCTTCAGAGTCAGGAAGACTCCTGAAGTCAATCTAGGTGCCAAGACCCTCACTGATCTCATAGATCTGGATAACATCCAGGCTGGCAGTGAGCCCCCTCTTACCTGCAGCCTCACCAATGTTCAAGTCAGAGCTTTCCTGGACAACCCTATGCATGTCCCTGCCTGGCCCTCGCACACCCAGAGCATAGAGCGTTGTGTACAGCAAGTGAGCGAGGCCAGCAGTCACGTGTACAGCCAGGAGAGGAGGGAAGGCTACATCCGAGCTCAGGTGGTCAGCAGGGAGGTGATGAGTAGAAACAGAAGCAAGAAAGACATGTTCTCTATGGTGTGCAGCAACACCGGGTCGTAGTAGTAAAACCGGTTTTTGTATTTGATGATTTTGTTTTCTAAAGGAATATTAAATTAAATAAATGTGTCAAGATCATTCGTTTCACTATTCTGGATCATTTTCATCCTAATAAATTAACCTGATACATTTACTTTACTTTAAATAAGCTATTTAGTGGTGTTGGTAAAAGGGTGGGAATACTGAATTTTCATAAGATTTCAAGTTAAAATTTACCAAGCAAAAAATAAAAACTTTTCAAATCTGAAGATATCACATGATTCTGCACATAGAACTACATCATTAATACCATGGGCCGATTTTTCAAACTCCAAAAAAAAAAATTCGCCTCTGTATGACACACCCTACTGCAGCAGTCATGAGGGAACCTATATCCGATCTCATCATTGGGAATATCAAGGGAGCAAGAACCAGTTGTGCAGTGGATGCTGCAACCCAAACTGATGCTGCCGCTTTGACCCAAGTTAATGCTGCTGCAGTCACTCGGGGTATGGCCCAAACAAAACCTCGAGTTACCCCATTGGCTATTGCCACATCGTCTGATCTCATCAATAGTCAGGATGTTGTCCAAGAGCAAGAGGATGACAGCACGCTCACTTCGGTACACAAGAGTTTGATAGTTGGGACCATCAAGGAGACATTTGGGAATCGAACGAGGTTCGTAAAGAAGAGGAACCGTCTCTACCGAGAGACTGTGACGTCTCTTGGTGAAACACGACTGCAGTTCGTGGTTCCTTCCAAGTACCGCCTGGCTGTGTTCAAGCTAGGTCATTGCACTGCTTTTGGCGGTCATATGGGTAAAAAGAAGACATTTGACCGCATCAGTGCAGCATTCTTCTGGCCAAGGATGGGCCAGGATATCACCAGGCTAGTCCGCTCTTGTGATGTGTGCCAGAAAACCAGTGATCGAGGGCGAGTTCCGCCTGCACCACTACGGTCCCTCCCACTGATCTCTGAACCCTTTGAGAGGGTGGCGGTGGACATTGTAGGGCCGATAAACCCAAGGGCAAGCGACGGGGCAAAGTATATTCTCACCTTGGTGGACTTTAGCACGAGGTGGCCCGAGGCTGTGCCCTTGAGGAACATTGAGGCCACGACTGTTGCAGAAGCCATGTTGGAAATCTTCTGTCGGGTTGGTATTCCCAAACAAGTCCTCAGTGACAGGGGAACCCAGTTTACTCCTGCCATGATGGAGGAGTTGATGCGGTTGTTATCGGTAAAGGGGCTAAAGACAACACCCTATCACCTGATGTGCAACGGACTCTGTGAGAGGTTTAATGGGACGCTGAAGAAAATGCTCAGGAGGATGGCAGCCGAACAACCTAAGGAGTGGCCACACTACATTGCCCCACTTCTGTTCGCGTACGGGGAGGCGCCACAGAGCTCGCTCAAGGTGTCTCTCTTCGAGCTTATGTATGGCAGGTCCGTCCGGGGACCACTACAGGTTCTTCGGGAACTGTGGGATGATGAGGAATCAGATCCGGAAGTCAAGACCACTTATACATATGTCATTGACTTAGCTGATCGTCTCCAAGAAACCTGTCAACTGGCAAAGCAAGAGCTGATCAAGGCTCAAGAGGTCCAGAAGACTTACTATGACAAGAAGGCCAAGCTTCGTTGTTTCCAGCCAGGTGATCAGTGCCTGGTTCTGTTGCCTACGATGCTCAATAAGTTACTGGCTCAGTGGAAAGGTCCATTCGACATTACAGAGCGTGTCTCGGATCTGACTTACATCGTCCAGGTGGGATCTCGACGAAAGAAGTTCCACATCAACATGCTGAAGAAGTACTTCCAGTCACCGATCGGGGGTACAGTCTCCACTGAGGAAGACAGGGACGAGCCTTCCCAGTGTGATTCAGGGGTAACTTGTGCTGCCACAGTGATATCTGTCAGTGATGAGGAGGATGGGCCTGTCACTGCACACTCCCGCCAGAGTGAGACTTTCACGGACGTTGAGGTGAACGGAAATCTATCAGCAGAGGAACGAGATGCCATTGGCTCTCTGTTGCATTGCTACAAGGACATCTCTGATAAGCCAGGAGTTGCCCGGGTCGACTGTCACACTATTGAACTGACCAGCTCTACACCTGTTCGGGTAAAGCCCTATCCTATACCTATGCGACTACTGGACACTGTTAAACAAGAAATTGAGGAAATGGAAGCAGTAGGAATCATCGAGAAATCATCGTCTCCATACTGTAGTCCTATGGTAGTCGTCCGAAAAAAGGATGGGGGTGTCAGGATCTGTGGGGATTATAGGAGAGTAAATGCCATTACCCAGGTGGATGCTGAACCTATGTGTGATCAGAAAACTATTTTTTCAAGAATAGCTGGTTCCAAGTTATTTACCAAACTTGATCTGACCAAGGGGTTCTTCCAAATCCCACTGGACCCGAAGAGTCGGCAGATCACAGCCTTTGGTACGCCAGGGGGTCTCTATCAGTACAGAGTCCTTCCCTTTGGTCTCACAAACTCCCTTGCCATCTTCAACCGTGTCATGAGGCAAGTTCTAAACGGCATCAAGGGAGTTGAGGCATTTGTGGACGATGTGTTAATCCATTCAGCAACATTTGAGGAACACCTGGAACTCTTAGAGGAGGTGTTCCGGAGGTTCCAACAAAAAAACATGACCGTGAAACCAAGCAAGTGCGAGATCGGTCAGGCTGCAGTACAGTTCCTCGGGCACACTGTCGGCGGAGGACGCTGCACCTGTCAGAATGAGAAGATCAAAAAGGTCCAAGATGCACCACGGCCCACTACAAAAAAACAAGTGAGGTCATTTCTGGGCCTCGTAGGGTACTACCGGAACTTCATCCCAAACTTTGCCGTGGTGGCTCTCCCTTTATCCGACCTGCTCAAGAAACATGCATCTAACAAGGTGCAATGGGGACCTGAACAAGAGGATTTTTTCACTGCCCTCAAGAACCTGCTATGCAAGCAACCCATCCTTCAACTGGTGAGGAAGGAAGAGCCTTTCATCCTCCGGACCGATGCTTCACAGGATGGGGCTGGCGCAGTGCTACTACAAGAGGCAGACGGCGAGGTTTTTCCAGTTGCGTATCACAGTCGCAAGTTGAAACCTGCAGAGAGGAATTACAGCACGGTCGAGAAGGAACTTCTGGCAGTGGTGGAAGGCATCAAGAAGTACTACTACTATCTCTATGGAGGTGAGTTTGTGTTGGAGGCAGACCACATGCCGCTCACCAGTCTCCGACCATCTAAGAATGCAAATGCTCTGCTGATGCGGTGGGCACTGTATCTCCAGCAGTTCAACTTCGACCTCCGGTACATCAAGGGCAGCCTGAATGTGGGGGCTGACCTCCTATCTCGACTTGTGGGGGAACCAGAGCAACTGATTGAGAGGTCACCTTCCCAAATGAGTGTGGAGTTGGTTTAGACTCCAGTCGACTCGAGCCTCCAAGCGTCTGGCGGCTCGTCATAGGTTATGTATAATTTTCTCACACCATTCTACACTTGAGAACATAACACAACATCTGTGCCACCTAAACAATGTCTACATACCCTACACCATACAACACGTTGCTCTAATGTAAATGTAGCGTGCTTACGCTTAGCATGAACTACTGCTCGGGAATTGTCACCCTCGCCGCCGAGTTTTCCTCCAACCAAAAAAAAAAAAAAGTAAATGTTGAGGTTTTCCCTCCGTGGCGATTGGCGACTACATTCCGTTGCAGTGTTAGTGTTACACACACACCACAGTGTGAATGTCGAATTGTGTGTCTGGGCTAGGCATTCTCTTGATTGTATACAGGTGCTAAAAATTTATTCTCCAAGAGAAAAATTTTCTTAGTAGGGGCGATTGTCATGGGTTGCGCTGGGCCTCCCGCACAACCCATCCCAAATGTTTGTTTATGGTAGAGATAAGGTAACGGGCCAGCCATAACTGGGACATGTAGGGGGGGGGGGGCAGGCCAGTGAGACAGTGGTGTACTGTTCTTCACTTCACGCCACAAAAATAACCAATTTAGCGAGTGGGCTTTAGACCTTGGGTTGGAGAAGACCTCCTGCTCCACGGACTTAAGATCAGGGGCCATACAGTCCTACCAGTGCTACGGGTCTGTG
This sequence comes from Homarus gammarus, assembly GCA_958450375.1. Classification (NCBI taxonomy): domain Eukaryota; kingdom Metazoa; phylum Arthropoda; class Malacostraca; order Decapoda; family Nephropidae; genus Homarus; species Homarus gammarus. Next base: position 347,412 of record CAUDMG010003541.1, on the reverse strand, counting down.
TGTGCAAATCCCCGAGATTTTTGTTAAGTCCAGCGACAAGTTAACACGTCCTGTAAAGGAAGTGATCACTGGTGAGGGCCTGTTTGCTACAAGAGCACTCCAGGCCGGCCTAATAGATCTAAACGATAAATTTACCAGGCTGACAAACTCTCCCTTATAACTTACGGTACTGTGGCGTGAATGTGAGTGACTGACCTATCTATGCAAATTATAAGTCCAGTGTATGGAATTGTGCCAAATAAACGTAAGTGCAATCAGCTGCCCGTATCTGTGATCCCTCTATTATTATTATTACCAATTATTACTGATTGGTTATGACAAAGTATAACCAATAACTTAGATGGATGTTGGAAGTTAGTGGAATTCATTAAATCATCATTTATCAACTACATAACGTATTGAATGCCGGAAGCAGAGCAAAATTCTACGTAGTGATACACCATAATCTCTTGGGTGAGTAACCAGTGTGAAGGTATCCGAGTTCTACGGTAAGAAAGCCACTTTCCTGTATTTAAAACGTAACAGCAAATGAAATTCAACACCAGCAAGTGCAGCGTACTTAATATTGGAAGAACAAATACTTATAATGTATACAGCCTTAACAACATCAACCTAGAGAAGTCGACTTGTGAAAGAGACCTAGGGGTACTTGTAAGCCCGGACCTACGGCCTAGAAAACAGTGCGTTAATGTTCGAAATAAGGCGAACAGAGTATTGGGTTTTATACCTAGAAGTGTAAGTAACAAGAGTGCAGAGGTTTTATTGCAACTATATCTTGCGCTAGTCAGGCCGCACCTCGATTATGCGGTTCAGTTCTGGTGCCCCTATTATAGAATGGATATAAATTCACTAGAGTCGGTGCAGCGAAGAATGACAAAAATGATTCCGGGACTTAGAAATCTTCCATATCAGGATAGGTTAAAGAAACTTAACTTGCATTCCCTAGAAAGACGAAGAGTGCGGGGAGATATGATAGAAGTATTTAAGTGGGTGAAAGGAATCAATAAAGGGGATATAGATAAAGTTCTTATAATATCCGAGCAGGATAGGACTCGGAGCAACGGATTCAAGTTGGATAAGTTTAGGTTTAGGAGGGAGATAGGAAGAAACTGGTTCACAAATAGGGTGGTGGACGAGTGGAACAAGCTTAGCAACTTTGTAGTTAGTGCTGGAACTCTGGAAAGTTTCAAAAGGAGGCTAGATAGATTCATGGATGATAGAGAGTGGTAGTAACTCTCGACAGGAGCTGCCATGCACAGGCCAACCGGCCTATTGCAGACTCCTCATTTTCTTATGTTCTTATGTTCTTATGTGTGTGTGTGGTTTGTGGTGTGTGTGGTGTGTGGGTGTGTTTGGGTGTGTGTGTGTGGTGTGTGTGTGTGTGTGTGTGTGTGTGTGGGTGTGTGGTTGGTGTGTGTGCGTGTGTGTGTGTGTGTGTGTGTGTGTGTGTGTGTGTGTGTGTATGTGTGATGTGTCTCTGTGTGTGGTGTGTGGTGTGGGTGTGTGTGTGTATGTGTGTGTGTGTGCGTGTGTGTGTGTAGTGTGTGGGTGTGTGTGTGTGTGTGTGTGTGTGTGTGTGTGTGTGTGTGTGTGTGGTGTGTGGTGTGTGGTGTGTGTGTGTGTGGGTATGTTTGTGTGTGTTTGTGTGTCTGTGTGTGGTGTGTGGTGTGGGTGTGTGTGTGTATGTGTGTGTGTGTGCGTGTGTGTGTGTAGTGTGTGGGTGTGTGTGTGTGTGTGTGTGTGGTGTGTGTGTGTGTGTGTGTGTGTGTGGTGTGTGGTGTGTGGTGTGTGTGTGTGTGGGTATGTTTGTGTGTGTTTGTGTGTCTGTGTGTGGTGTGTGTGTGTGTATGTGTCTGTGTGTGTGTGTGTGTGTGTGTGTGTGTGTGTGTGATGTGTCTGTGTGTGTGGTGTGTGTGTGTGTGTGTGTGTGTGTGTGTGTTTGGTTTGTGTGTGTGTGTGTGGTGTGTGGTGTGTGTGGTGTGGGTGTGTATGTGTGTGTGTGTGTGTGTGTGCGTGTGTGTGTGTGTGTGTGTGTATGTGTGTGTGGTGTGTGGTGGTGTGTGATTGATTTTTTATTTTGCCGCTTACAGCGGCTACTTTATTGTGCACGCCACACTCATCCTGTGAGCGGTAGCGCAAAAGGGTTACAGAGTAGAGTTTACAAAGGGTCATAATAATTAACCCCCGTTGGCAGGATATTATGGCACTGAATGTTACACAGTATTTCATTTACATTATTTGTTTAGTTCTATACATAAAGGGTAACTTATTCACAAATGCGTGAGTACAGGCGTGTGAGGCAGTATGTCTGGCCTCACACCTTGTTATTCACATTTACGTGGGAGGTATTCAAGCACATTGCGTATTTGGTTCTATACATGAGAACTGATATAGTCACTAAGTGCAAAAAAGTGGATACAATCTTAATACGTCGGCTATCTTGCCATTAGAGATGAAGTGTTGTGCCATTTCACACACAGTGTGCTTGGACCTGTCCTCAAAAGGTTCTATCTTCACACAGTCGAGGACGGAGTGTTCAAGTGTGTGGCCATATGTATGGCCACACACTTTACAATTAGTTTTGTTAACATCTGCTTGAGGAACATACTGTCAAAGGTACTTTTTTCCTAACCTTAATCTAGCGGTTACAACATCTTGTAATCTAGTGATCTTGTTACTTGCTCCATATACCTGTTTCACTTGATGCATCTCATCATGGTAACCTATGGATCGACTAGTGCCTGTTTGCACTTGTCTATTTGCGTCAAACTCATCAATAAGTTATTCCCTAATTCCTAATTACAGTTTTAAGGGTTCTTTTTGACAGACCCAAATTGTATTCAACGGTGTCTTTGTTAGACGCGAGTTTGGCGAGGGCATCAACTCTGTCATGTTTTATGAGGCCTATGTGAGAGGGGATCCACAACAGTTTGACCTTGACACCCCGGTCAACAAGGCACGCATATTTGTGTCTGGCTTCAGAGACAAGAGCGTGACAACCTGAGTCGAGGGTACCAAGCGCAAGTAGTGAAGATAGAGAGTCAGTGATGATGAGACTGTCAGTAACAGTGGCTTCAATGAATTTAATAGCTGTGAGTATGGCAACTAATTCAGTTTGTAGAGCGGATGCCCAGTTATATTACCGTCAGGTTGAGTCACAACAATAGCACTTCCAGCCCTCCCACAGGCGGTGTTAAGAGATCCATCAGTGTAGATGGTCTGTGTGATATTATCATCAGTCTGTAGAGTGTGTATGTGTTCAAGAGCTCTCAATTTGGCAGTGTGTTGGAGATAAATGCTTTGTATAATTAATTTTTTAGGCGGATACGTCGGTATTGTGATATCGAAGGGAACTGTCCGCCAGGGTGGCAGGAAGCGCTGTTGTGTCTCAACTTTGTACAGGTGGTCTAGTCCAAACATCTTCATATGTGTAGCTGTAGTTTGGATCCATTTAGACTCAGTAGTCCCATGGTTCATACATTCTAGCAATTTTAAGGAAACAATGTTATCAGGATCACCACGCAGAAGCCTCAGGGCTATCATGAGGTTGACTTCAATTATTCTATCTTTAACACTGGGTATACCTAGTTCTTTCTTCATATTAAGTATTTTAGTGCTCATGGGACATCCTAGGATAATTCTGAGGGCTTTATTTTGCATTTCCTCGAGCTTGTCAACGCCTTTCCCGCCACGAATGACCTGGGCTGGTGCGTGGCAATCTATCAGAGATCTTATATAGCCTAGGTACATTGTTTTAACAATTCTAATATTAGCACCATAGTGCGGGCTGTACCCCGCTACACTTCTAAGAGGTCTCAGTCTGTCAGTTCATTAGCCGGTTAGCTGTTGTATGGCAGGTAGGGTACAAGGGACGGAAACACCAAGATATTTAAAAGAAGAAACATAGTCAATAGTGTTGTTACCTATCTTGAACTTGGCGGGGCCGCGTTTGCGGTTACCAGCTTGTTTGTTGAACACCTTAGTTTTCTCATTGGAGATAATAAGACCGAGGTGTTCACAGGCGGTGTATATATGGTTCAGGGTGGTTTGCATTTCACGATGAGTTTTAGTATGTATAAGAATATCATCAGCATAGCTGATTGAGATATTGCTGGGGTTGTCTGGTATTAAATTTAATAATGCATTCATAAGAACATTGAACAAAGTGGGGCTAAGTACTCCACCTTGAGGGGTACCAAGTTGCATATCTTTAACTTCACTTTTGTAACCCTGAAACAGTGCAGCAGCCCTTCTGTTGGTTAGGTAACCACTTATCCAGTGTAACAGCCTACCTCCTATATCCATTTTGGCTAGTTCGTACAATATCAGTTGCCTATTGGCAATATCAAATGCAGCTTTTAGGTCAAGAAATGTGGTGTATCTGTGCCTTTCATCACCATGCACAGTTAGGAATGTGGTGATGCAATTATGTACACTTTTACCATAGGTGAAGCCATTTATGATAGGAGACATGTGTTCTCTGATTCTATATAAGAGTCTGCCAAGAACCATCCTCTCAAAGGTTTTACACAGGCAGCTGGTTAGTGATATGGGACGAAAGGCATCAGGCTGTCCTGGTTTCGGTATTGGTACAACAATACTGCTGATCCATGATGTGGGTAGTTGGCCCTCGGCATGACTCATATTGTACAATACCAACAATGGATTGCCTGGCACGCGTCTTAATAGTCTAGCGATGTTGTAGGTGACTCCGTCCTCTCCAGGGGAAGTAGACCTACCCCTGGCAAGGGCGGCGTCAAGCTCCCACTCAGTATATGGAACATCACACTCATCGTGCTGTTTGCCCAGCATAAAGCTAATAAGATTACTTCTCTCTACAGACTTCGCATCAAGGAGTCCCCGAGTCCTAGCTGGTAACATGTCATAGCTCGACACATGAGCCCACTTTGTTATTAGCTCATTCGACTTTTGCAGAGGGTTTGGATGGGAGACGTGTCTACTGTTTTTACCTCTGATTATGTTTATGTCTTTCCAGGCTTTGCTGAGGGATGTGTGTTGGTTCAGGCTGTTGACATATGTCTCCCATGCATTTTGTCTGAGTTCGTTTACACGTTCCGTGACAGCAGCAAGGGAAGCTTGATACAATTGTAACATTTGAGGTGTTCTAATTTGTCTGTAACCCTTACCCACCCTCCTGACCCTAGCCCTGAGTTTTTTCAGCTCAGGGTCATTATAGCACTGCTGTTGCCTGTTCCCATTTTGCTGACCACGTTTTCTCCTTTTTTTGGTGGAGGCATTGTTGGTGAAGTATACATAAGTCCTATCTATCAGATCGTCATGGAAACTTTGGTAGTTGTCAGGCTTGTAGTCCTTGTACCAGTCATGGATGAAGTCTATGAACTGGCTTTCATATTCTTGCTTGACTGTGATTCTACGTCTGTTGAGTTTACCACCAGTGGGGGTGTCATTGGCTATATGTATACTAGCTTGGATTGGGCTGTGGTCAGACATAAGATCAGTGACAGCATAAGAGCTATAAGTTGTGTATGATGGAGCAAAGCCAATACATTTGTCTAGACCCCCGCCATAGTTGTGTGTTGGTTCATTATTACCTATAATTTGAACATCTTCATATGCGCTGAGAAGTGAGATAAGTCTCCTACCATTTGTGTTAGTGGTGGAGTCACCTAATTTCTTGTGTCTAGCATTCAGGTCACCCATCAGGACAGTGGGCTCAGTGTGTAAAAAGTCTGGGAGATCTGTGTACTGAAGCTGATATGAGGGAGCATAGGCGTTTAGCACGTTGAGTGTGGAGTTGCCCAGGTGGATAGTGATCCCATAGTACTGAAGGTTGGTAGTCTTTTTGGATAAAAGAGGTACATGCGGGAGTGACTTCTTAACATACATCAAACATGTGTGAGAAGAACTAGGATCATAATACACATAATTGGGCAGACTGGGTGGGGGCTTACCATTAGGTGTGAGACACTCCTGCAGACTCACAATATCGATGTCCTCAGTCACAACTTTGTGGTGTAGGTCAGGGTATCGTTTTCTAAGGGATGAGATGTTCCAACTCATCACCTTCACCGCTCTGTATCTTTGTCTGGTATTAACACTGGCCATTATGAAATGTATTTGGAAAGAAGCAAAAGGCACTGCATGATACTGTTCTTTTCTGCGCTGCTTGTCCCTTCGGCAGGCAGTACTAGGCCATTTAACCTTTTTGAAACATTTCTGGAGCATGTACGGCTCAACAATTGCTGTATTTCAGTGGTAGACATCAACACACTTTGGTTACACTCGACATCACCACCATTTTCTGTTTGTGCTTGTTCATCTTCACTGACCATGTCCACAGAGGCATCAGTAGAACTGCTACCAGTATCACTATTTTACTCTGCGTAGACACTAGTTCCTGGTGGGTCTTGAGTTTCCACATCTGGTACTGACATCTGAATGTCTTCAGTTTGACTGTAATTTTTCAGTAGCTGCTGCTGCTGTAAATTGAGCTTTGAGTTCTTTAATTTCATTTTTCAAATCATTGATCTCTTCACGTTGGCAGCTACCTGTTGTGTCGGTACGTCTGTGTTGCCGCATACTGATCTTTCGATGACTGCTGGTGATGATCCTGGAGCTTTGGTGGGGAGGGCGGACCAGGGGTTGGCCGTAGGGAGTACCCTAGCAGCATTAGTGTTTATTGAGACCTGCCTGGGTGGCGGGTCTGGGTGCTGAAGGGGTGTAGGAGCTCTAGAACAGTCAGGGTGCCATACAGGAACTCCAACTGTTTTGCAGTTAATACACTTCTGTTGGATGACACCCCCTTGAGCAACTGTATGCATGTTGCACGTTGCCTTGAGCAGAGACCACACCGCGGCTTAGTCGAGGGGCGTAACCGGGCCACATGGCCCCAGTGCTGACAGATGTAACACCGGTTAGGGGGATGGTAGAGCTACCTTCAGAGTCCGATAGGCACCACGGACTCGAATGGTCTTGGGTGGGTCTCCCGAGCCAACCCAGTCTGCAATGACTGCATTCTTGCCCCCGAGTCGCTTCGTCCTTCTGATGTCGGGATGAGTAGTGTAGGGGTCTGGTACTGGTCGAGCCCTATGATTAAGATGGTTTTCTTGCTCGACGGTTGAGATGATTGTTCCATGGTTATTCCCCTTATGCTATTGGTGAGGAGATCCTGCATGACTGCTGGGTCGCTTCTAATCAGAACATGATCTTGTGTACCGACTCTGAACTGAAACTCAGCCACTGGGTGTTTGTCTTCCGCATCGTTCAGCCAGAGATACTTGTCTTCAGGTGATGTACCTTCAGGGAAGTTTAATCTTACCCTCATCTGTGGTTGTGGTTGTAGTTGATGGTCTCTAAGTCTTTCTGCCTTTTCGGCCTTCCGCTTGTTCCTGGACTGAACTAGTTGAAAGCCATCCTCTCCGTTGGTGTCAAGGTCAACACCACAGTCGCCTGGCTCACTCAGTGCATCAGGAGAGTTAAAGGGAGTAGCTGGGTCTCCAGTCAACTCAGATATGGTGGAGTTACAGGACTGAACTTATATGCCTACGTCAGAGGGCCGAGGACTGCTTGGCACTCCAAGGAAGTCAGCGGTGGTTGGGAGGCGTAACCTTCTTAGAGGACAAAGGAGACTGGCATCTACAGCGTATTAGCGGTGTGAGGGGAGGCCATGAGCGGGCCTCCCGCGGAGGGAGTGTGGTGTCGGGGGGACTAAGGTAACAGGAGTATTCTCAGTTTATAAACACTTTTATTACACTACACTTGTTCTTAATAGTATCTCTGTTTTTCTGGTTAGATACAGTATCAAAGTCAATTTTAGTTTCAAAAGAACTAACCAGCTTGGCACATTAAACAAACCCTCACCACATGGCCGAGCGTGACCACATGGGTATAGGCACCTACACACGACACAGTGCTCAACCCACGTTAGTTCACTTGTTATACAGGCACCATCCTACTGGGTGGTGTGGTGTTATTTCGAAGTCAAGTGTGAAGCCACCCACTGTTGTTCTCAGGGTGGACTGATTAGCACCTCCTTGTCAGGGGTGCTTATCTCACTGGTGAGTCACGGCTCTCACTGGTACTGTCTAGTGCTGAATTCACTGGCTTAAACACTGTTCATAACTGGTTCCACTTTTGATTATGTTGATATCCCAGTGGGTGGGTCCTGATACCTTCCGTCGGCGCCTGACGGATGGTACCATTCTCCAACTCTCCGGATGGGCGAGGAAGGGGTGGGGGATGGAGGGGGTTGGGGGGTCTGGGGGGTTTGGGGGGGATGGTGGGGTTTCCACACCCTTCCCAGTCTGTGGGTCCTGATACCTTCCGTTGCCAACTACCGGATGGTGCCATTCTCCACCTCCCAGGATGGGTGAGGGCAGTCATAGTTATAGTCGTATTCAAGTTCAGTCAAGGGTCGAGATGACAGCTCCCACCATCACTACCCATGAAGGGTAGTGCGGGGAATACTGTCATACTCTGTCAGGGTCGAGATGACAGCTCCCACCCATGAAGGGTAGTGCGGGGAACACTGTCATACTCTGTCAGTGTCGAGATGACAGGTCGCCTACATCACTACCCATAAAGGGTTGTGGGGGGAATACTGTCATACTCTGTGTAAAGACCTAGGACTTAGGGATAGAAATCCCTTCCCAGGCTAATCAGGATCTTAATAAAGGAAAGTCAAGGACCAGGGTTTTCCGAGGAATAACAAACAACCGTTTGAGATTGGCATCTCTTTACTATAAAAATATAACAAAACTCTGACACCACTCAACAAACATCAAATAATTACGGGAGTCAAACAATTAAAGGAAGCAAACAAATAATGGGAGTCAGCAATTAATGGATTCAAACAATTATCGAATCAAACCATGAACAAATATTTCCTACGGCAGTGGCCCTGGGGGAAGGTTCTGGAACACGGTGATGCACACTCAGGGTAACGAAACGTCCACTTCTACTCCACATTCAGCGACGTCTTGAAAAAGGCAGGAGAACACCGGGGCACCGACGGAATGTGATGAACTGATGGTCGTGGTATGCGGTAGTGGTAGATGACCAGAGAGTCGGCAGTTGATAGGTGAAGGTCTGGGAACACAGCCCACGAGTCCAGGACCTATGATGAGATCACAGTCAGAATTTGACGGACAGCAGGGTAGCTAGATACTGACGGTATGGCAGCTGGGTTGAATCTGCCGGCGGCGGAGATAGTCGCTGCCGTTCTCACCTCCGTCCAACCACCCCAAGTGTCGTCTGCACCAGGAAACGAGCGAGTTAGCAACGGTAACTAGCCGGAGGATCGTTTCCGCCCTTACACTGCTCCCCCAACAAAAATCTACTGTAAGGTAGATTAAAACTTAAGATTAGTACACAAAGCATAATCATCTTACAACAAATGCTTAAATACACATTGCACAATAAAGAAGGGTCATAGAAAAGAATGGGTGGTAACTTGATGTCCAAAACGAAGGCCGTATCAAGGAACTGCACGTGGGGTCCACTTCAGTCCAAGTTTAAGTTTGGGCCTATTTCCTGTCGTAGAGGATTCTTCTATCTCGTCAGGTGTTGGCAGCAACTGGCAACCGAGATCAACAGACTCTGGAGTCCGAACTTCACAGGAACTCTTGCAGGGTAGTGCCTCGACTAACTCCAGCTTGGGGACGTCGTCAAGGACACGAGCAATGTGGGTCCTGCAATTTTATTGCTTTAACAAATTAGCTTGATGTAATTTAGGCTTCTTAGAGGAAGGGGGTGAGAATCGTCCAACAAAATCTATGGCTACCCGTGAAGATGGTTCTGCAACGACGGGTAAGGGTTCAAGTGGAACAGGACGGACTCTACCCTTGGCGGACATACGTGGGCACTGATCACAACTCCTACAAAAAGCTCTAATATCCGCTCCCATACCTGGCCAGTAAAACTGATCAGCCAGCTTCCTATAAGTTTTCCTACGAGAACAGTGACTTACAAGAGAGCTCTTGTGAGCTACAGAGAGAATGTTACTACGACAAACAGCAGGGACAACAAGTAAAAACCGACCTACTTTAGCTGGTCGCTTGGATGAAACACAAGACCTGTGTAACACCCCATTAATAGAAACAAACTTATAAACCGACCCATCTCTCACCTGATCCTCCCCGGAAGTCACCTTCTCCCTTACCCGCTTCAGAGTGGCACAAGAGTCTTGAAGCTTGGCGAACTCCTTGGGCGTCACAGTCAGTGGCAACAAATTCGGCAGAATCAGGGGATGCGGTCGTTTCACCTTCGCCGTCCGTGGCCCTACAGCTTGGACCTTGGCGGCAGGCGTGGCGGCGTGAGAGGGTGGCGAGGCGACTTCGGCAGATGGCGAGTCGTCGTCGTCAGCAGGTGGCGTGAGGACTGGTGCTGGTGGCGAGGAGATTGGTGCTGGTGGCGAGGAGAGTCTTAACGTTTCCCGGTCGTTAGGGTCACGAACACCGGGAACATTACCAATGAGGGCACTAGCAAATTTAATGGGAGCTCTTACCACATTAGACCAACCAGTGAAATAGGGGCAACGCAGGTAGCACCTAACAACAGGGAACTGGTCAACACGACCTAAATAATCGGCGACACCAGTGTCCCTGATGAAAGTAGATGCCCTAGACCCATTTATTGTTCCACTGACACAATAACGGGGGCAGCTCCTGTCATCCAAACAAAATCCGACCTTGTTGCTGGGTTGATGAGTGTCAGCAGTCTTGAAGGCGAGGGGATTCCTGGGACAGCGAGAACGAATGTGCCCTTCTTGTCCGCAGCTGTGACATCGCACGGCTGGTGAACTACTCTTGTGTACTCCTGGGGATGGTTCCTCGGAGGACGGAGGCTCCGCAATCTTCACTACAGGAGGGGAAGACTTGGGGTAGGCGTTGCGAGCAGTCGCCCAGTTGTCGGCAAGATGCACAGCTTCTCCAAGCGTCGCTGGCTGGTGTTCTTTGATGAAAATTCTCAAGTCTGGAGGTAGAGAAGACAAAAACTGATCTAATATCATGAAGTTAGAGAGAGACTCAAAGGTTTCTTCAACCCCTGATGTCTCCAGCCATTGTTGAAATAAACGACCCAGGTGAATCGAAAACTGCTGGTACGTTTCTCCCGCTCTAATCTTCGTTCTGCGGAAATCAGCACGATAACCGTCAGAAGTCTTGCAAAATCCTCGCAAGAGAGCTTGCTTCAACAAGAAGTAATCTCGGGTGATGTCGGCAGACAGGGACGTGTAAATTTCTACCGGCTTACCACTCAGTAGGCTACCCAACCTTACAGCATAGCTATCTGGGGCTACACCAAGCAGCTCAGCTACCCGATCAAACCTAACAAGGTAGGAGGCGATGTCTTCTCCTTCACGGTACACAGGCAAGCTGGGTTTTACCACATTGTCTTGTATATGGCCAGAGGATTCTGGTCTACTTGAAGCATTAATCCTAGCCAGTTCTAGGTCCTTTTCTGCCTGCGACTTAGCAATTCGAATTCTCTTTCTTTCTCTTTCTGACGTTCCTCCAACTCTCTTTCTCTTTGGCGTTCCTCCAACTCTCTTTCTCTCTGGCGTTCCTCCACCTCTCTCTCTTTCTGACGTTCCTCTATCTCTTTCTGACGTTCCTCTCTCGCTCTCTGACGTTCCTCTCTCTCGGCATTCTGTTGGGTGACCACATACTGACCAATCTCATTACCTGTCAGACCCAGGGCCACCGCTTGACCTTTCCACACCTCAAAAGTAGAAATAATGATCCGAAAGGCCAAGAACAAAGGAAAAAAAACAAACAACTTATCCCTCAAATAGCCAAAGGTAACTCACCTAGTGGCTCAATCAGACCAGTAAATGATTTGATCCGACTGGAGGGACCCTCGTTCCGCACCCAGCCCAGCTGAATCACCTCAGGGTAACGAAACCGCACCAGGTGAAACAACAACAAAAATGCTATGACAGCATCCACAGTGCACCCCAACCAACACTAATTAACTTCCCCAAGTACAAGGGAGAGCAACAAAATTAGCACACAGAAGGAAGGCATAACCACTGAACAACACTGGCTTCCGGGCCACAGACAGCAAGGTGGCGCGCTCACGGCGACTTACAACAACACCGGAACGAATGGTAAACCTCAGAAACCAAAGGTCAGAGACAATCCTGGCAAGGTCGCCACTTGTAAAGACCTAGGACTTAGGGATAGAAATCCCTTCCCAGGCTAATCAGGATCTTAATAAAGGAAAGTCAAGGACCAGGGTTTTCCGAGGAATAACAAACAACCGTTAGAGATTGGCATCTCTTTACTATAAAAATATAACACAAAACTCTGACACCACTCAACAAACATCAAATAATTACGGGAGTCAAACAATTAAAGGAAGCAAACAAATAATGGGAGTCAGCAATTAATGGATTCAAACAATTATAGAATCAAACCATGAACAAATATTTCCTACGGCAGTGGCCCTGGGGGAAGGTTCTGGAACACGGTGATGCACACTCAGGGTAACGAAACGTCCACTTCTACTCCACACTCAGTGACGTCTTGAAAAAGGCAGGAGAACACCGGGGCACCGACGGAATGTGATGAACTGATGGTCGTGGTATGCGGTAATGGTAGATGACCAGAGAGTCGGCAGTTGATAGGTGAAAGTCTGGGAACACAGCCCACGAGTCCAGGACCTATGATGAGATCACAGCCAGAATTTGACGGACAGCAGGGTAGCTAGATACTGACGGTATGGCAGCTGGGATGAATCTGCCGCCGGCGGAGATAGTCGCTGCCGTTCTCACCTCCGTCCAACCACCCCAAGTGTCGTCTGCACCAGCAAACGAGCGAGTTAGCAAGGGTAACTAGCCGGAGGATCGTTTCCGCCCTTACACTCTGTCAGTGTCGAGATGACAGCTCCCACCCATGAAGGGTTGTGCCGGGAATACTGTCATACTCTGTCAGTGTCGAGATGACAGGTCGCCTACATCACTTCCCATGAAGGGTTGTGCTGGGAATACTGTCATACTCTGTCAGTGTCGAGATGACAGGTCGCCTACATCACTCCCCATAAAGGGTTGTGCTGGGAATACTGTCATACTCTGTCAGTGTCGAGATGACAGGTCGCCTACATCACTACCCATAAAGGGTTGTGCGGGGAATACTGTCATACTCTGTCAGTGTCGAGATGACAGGTCGCCTACATCACTACCCATAAAGGGTTGTGCTGGGAATACTGTCATACTCTGTCAGTGTCGAGATGACAGCTCCCACCCATGAAGGGTTGTGCGGGGAATACTGTCATACTCTGTCAGTGTCGAGATGACAGCTCCCACCCATGAAGGGTTGTGCCGGGAATACTGTCATACTCTGTCAGTGTCGAGATGACAGCTCCCACCCATGAAGGGTTGTGCCGGGAATACTGTCATACTCTGTCAGTGTCGAGATGACAGCTCCCACCCATGAAGGGTTGTGCGGGGAATACTGTCATACTCTGTCAGTGTCGAGATGACAGCTCCCACCCATGAAGGGTTGTGCGGGGAATACTGTCATACTCTGTCAGTGTTGAGATGACAGGTTGCCTACATCACTACCCATAAAGGGTTGTGCCGGGAATACTGTCATACTCTGTCAGTGTCGAGATGACAGGTCGCCTACATCACTACCCATGAAGGGTAGTACGGGGAATACTGTCATACTCTGTCAGTGTCGAGATGACAGGTCGCCTACATCACTACCCATAAAGGGTAGTGCGTGGAATACTGTCATACTCTGTCAGTGTCGAGATGACAGGTCGCCTACATCACTACCCATGAAGGGTAGTGCGGGGAATACTGTCATACTCTGTCAGTGTCGAGATGACAGGTCGCCTACATCACTACCCATAAAGGGTAGTGCGGGGAATACTGTCATACTCTGTCAGTGTCGAGATGACAGGTCGCCTACATCACTACCCATGAAGGGTAGTGCGGGGAATACTGTCATACTCGTGTTGTCACTCACTCGAGTGATTAGTCCAAGTGAGCAACTGGCTGGGTCCAGCCTCGATCTCGTCCCCCCGGAGCTAGACGGTGGTACCTAGTTCGCCAGGCCACCGCCAGGGGGACATTGATCAACATTCCAGAAGTTGTATTTATGTTACATGTGGTATTTTTGCAGTTTTTCTTCAATAATTGATTTATTTTCGCAGTTCTTAATGTGATTTTAAACTCAAATAGCAGAGTTACCGTGGCGCTGTTGTTTATAACTGTTTGGTATTCTTTTGTATGTGTTTTGGTATAGGTTCTTGCAAAATTTCTTCATGATTCACGTAAACTCACGACACTCATACACATACACACACGACAGTCAAACACGCACACACAATTGTATCTTGAGTTAGTAGCCAAGATTGGCTGTAAAAGGGCCACACACAGCTTCAATACAATTGTAACTCTGCTGTTTGAGTATAAATTCATACAAATCCTGAGAAAAACTACGAAAATATATGAATTATTAAAGAAAACAACAAAAACACCAAATGTAACATAAAAGGACCTTCAGAAAAGCCGACAGTAGACCCCTGGCGGTGGCATGACGAGCTACGTCTAGCACCGCCGGGACCAGTTCGAGGCTGGGCCCAGCCAGTTGCTCACTTGTGACAGCCATATTATTAAACAACATCTTCCCTTGAAGAATATCTTCATATCGAAAGCCGTATTTTTAAATGCGAAGAACCTTTTAGTGCAGCGCACGACAGAGTGTGGTGGCATGAAAACGAACTAATTTCACCTAACTTTGAAGAGGTGGCTATGAGCGGCTTTTCGTCACCCTCTTCATAATTATTTTGTTAGTTTTATTGAATATTTCTTGTCAATACGATTAACGTACAAAGAAACACGTATTGGCAATTTTACAAATTTTTTTTTTTACATTATTGGTTTTGCGGCCCATATTATGACAGAGCAAAAGCTGTTCCCTGTCCCAATACGACTTTCGTAAAAGCTGTGCTGCCTGTCAATTGTTATTACCAAAGGCAAGCGGCTGGAGTCATCCCATCTTACTAATGCTAGTATTAATCTGGTAAGCACATTTACGGTAATTTATTAAACTTTTTAGCAGTTTTATAAGTGAGTTTCTGTCTGGAAAATATAAACTAGTGACGTTCTTGCCTATAAATATTAATATGGACAGAGGCAAATATCACTGGGAGAAAATCATCTCAAAACTTTATGTTGCATATATTAATAAATTAAGACCATTTAACTTATTTAATGCAACTTTTTAGCAGTGTAGGGTTTTATAAGTGAGTTTCTATCTGGAAAATATAAACAGGGGAGGTTTATGCCTAGAAATATCAAAATGGGTAGAGGCAAATTTCACTGGGAAGGCATTATCACAAGGATGGTAATATTACATACAAAAACACCTTTCATACAGTGGATCATGATATAATATGTGAAATACTGCAGCTCTAATTTTTCATCACCAATTACATTATTTCGTTTTGGTAGACTTCCATTTGGCTGAATTAGGAGCATAATAAAACAAGTTCATTGGAAGCTGGAGTTTGATTATTTCATGAAAATGTGCCTTAAGCATATATGATACAATATTTTGGCTAATATAGAGGACTTCACAGCAGCTTCCCCCGTCTCAGTAATAGTAAGTTCGCCCACGGCAAGTAATAATTTATACTAGGTTAGGTTAACTTAACTTTACTTTAACTTATAAATACTCAACACCTTTTCCAACATTTGCCATCAATACGACCGTCTCACTATAAAACATATTGAAATTGCGGCGTTTATACATTTGTTTTCTCTGAAAACAAAAATTTTTAACCTAAGAAAATATAATAAAGGCATACCAGCCCTTAAAGGCCATTTACTATTATTTTATGCATTACTGTACATTAATATTTTTTTTAAATTACTTTGGAAACATGTGAATTTTTTTATTTCCCCGGTGTTTTTAACTAACAGGTTGAATTGGAAAAAGGAAATTTTTAGAAAAATGAATCGGGGAAATTGGATCTGGAATTTTTGGAATAAATTTGGAAACCAAGATGGACAAGCGGCACTGGCAAGGTTGGAGGAAATGCTGAGGGACCATGAATAAGAGGAGATGGTGTCGCCACCCTCGGCCAGATGGTCCTTGGCCAGATTGTTTTTGGCCAGATGGTACTTGACCAGATGGTCCTTGGCCAGATGGTCCTCGGACAGATGGTCCCCGGCACAACTTTCGACCCCAGCTGAGCGGGCCGTGGCCGGGACGCCTTATTAAGTCAGGTTGTCAACAACTTGAAGAACCATATATAACACATACGTGACTCTACCAAATGACTCAGCCTCTCCTATCAACTTTATTCAGTCTGTTGCGGAGAAACGTTATTTTTGTGTCTGTATTGTAGCCTTGTCTGTTGACGTCGACATTCATACGTTTTGTCTGTGACGTTGCTGGACGTTGGTAGGTTCTCCTCCTTGACGCCTTATGGACCTGTCTGCAGTCATGTGTTGGCCGTACTCGGGGCCACAACAGTTCTTCATTACGTGGTGGAGCACTGAGGGACACCGTGCTGGTTGTTGTTGATGCCTCCGCGGCTTCCTAATTAGGTAGGTTGTTCTTGTGTATGTGTCCCCGCACAGGTGTTCTCTCACCTGTGGCTGTCAGGGTGTTGTTACTCTTCCTGTCCTCCCACGCCCTCACCGCTACACCGTCGTCGACGCCCTCCGGTTATCAGCAACATCTTGCAGCACGCACTAGGTACTGCTGGAGTGCCCTCCCTTGTTCTTGTGATCATCTCCCCCAAAAGTCTTACCCTCAAAACGCCGCCAACACGGGCAATCAGCAACGCCTGACATGTCCCTCCACCCCGCTGTTTTGCCATACAAGCACAAGACTCTGAACTTAAGGTAACCTCTATTGATCATCTTTGAATCTTTCAGGTTAAAGACTCTGTCACACGAGTGAGTTTAACTCTCAGGTTAAGCTAAACTTATGGTCCATGTTAAAAATCTAAAAATAAAATAATTGCACTTTTATTGATCCATTAAGCATTTATGTGAATCTCTGTTTGTTTACCAGCTGTAAGTGTATTTGGTTCTTGTGAAGATTAGGACCCTCCCTCCCCCCAGCTGATGAGTAAACAACCTAACCTAACCAACCTAACCTAAACCCTGCATTTAGCGATAGGGCATTTAGTTACCAGGTAAAATAAACTAAGGTTCCTATAATAATCATCACGAGGTCCTCATTTGTCAACATGTGTATATTCTAAAATGCTACGTTTGTGCAGATATAAATGTCATATATTAGTGAGTTAACAAGTTAGTTTAGTTTGTTATAAAGTACACGATGAGTTGTGATTAGTTGTGGGGGTGTGAGCTGCGTCATCCCATCTGCCATCGTGGGTCCTGCCGCTCTGGCCTTAACAGGAGGAAGAGAAAAGAAAAAAAGAAAGAAAAAAGGTCATATTTTGGTGTTCCTACGAGTGTGTGGAGCTAACAGGTGCGCCGAGAAAGGTGTGGGAGGGGGGGATCGATATCTGGACCCGGAACAAAACCCGGAACCGAATCCAGAACAATCCGAACCGAATCGACGAAAACCGAATCCGAACCGAACCGAACTCGAACCGAATAACGAACCGACCGACTGAACCGAACCCAGAACCGAACCCTGAACCGAACTTCATTGTCCTTACTAAAACTGTGGGTTTGTTGATGGTAGGTGATGGTATGGGTAGGTTAGGTTAGGTTAAGTATAAAGTTAATTAAGATGTGGGCGGGGTCAGGTGTTGAGTCCTTTAATTAGTGAGCCGTAAGTTAAGATGGTGGTCACACACACACACACACACCCCCCCCACCCACACACACACCCCACACACCCACACACACCCCCACACACCACACACCACACACACCCCCCACACACCCACACACACACCCACACACACCCACCCACACCCACACACACCCACCCACCCACACACACACACCCACCACACAGGGTCTAAGTGACTTGTTTTATTTGTTTGTCTCTTGTTTACTTTTGTTTTTACCTCTTCTCACATTTATCTTATTCTTAGTTGATTTTGTTTTCCTCTTCACAAGTAATTCATTGTTGTCTTCTACACTCCCACATCTGTACTATGGCTGTTAATGATTGCTTATCTCTTGTTTAATTGGTTGTTTGTCTTGTTTATTTTTGTTTATAGTTTTTCTTTGTTTATTGTTTGTTTTTTTCCTTCTGTTTATCTTAGTGTATTTTTGTTTGTTTGTTTGTTTTTTTGTTTGTTTGTTGATCTTAATTTTTTGTTTGTTTACCTTCATATTACTGGTCATACATTGCCTTTTACCATCTAACGGATTATATAGAGATGAAAGTCCGTTAACTGAAACCTCCATCTAACGGACTATGTGGAGATGAAAGTCCATTATATCGAGGAATCCGTTATATGGAGAGGTAAGTCCGTTATATAGAGGTATCACTGTCGTATCCTGTAGCAGCGAGGGATTCTGAAGAAGGCGTCGAGGTGATGGGTTTTGGCCTGTGACCGTCCGTGGGTCTGCGGTCACCCACCCACGGACCCATACTACCTAGCCAACACCCATCTCGGTTTAGCCACACCCACAACTGCCCATGAAACACTGACTGCTGCAATGGGTCTTAGTCTCACTAGTTTCTTAACCCATTGTAACCTAACCTAACCTATCTTAACCAAACCTACCCTAACCTAACCTACCCTACCCTACCCTAACCTAACCTACCCTAACCTAACCCACCCTAACCTACCCTACCCTAACCTAACCTACCCTAACCTACCCTACCCTAACCTAACCTACCCTAACCTACCCTACCCTACCCTAACCTACCCTAACCTAACCTACCCTAACCTAACCTAACCTAACCTAACCTACTGATGAAACAATAAACATTAACGTTTTAGTGCTTAATATAAACTAATATATAGGAACGTTACATAATTTTCCTCTGTGGATGTGAGAGAAACACCGTTAAATAATTATATCTCTTGAGGAGGAAAAACAAACATTTCATAATTTGTCTGAAGTTAAAAAGTATAAATAATTTGTCTCTGTGCAAACAAACCTAAAATACATATAATTACGTCGTATGGGAAGGAAAAGTAAACATTGTATATCTACACTATAATGAAATATCCTCACAATGAAACAATAAACAGTTAAGATTTTATGTACAATTAAAACAACAAATCCGGATAAAAAAATAATTATATCCGATCATAAGTTTTAATTCTGATGTATTTATTTTGTTTTGTTTTTTTCATGGGAACAAATGGTGGAGAAGACAACGAGGTTCTCAAGAGTGACTCAAGGTGTTAATTTATTTCACTAGTGTTTATGACCACGTTCCTTGTTGTGAGAGAACCCTGCCATACTACAGTAGGTGGAGCAGTTTATTACATTTAGAGAGGGAAGTACTACATGATATATTCTACCACGCCACCGGGGAGGGAAGTACTACATGATATATTCTACCACGCCACCGGGGAGGGAAGTACTCCATGATATATTCTACCACGCCACCGGGGAGGGAAGTACTACATGATATATTCTACCACGCCACCGGGGAGGGAAGTACTACATGATATATTCTACCACGCCACCGGGGAGGGAAGTACTCCATGATATATTCTACCACGCCACCGGGGAGGGAAGTACTACATGATATATTCTACCACGCCACCGGGGAGGGAAGTACTACATGATATATTCTACCACGCCACCGGGGAGGGAAGTACTACATGATATATTCTACCACGCCACCGGGGAGGGAAGTACTTCATGATATATTCTACCACGCCACCGGGGAGGGAAGTACTACATGATATATTCTACCACGCCACCGGGGAGGGAAGTACTCCATGATATATTCTACCACGCCACCGGGGAGGGAAGTACTACATGATATATTCTACCACGCCACCGGGGAGGGAAGTACTCCATGATGTATTCTACCACGCCACCGGGGAGGGAAGTACTACATGATATATTCTACCACGCCACCGGGGAGGGAAGTACTCCATGATATATTCTACCACGCCACCGGGGAGGGAAGTACTCCATGATATATTCTACCACGCCACCGGGGAGGGAAGTACTACATGATATTTTCTACCACGCCACCGGGGAGGGAAGTACTACATGATATGTTCTACCACGCCACCGGGGAGGGAAGTACTACATGATATATTCTACCACGCCACCGGGGAGGGAAGTACTACATGATATATTCTACCACGCCACCGGGGAGGGAAGTACTACATGATATATTCTACCACGCCACCGGGGAGGGAACTACTACTGATATATTCTACCACGCCACCGGGGAGGGAAGTACTACATGATATATTCTACTACGCCACCGGGGAGGGAAGTACTCCATGATATATTCTACCACGCCACCGGGGAAGGAAGTACTCCATGATATATTCTACCACGCCACCGGGGAGGGAAGTACTACATGATATATTCTACCACGCCACCGGGGAGGGAAGTACTACATGATATATTCTACCACGCCACCGGGGAGGGAAGTACTACATGATATATTCTACCACGCCACCGGGGAGGGAAGTACTACATGATATATTCTACCACGCCACCGGGGAGGGAAGTACTCCATGATATATTCTACCACGCCACCGGGGAGGGAAGTACTACTGATATATTCTACCACGCCACCGGGGAGGGAAGTACTACATGATATATTCTACCACGCCACCGGGGAGGGAAGTACTCCATGATGTATTCTACCACGCCACCGGGGAGGGAAGTACTCCATGATATATTCTACCACGCCACCGGGGAGGGAAGTACTCCATGATATATTCTACCACGCCACCGGGGAGGGAAGTACTACATGATATTTTCTACCACGCCACCGGGGAGGGAAGTACTACATGATATGTTCTACCACGCCACCGGGGAGGGAAGTACTACATGATATATTCTACCACGCCACCGGGGAGGGAAGTACTACATGATATATTCTACCACGCCACCGGGGAGGGAAGTACTACATGATATATTCTACCACGCCACCGGGGAGGGAACTACTACTGATATATTCTACCACGCCACCGGGGAGGGAAGTACTCCATGATATATTCTACTACGCCACCGGGGAGGGAAGTACTCCATGATATATTCTACCACGCCACCGGGGAAGGAAGTACTACATGATATATTCTACCACGCCACCGGGGAGGGAAGTACTACATGATATATTCTACCACGCCACCGGGGAGGGAAGTACTCCATGATATATTCTACCACGCCACCGGGGAGGGAAGTACTACATGATATATTCTACCACGCCACCGGGGAGGGAAGTACTACATGATATATTCTACCACGCCACCGGGGAGGGAAGTACTACATGATATATTCTACCACGCCACCGGGGAGGGAAGTACTTCATGATATATTCTACCACGCCACCGGGGAGGGAAGTACTACATGATATATTCTACCACGCCACCGGGGAGGGAAGTACTCCATGATATATTCTACCACGCCACCGGGGAGGGAAGTACTACATGATATATTCTACCACGCCACCGGGGAGGGAAGTACTCCATGATGTATTCTACCACGCCACCGGGGAGGGAAGTACTACATGATATATTCTACCACGCCACCGGGGAGGGAAGTACTCCATGATATATTCTACCACGCCACCGGGGAGGGAAGTACTCCATGATATATTCTACCACGCCACCGGGGAGGGAAGTACTACATGATATTTTCTACCACGCCACCGGGGAGGGAAGTACTACATGATATGTTCTACCACGCCACCGGGGAGGGAAGTACTACATGATATATTCTACCACGCCACCGGGGAGGGAAGTACTACATGATATATTCTACCACGCCACCGGGGAGGGAAGTACTACATGATATATTCTACCACGCCACCGGGGAGGGAACTACTACTGATATATTCTACCACGCCACCGGGGAGGGAAGTACTACATGATATATTCTACTACGCCACCGGGGAGGGAAGTACTCCATGATATATTCTACCACGCCACCGGGGAAGGAAGTACTCCATGATATATTCTACCACGCCACCGGGGAGGGAAGTACTACATGATATATTCTACCACGCCACCGGGGAGGGAAGTACTACATGATATATTCTACCACGCCACCGGGGAGTGAAGTACTACATGATATATTCTACCACGCCACCGGGGAGGGAAGTACTACATGATATATTCTACCACGCCACCGGGGAGGGAAGTACTCCATGATATATTCTACCACGCCACCGGGGAGGGAAGTACTACTGATATATTCTACCACGCCACCGGGGAGGGAAGTACTACATGATATATTCTACCACGCCACCGGGGAGGGAAGTACTCCATGATGTATTCTACCACGCCACCGGGGAGGGAAGTACTCCATGATATATTCTACCACGCCACCGGGGAGGGAAGTACTCCATGATATATTCTACCACGCCACCGGGGAGGGAAGTACTACATGATATTTTCTACCACGCCACCGGGGAGGGAAGTACTACATGATATGTTCTACCACGCCACCGGGGAGGGAAGTACTACATGATATATTCTACCACGCCACCGGGGAGGGAAGTACTACATGATATATTCTACCACGCCACCGGGGAGGGAAGTACTACATGATATATTCTACCACGCCACCGGGGAGGGAACTACTACTGATATATTCTACCACGCCACCGGGGAGGGAAGTACTCCATGATATATTCTACTACGCCACCGGGGAGGGAAGTACTCCATGATATATTCTACCACGCCACCGGAGAGGGAAGTACTACATGATATATTCTACCACGCCACCGGGGAGGGAAGTACTACATGATATATTCTACCACGCCACCGGGGAGTGAAGTACTACATGATATATTCTACCACGCCACCGGGGAGGGAAGTACTACATGATATATTCTACCACGCCACCGGGGAGGGAAGTACTCCATGATATATTCTACCACGCCACCGGGGAGGGAAGTACTACTGATATATTCTACCACGCCACCGGGGAGGGAAGTACTACAAGATATATTCTACCACGCCACCGGGGAGGGAAGTACTACTGATATATTCTACCACGCCACCGGGGAGGGAAGTACTACATGATATATTCTACCACGCCACCGGGGAGGGAAGTACTACATGTTACATTCTACCACGCCACCGGGGAGGGAAGTACTACATGATATATTCTACCACGCCACCGGGGAGGGAAGTACTACATGATATATTCTACCACGCCACCGGGGAGGGAAGTACTACTGATATATTCTACCACGCCACCGGGGAGGGAAGTACTACATGATATATTCTACCACGCCACCGGGGAGGGAAGTACTACATGATACATTCTACCACGCCACCGGGGAGGGAAGTACTAAAACCACATGATATCATCTAATCAGGGGCGTTCCTAGAGTATTTGGCACCCGGGGCGGACCTATCCACTGGCACCCCCTTCCTTCCAGAGATGAATGACTATAGTACAGTAAGAGTAAAATACACAATCGTCCCTAGAGTACTGGGCACCCAGGGCAGGGCCCTTACTCTTCCTCTACTGAGACGAATGATAAAAAAAATATATTAATACTTTTAAGGAATTTTGGATTATACATAGTAGATATTATAAATGTGTTAGTTTCCTTCTATTAATATGGAAATTATTATTATTTTTTTACTAAAGTAGTATAATGTAGCCTACAGTACATCAAGTGCAATATTCGTAAATAAAAAGCAGGTTTGGAAATGTGGATGATATTTAGGAAGTCTACAGTTTATATAAACAAATGTATTTCCTAATTTCAAAAAAATTTACACGATACAACAAAGCACATACAAGTAATTCAAATATACAAAGTACAGAAACCATACTGTATATAACTACAAGTTGCACATTAAATAAAGTATTACACAATGAGAAGGCCGCAGCCTTCTTTAACTCACTTTTATCAGAAACTTGACCAATAGCACTAGAGTGTTCCAAAAACATAGGAAACTACGAGATACAAGCGGTATACTTTCATCTAACGCAAAAAAAAAAATAAATAAAAAATAAAATAAATATATATATATTTGTAACCGGTCGGAATTTACTGGACTTTAATTTCTCACTTGACTTGGGGTTTATTTAAAATTAATAGATGGTAATGGCAGTGGAAGCGCCCCTTTGAGAAAAATCCCGAACCAGCACAAGAACACTTAAAACTACTAAACAAAATAAATTGTCCGTGACCCGTGGAAGGATAGCGTCTGTGACTGGGATGAATGAGACACACTGTTACATTTAGACACTTATATTCCCTCCAACACTACAAACACAATCAAATAATGGTACACCAATATGCGCACCTCTTAACTTAAACTTAAAACACTACTCTGGGGAATAATAGTTATACATGATATAGAAATTATTAGAAACTCAGGCAACAATAAATTTGGAGTATTAAGAAATGTTGCTTGCACAATGAACAGGCCTTAAGGGCTCTCACAAAATAATATCAGTCACTGAGGAAATGGTAATAAAAATAAGAAATTAAATACTCTCCAATGAATAGGCCTTAAGGGCTTTCAGCAAAATAGTATCAGTCACTGAGGAAATGGTAATAAAATTTAAGAAATTAAATACTCTACAATGAATAGGCCTTAAGGGCACTCAACAAAATTATAGCACCCTAACAGATGCACACTTCCTAACCTAACCTAACCACTACTCTGGGGAACAAGGTTATACCTGAGATCAGAATTATGAAGAACAATTAGAGGCATTAAAAGACTCAAATCACAGTATCACTCTGGTTCCACTTGATGGCACAAACATTCAAAACAATATTATCAAAATTATCTAGAAACTATTAAACTACACCCGTCAGGATAATATCAGTCTGAGGAATGGTGTTAACTACACCCGTAATAAGGGAGGGAAAATGTTCCTCTAGGTATCTCCTAGAGACCTAGACTCACGGTCTCAGTGTGTGACCATTAGTCTACTCAGATAGCCTCAGTGTACTCCCAGTGCGTCCATAAAGCGGAAGGGAATGAGCCAATCAGACCTTGTACAGTTGAGAGAAGCTTTAGCTTCCCGTTAGCAAGAGGGTTTCACTAGCAGCTCGGGACATGTGGTGATGTGCCCGGAGTGGTAAGAACTGATCACCCACTGCTGATGCTGTTCCCGTGTCGTTTTAGCAAATGTAATTGCAATTATGTAGGTCAGACAGGAAAAACACTGCAGCTTAGAATCAAACAACATAAGTATAATATTAGAACTGCATCTGAAAGCAGTGCCTTGTTCGTTCATGTTAGGAATAATAATCACCCCATTGCTTGGGAAAAAAGCTTAGAAGTTTTCAAATCATCTTGTGTCACAGAAAGACTTCTTGTTGAAGCTAGTTTGATTAAGGAATTAAAATCAATAAACCTTAGTGATGGTCAGTTCAAAACTGATAATATGTTACATAAATTTATTTGTCAGTGGCCCAAGGTTAAAAATGCTTTAAAAACCTTTGATCTAGATGTATGATAGTTATTTTGTGGGCCCCCTTTTTTCTGACCTAACTTGACTAGTCACGTCACCACCCTTCTCTTAAGCTCCTCTACGTGTGTGTTGGTGTGGGGATTAGTGGATGTCATCATTTTGACCTGACCTCATGTTTTTAGGTCACCCTGTATATTTATGCCTCTCTCTGTCCATGTAATCCAGTTGCCTCTGAAGATGTCTTGAATAAAGACGAAAGCTAAGGTACTCCGTTGTTTCCATTTTCCCGTGTGATTTTATCAAGATTTATCTTATCCACGTTTTCATTGTGGATTTTCATAAAATATATATATATATATATATATATATATATATATATATATATATATATATATATATATATATATATATAGTATTAGTTTTACAGCCTCATCGTTCGTGACTTAGCTTCAGCAAACTTACCAATAATTTCATCAAAATTAACTGTCTTGGCACATTCATTTTCGATAGAAATCATAGCTAAACTGTTCAATCTTGCCTGAGTCATGCTAGAACGAAGATATTTCTTGATGAGTTTCAGTTTAGAGAAACTTCTTTCACATGATGCAACAGACACACATATTGTTAAAAAGAATCTCAGGCACAATGACAAGTTTGGCAAGGTTTCACAAAAGTCCCATTTGACAATAAACTTCAGGAACTGCAAGACTGTCCATTTATTTGCTTCTTCAGGTGTGATTTTGGCAGCCTCCATGTGTCTGCGAAGTCGCATAATTTCTACCATGACATCGTCAACAGAAATTTCATTAAAAATCTTGGTCATTTTTGAATTTGAAATACTCCCCTGAAGTTGTTCTTCTTTTGCAGAAAGCAAGTAGCTTGGCTGAATAGCTGTAAATATTGACAAGATGTTATCCATGGCCTCTGAACGAGCATCCAATTCTAGACTAAATCGATCTAAGCATTCAAACATTGATCTCCTCATTTCCTCTTGCATTGTCAGTCCAGCATCCCTAGCCAACTCTCCTGGCATCATTTTCTTACGTCTTACCCTCCCTCTTGTTTCCATGGAGATGCCCATTTCTTCACATTGTGTAGTTGCATATTGAATCGCTCTCTCCACAATTTCATTCCGCTGACCTCGAAGAAACAATTTCAAGCCATTGAGCTTTACAGTGCACTTTTCAAGACTTATTCCTTCTGTTTGCAAATACTTCCGTGTGAGATTCACTTCTTCCAGTACATCACACCAGAAAGAAAGATAACCCAAAAATATAAATCACATACAGCTTTAAGCAAAACTTCATCTGATCCTCTTGTGTCAACATTTTCTCTTTGATCCGTCAATGGTTCCAGGGCTATGATCAGCTTCTCCAATTGTTTCTTGAGAGGCTTTACGGCATCATGATGTGCACTCCATCTAATCTGAGAAAGTCTTTTGACTGTCAGGTTCATATTTTCTTTCAGTATTTCCCATCGGTGAGTTGAAAGTGAAAAAAAGCAATAAAGTTTCTCTACAGTTCCAAAGAATGTTACACATAAAGGATTGGTTCCAAAAGAGTCTACCCCACCAAGGTTCAAGGAATGATTGGCACAAACAAAACCTTTGGATTTATTTCTTTGATTTTCTTCTGAACACCTCCATGAATACCAGCCATAGTTGCACCATTATCATATCCTTGACTGCGGCAAAAGTTAATGTCCAGTCCATCACTCTCCACATTACTCAGGATATCCTTTGTGAGCTCATTTGCAGTTTTTCCAGCAATAGGAAAGAAACCCAAGAAAGATTCCCGTACTTCAACAGAATCACCTTCAATATGAACATATCTAATCACTTCGGACATCTGATCTGTATGAGAAATATCAGGTGTACTGTCAAAAAGAATTCCAAAATACTTGGCCTTCTTGATGTCAGCCAAATTTTTTTCCTTAACATTATTTCCTAGAAGACAGATGAATTCATTCTGAATATTTAGTGACAAATAAGAGCTCACTCTCCTTCCAGATGTCTGAGATGGAATAGCATGCTTAACCTCGAAAACATGTTCTTTCAAAACAGGATCATAGTTTGATAGTAACTCCACCAGTTCCAGGAAATTGCCTTTGTTTATTGATAACATATCCTCCCTATGACCACGGAAAGGAAGGTTCTATCGAGCTAGAAACAGTCATATCCAAAAGACGATGAAGTATGTCCCTCCATTTCCTCCTCTCTCTGTCCATTGCAGCTTGATTACCATGATCAACTGTTCTTTTGAGCTTTAGTCCTGCCTCATGGCCCCCCCTCTGGCTGTCACCCCCTTAGTACGCCACTGCATCTAATACACCACAGTGTATTCATAGATAACCTCTATTGTAACGCCATGTTTAACTTCTTTTATTGAAAACTTGTGTTAAATAGTTCACTCCCTATTGTCCCTATACCTAATAGTGCTGTGTCATTACTATTGCTATTATTATTAATATTATTATTATTAATATTATTATTATTATTATTATTATTATTATTATTATTATTACACAAACTCAAGCCCAGATCCTCCTGCACACATACATTATATCTCACACCTTGGTGAAAGAGTCCTCAAACGTGACCAAAATAGTGAATTCCAAGGGGTTGTTGTTGATGATAAACTTAGTACCACATACAAGCCATTCACGGTAAAGTCAGTAACCAGTGCAGTATCATGTGTCACACTCGACAGTCACTCACTCTCACAGCAATGAAGGAAATCTATCATGATCTTGTTAAACCAACACCTGATACACTGTCACACTCTATGGGGGGGGGGGGGGCCTCTGTATTCACTAAAACACAACCTTTGGCCACTGCCCAGAAGAGTCGTGCGGACAATGACCTACTGAATCATACAGACTCAAGTTTGTGTCTTCTACTAACCTGAAGGCTGGGAAAATCTTTGTTTACACAACAGGTTTAAGTTGTACATGGACATTTGGACACGGAAGCATTCCCTGGAGTGTGAAGATTACTCTGTTGTATATTATTATTATTATTAAATAAGGTAGTGCCAAGCTTGTCATTCTAAATAAGCCTTCAAGATGGTGTGGCTGGCGGGTGTAGGGGTGAGGAACTCATAGATAAGTTCAAAGCAGCTATCGAACGTATGAGGGTGAAGGGAGGGATCTCTATCATATGTGATGTCCTGCCTAGAAGGAGAGTTGGCAATGAATGGTTGTCAAGGAGAGTTGGTGTCAACGGCCGTCTTGACAGATATTGTAAGTCAGTATCAGTCTCATTCATTGTCAACTGAGACAACTTTTACGGCAGAATGGATCAATATGGCAGGGATGAGGAGGCAACCCTGGGTGGTTCTCTGGAAAGGGCAGTTTGAAAGATGCAGGGGAACATGTGATCACGTGGATCGAGGAGACTGCAGTGGGCGCAGGTAGACAAACCGAGAGTTTACACAGAAATTGTGCAAAGAATGAAGACAAAACTAATTTAGTCAGGGAGTCAAATCCTAAACGCGACAGTTAGAGGACTCGGATAGCGATTAACTTAAATGTAACAATCACCGAAACATGGATAAACTCAAACTCACGTGATTCACCTGCCGAATACCACATTAAGGGCTATAAATTATATCATACCGATAGGCAGTTCAGGTAAGGGGGCGGAGTAGCCATCTATGTAAGGAATAATTTGAACTCTGAAATCAATAAGGAAATATAAAAAAAACTGAAGTGAGCACCGAAGCAATCAGGATAGAATTAACCTTTGGTAGGGAAAAATTTATCTTAGTGGTAATATATAGAACTCGCAATCTCAATAGGGTTAATGGGCGACTTATTTGGGATGAAATACGCAGGGCGTGCAGACTGCTACCTGTGTTAACATACCGCCGAACCCACCCGGGGTAATAATATAGTAGATTTAGTTCTGTCAATCAGAGAAAACCTCATAGTAATGTCGAGGTAGGTAACGAAATAGAGACCATAAAGAAGTGAGATTCAAAGTAGAACTTTATTTCAGTCGCAAGGAATATTCTATGAAAGTCCTAGATTTTAGAAGGGCAAACTTTGATAGGTTGAAAAGGCAGCTGAGAGAAGGAGTATTATAGTTGGGGGTGAATTACACGACCTCACGTGAGGTGACCTTATACAATGTACCCGCAGAGGACGGCGACTTCACTGTACCTTGTGACCTGACAACGATAACCTCGCAAATTATAACCTGAACACGAGATCTAATGTAAACGAGTTCCCTAATAATTTTAATATACCATACAGAAACCTCAGATTCAATAACAATGACCCCAAATGTAGAACAAATCGTGGCGAAGTTTACCTCCAAAATTATTATAAGGTATTGGCCAGTAGGGTTAAGACCGAGATAAGAAAAGCAAAGAGGAATAATGATCTGAAGGTAGCAAGGGAGGCGAAGTCAAACCCCAAGGGATTTTTCCAAATGTATCAAACTAAAACACGAGACAAGATTGGACCAACACAGTCAGATACCGGCGAGCTAACTGATAACGACGGAGAACTGAGCAATAATCTGAACAGGTACTTTTCATCAGTTCGCACGACCAAAAATTTAAACATGATACCTGAGGCACCGACTATATACACAAATAGTGAAGAAAATAAATTAAACGAGATAGTAATGACTAGTAACGATTTTAATAAAAAAATTGAAAACTAAAACCTAGTCGCCAGGTCCTGATGAGATATTTGCCCTAATATTAAAGGAATGTAAGGAAGAACTTTGTATACCCTTAGAAAACTTGTTCGATATGTCATTAAAAATTGGTGTCGTCCCAGCGAATGTGAGATCAGTTTTCAAGAAGGGAAAGAGATCACTATCCTCAAAATACCATCCAATTAATTTAACACCAATTGTAGACAAATTACTGTAAGCAATAATTTCAAACTCAATTCGAAATCACCTCGAGAAACAAATTGTTCAATGATTCCGATCATGGCTTTGACAGGGTCCCCCACATTATTAAAGGACAGGAAACAGACAGCTTCACTGGCACTATATCCAATTGGGGCGTCACTAGTGTAACAGGGCGTGCAATTAAATCTGACGATGACTTCACAAAACTACAGGAAGATCGAGACAATTTTTTTGTATGGTGTGAAAAATGCCAGATAAAATTTAATATGGACAAATGTAAAATACTTAGCCTAGGAGATGTAAACAAAGAAACTCGAAATCAGATGAACAACGTTGATAATGTAGAGAAATCCGACTTTGAGAAAGACTTAAGGGTATAAATCTTAAATCAAATCAATAATGTGTGTTTGCTCGAAACAAGGCTAATAAAGTACTGGAGTGATAATTACAAGACTAGCGAGGTCACCCTAAACTATATCTTGAGCTTCTGAGACTCACTTGGAGTATGGAGTTCAGTTTTGGTCACGGTACTACAGATTGGATATGGAATCCCTAGAAAGTATACAGAGGAGTTTTTCAAGAATAATCCTGGGCATAAGGAACCTTGAGTACAGAGACAGGTTAAAGCTTCTTAAGTTGCACTCCCTCGAGAGACGTAGAGTGAGGGGCGACATGATTAAGGTGTATAAACAAATGAGATATAATAAGGTACTCAAACTATCCAACTAGGAGCGAACTCGTAGCAATGGTTTTAAATTACACAAATTTAGATTAAGGCGCGAAATAGGTAAACATCGGTTTGGGAATAGAGTAGTGGATGAGTGGAACAAGTTACCAAACATCATTGTTAACGTGAACACACTGGATCGCTGTAAATATAGGTTGGATGGATATATGAGGAATAAGGGTTGGATGTAAACGCGACTGCCCACTGCCCAGCCCGCTGCAGTTTCCTCATTCATATGTTCTTTTATTCCTTATTAACACAGGTAAATGATTGAGGCTATTAACGATACATTATTTTATTAAAGGGCGATATATTTATATCATTAAAAATATATTATTTTTTTATGTTTGGCATTTTCATAATATTTACAGAAATCAATTCTGCTGAGTGGGGGAATAATCCTCCTCCTCCTCCTCCTCACTGCTGCTCGACTCTTCCTCATTTTCCTGGGGACATTGACGTTTTGCAGGAAGAGGGAGGCGAGGAACCTCCTCCTCCTCGCTGCTGCTCGACTCTTCCTCATTTTCCTGTGGGCATTGACATTTTGCAGGAAGAGGGAGGCGAGGAACCTCCTCCTCCTCACTGCTGCTCGACTCTTCCTCATTTTCCTGTGGGCATTGACGTTTTGCAGGAAGAGGGAGGCGAGGAACATCCTCCTCCTCACTGCTGCTCGACTCTTCCTCATTTTCCAGGGGACATTGACGTTTTGCAGGAAGAGGGAGGCGAGGAACCTCCTCCTCCTCCTCCTCCTCACTGCTGCTCGACTCTTCCTCATTTTACTGGGGGCATTGACGTTTTGCAGGAAGAGGGAGGCGAGGAACCTCCTCCTCCTCACTGCTGCTCGACTCTTCCTCATTTTCCTGGGGACATTGACGTTTTGCAGGAAGAGGGAGGCGAGGAACCTCCTCCTCCTCACTGCTGCTCGACTCTTCCTCATTTTCCTGGGGACATTGACATTTTGCAGGAAGAGGGAGGCGAGGAACCTCCTCCTCCTCCTCACTGCTGCTCGACTCTTCCTCACTTTCCTGGGGGCATTGACGTTTTGCAGGAAGAGGGAGGCGAGGAACCTCCTCCTCCTCCTCACTGCTGCTCGACTCTTCCTCATTTTCCTGTGGACATTGACGTTTTGCAGGAAGAGGGAGGCGAGGAACCTCCTCCTCCTCCTCACTGCTGCTCGACTCTTCCTCATTTTCCTGGGGGCATTGATGTTTTGCAGGAAGAGGGAGGCGAGGAACCTCCTCCTCCTCCTCACTGCTGCTCGACTCTTCCTCATTTTACTGGGGGCATTGACGTTTTGCAGGAAGAGGGAGGCGAGGAACCTCCTCCTCCTCACTGCTGCTCGACTCTTCCTCATTTTCCTGGGGACATTGACGTTTTGCAGGAAGAGGGAGGCGAGGAACCTCCTCCTCCTCACTGCTGCTCGACTCTTCCTCATTTCCTGGGGACATTGACATTTTGCAGGAAGAGGGAGGCGAGGAACCTCCTCCTCCTCCTCACTGCTGCTCGACTCTTCCTCATTTTCCTGGGGGCATTGACGTTTTGCAGGAAGAGGGAGGCGAGGAACCTCCTCCTCCTCCTCACTGCTGCTCGACTCTTCCTCATTTTCCTGGGGGCATTGACGTTTTGCAGGAAGAGGGAGGCGAGGAACCTCCTCCTCCTCCTCACTGCTGCTCGACTCTTCCTCATTTTCCTGGGGGCATTGATGTTTTGCAGGAAGAGGGAGGCGAGGAACCTCCTCCTCCTCACTGCTGCTCGACTCTTCCTCATTTTCCTGGGGGCATTGATGTTTTGCAGGAAGAGGGAGGCGAGGAACCTCCTCCTCCTCCTCCTCCTCACTGCTCCTCGACTCTTCCTCATTTTCCTGTGGACATTGACGTTTTGCAGGAAGAGGGAGGCGAGGAACCTCCTCCTCCTCCTCACTGCTGCTCGACTCTTCCTCATTTTCCTGGGGGCATTGATGTTTTGCAGGAAGAGGGAGGCGAGGAACCTCCTCCTCCTCCTCACTGCTGCTCGACTCTTCCTTATTTTCCTGGGGGCATTGACGTTTTGCAGGAAGAGGGAGGCGAGGAACCTCCTCCTCCTCCTCACTGCTGCTCGACTCTTCCTCATTTTCCTGGTGGCATTGACATTTTGCAGGAAGAGGGAGGCTAGGAACCTTCTCATCCTCCTCACTGCTGCTCGACTCTTCCTCATTTTCCTGGGGAAATTGACGTTTTGCAGGAAGAGGGAGGCGAGGAACCTCCTCCTCCTCCTCACTGCTGCTCGACTCTTCCTCATTTTCCTGGGGAAATTGACGTTTTGCAGGAAGAGGGAGGCGAGGAACCTCCTCCTCCTCCTCACTGCTGCTCGACTCTTCCTCATTTTCCTGTGGACATTGATGTTTTGCAGGAAGAGGGAGGTGAGGAACCACCTCCTCCTCCTCACTGCTGCTCGACTCTTCCTCATTTTCGTGGGGGCATTGACGTTTTGCAGGAAGAGGGAGGCGAGGAACCTCCTCCTCCTCCTCACTGCTGCTCGACTCTTCCTCATTTTCCTGTTGACATTGACGTTTTGCAGGAAGAGGGAGGCGAGGAACCTCCTCCTCCTCCTCACTGCAGCTCGACTCTTCCTCATTTTCCTGGGAGCATTGATGTTTTGCAGGAAGAGGGAGGCGAGGAACCTCCTCCTCCTCCTCACTACTGCTCGACTCTTCCTCATTTTCCTGGGGGCATTGACGTTTTGCAGGAAGAGGGAGGCGAGGAACCTCCTCCTCCTCCTCACTGCTGCTCGACTCTTCCTTATTTTCCTGGGGACATTGACGTTTTGCAGGAAGAGGGAGGCGAGGAACCTCCTCCTCCTCCTCACTGCTGCTCGACTCTTCCTCATTTTCCTGTGGGCATTGACGTTTTGCAGGAAGAGGGAGGCGAGGAACCTCCTCCTCCTCCTCACTGCTGCTCGACTCTTCCTCATTTTCCTGTGGGCATTGACATTTTACAGGAAGAGGGAGGCGAGGAACCTCCTCCTCCTCCTCACTGCTGCTCGACTCTTCCTCATTTTCCTGTGGGCATTGACATTTTGCAGGAAGAGGGAGGCGAGGAACCTCCTCCTCCTCCTCACTGGTGCTCGACTCTTCCTCATTTTCCTGGGGACATTGACGTTTTGCAGGAAGAGGGTGGCGAGGAACCTCCTCCTCCTCCTCACTGCTGCTCGACTCTTCCTCATTTTCCTGGGGGCATTGACATTTTGCAGGAAGAGGGAGGCGAGGAACCTCCTCCTCCTCCTCCTCACTGCTGCTCGACTCTTCCTCATTTACCTGGGGGCATTGACGTTTTGCAGGAAGATGGAGGCGAGGAACCTCCTCCTCCTCCTCCTCACTGCTGCTCGACTCTTCCTCATTTTCCTGGGGGCATTGACGTTTTGCAGGAAGAGGGAGGCGAGGAACCTCCTCCTCCTCACTGCTGCTCGACTCTTCCTCATTTTCCTGGGTGCATTGACGTTTTGCAGGAAGAGGGAGGCGAGGAACCTCTTCCTCCTCACTGCTGCTCGACTCTTCCTCATTTTCCTGGGGGCATTGACGTTTTGCAGGAAGAGGGAGGCGAGGAACCTCCTCCTCCTCACTGCTGCTTGACTCTTCCTCATTTTCCTGGGTGCATTGACGTTTTGCAGGAAGAGGGAGGCGAGGAACCTCTTCTTCCTCACTGATGCTCGACTCTTCCTCATTTTCCTGCAGTGGCTGACCATTGTCACAGGGCGGAGCCGTTGCCCCATAAGAGGGGTTGTTTTGTATCGTTCCCTGAGTGCAGGGCGGCATGTCGGTAGGCAAGTATGGACGTACAGGCTGTATATTGTTTGCGTTAAGACAATTTTGACTGATATATGAACTATGGTTTGTGTTACACGAGGGTTCGTGTGTGGCACCTGAGAAGGGTGGTACTGACATACTGGATTTTGGAGTTTTACAACGTAAATTAAGTGAAGTTAAAACAGCTGATAGGTAAAGATTAACTGTGAAAACGTTAGGTTATTTATTATAGTAAGAGGTGATGTAGTACTAGTGTTATAGTGAAATGTAGTACGAGTGTTATAGTGAACATGTAGTACTAGTGTTATAGTGAACATGTAGTACTAGTGTTATAGTGAAATGTAGTACGAGTGTTATAGTGAACATGTAGTACTAGTGTTGTAGTGAACATGTAGTACTAGTGTTATAGTGAAATGTAGTACGAGTGTTATAGTGAACATGTAGTACTAGTGTTGTAGTGAAAATGTAGTACTAGTGTTATAGTGAACATGCAGTACTAGTGCTATAGTGAACATATAGTACTAGTGTTGTAGTGAACATGTAGTACTAGTGTTATAGTGAACATGTAGTACTAGTGTTATAGTGAACATGTAGTACTAGTGTTATAGCGAACATGTAGTACTAGTGTTATAGTGAACATGTAATACTAGTGTTATAGTGAACATGTAGCACTAGTGATGTAGTGAACATGTAGTACTAGTGTTGTAGTGAACATGTAGTACTAGTGTTATAGTGAACATATAGTACTAGTGTTGTAGTGAACATGTAGTACTAGTGTTATAGTGAACATGTAGTACTAGTGTTATAGTGAACATGTAGTACTAGTGTTATAGCGAACATGTAGTACTAGTGTTATAGTGAACATGTAATACTAGTGTTATAGTGAACATGTAGCACTAGTGATGTAGTGAACATGTAGTACTAGTGTTGTAGTGAACATGTAGTACTAGTGTTATAGTGAGCATGTAGTACTAGTGTTATAGTGAACATGTAGTACTAGTGTTAAAGTGAACATGTAGCTCTAGTGATTTAGTGAACATGTAGTACTAGTGTTGTAGTGAACATGTAGTACCAGTGTTATAGTGAACATGTAGTACTAGTGTTATAGTGAACATGTAGTACTAGTGTTATAGTGAACATGTAGTACTAGTGTTATGGTGAACATGTAGTACTAGTGTTATAGTGAACATGTAGTACTAGTGTTGTAGTGAACATGTAGTACTAGTGTTATAGTGAACATGTAGTACTAGTGTTATAGTGAACATGTGGTACTAGTGTTGTAGTGAACATGTAGTACTAGTGTTATAGTGAACATGTGTTACTAGTGACATAGTGAACATGTAATACTAGTGTTATAGTGAACATGTAGTACTAGTGTTGTAGTGAACATGTGGTACTAGTGTTATAGTGAACATTTAGTACTAGTGTTATAGTGAACATGTAGTACTAGTG
Organism: Homarus gammarus; assembly: GCA_958450375.1. Lineage (NCBI taxonomy): Eukaryota > Metazoa > Arthropoda > Malacostraca > Decapoda > Nephropidae > Homarus > Homarus gammarus. The sequence goes on along the minus strand of CAUDMG010003541.1, from coordinate 311,111 downwards.
TTATAGTGAACATGTAGTACTAGTGTTATAGTGAACATGGAGTACTAGTGTTATAGTGAACATGTGGTACTAGTGTTATAGTGAACATGTAGTACTAGTGTTATAGTGAACATGTGGTACTAGTGATGTAATGAACATGTAGTACTAGTGTTATGGTGAACATGTAGTACTAGTGTTATAGTGAACATGCAGTACTAGTGTTGTAGTGAACATGTAGTACTAGTGTTATAGTGAAAACGTAGTACTAATGTTGTAATGAACATGTAGTACTAGTGTTATAGTGAACACGTAGTACTAATGTTGTAATGAACATGTAGTACTAGTGTTATACTAAACACGTAGTACTAGTGTTGCAGTGAACATGTAGTACTCGTGTTATAGTGAACATGTAGTACTAATGTTCTAGTGAACATGTAGTACTAGTGTTATAATAAACATGTTGTACTAATGTTGTATTGAACATGTAGTACTAGTGTTATAGTGAACATGTAGTACGATTGTTGTAATGAACATGTAGTACTAGTGTTGTAGTGAACATATAGTACTAGTGTTATAGTGAACATGTAGTACGAATGTTGTAATGAACATGTAGTAGTAGCATTATAGTGAACATGTAGTTTTTTTTATTTCCTTATTGATTTCAGAGTTCAAATTATTCCTTACATAGATGGCTACTCCGCCCCCTTACCTGAACTGCCTATCGGTATGATATGATTTATAGCCCTTAATTTGGTATTCGGCAGGTGAATCACGTGAGTTTAAGTTTATCCATGTTTCGGTGATTGTTACATTTAAGTTAATCGCTATCCGAGTCCTCTAACTGTCGCGTTTAGGATTTGACTCCCTGACTAAACTAATTTTGTCTTCATTCTTTGCACAATTTCTGTGTAAACTCTCGGTTTGTCTACCTGCGCCCAGAGCAGTCTCCTCGATCCACGTGATCACATGTTCCCCTGCATCTTTCAAACTGCCCTTTCCAGAGAACCACCCAGGGTTGCCTCCTCATCCTTAGCATATAGGTCCATTCTGCCATAAAAGTTGTCTCCTTTGTCAATGAATGAGACTGATACTGACTTGCAATATCTATCAAGACGGCCGTTGACACCAACTGTCCTTGACAACCATTCATTGCCAACTCTCCTTCTCGGCAGGACATCACATATGATAGAGATCCCTCCCTTCACCCTCATACGTTTGATAGCTGCCTTGAACTTATCAATGAGTTCCTTACCCCTACACCCACCAGCCACACCATCTTGAAGGCTTATTTAGATTGACAAGCTTAGTACCAGTTCACAATGAGACTCATTTGTCAGGTTAGACTACAGTATTTAATAATAATAATAATAAACAACAGAGTATTCTTCACACTCCAGGAAATGCTTCCGTGTCTAAATATCCGTGTACACCATAAACCTGTCGTGTAAACAAAGTTTTTCCCAGCCTTCAGGTTAGCAGAAGACACAAACTTGAGTCTGTATGATTCGTCGGTTCATAAAGCTAACAAAACACTGTTGTAAATCCCGCTTGAGGTCTTCAACTCCTTCTTAGGGTGGAATACATGCCCTTACCTCTCCTGCACATGTTCCTTGGTGGGATTGATATTTAAACAGTTTATTGAGCCAGAAAAATACAGATATAGAGTAGATAATAATAACAATATTGATATGGCTGAGCCAATTGAGAGCCTCAGCTCCCTTAATGGCACCTGATATATACTGTATATTTATCTCAAGGAATTATTATATAATATTTAGTATCATCTGGAAAAGTACAAGTAACATGATGTTAGTAAATACATATGAGAATGTTTCCATAACTTTCACTTGTTTATTTATTTATTTATTTATTTATTTTCTACATTCATATTATAAGTATATACATATTGACAATGGAGTTAATATACAGTATTCTTATAAGTGAGGGAAGCAATACAACATGGATTGTATTAAGATGAAACAAGGGGACAGAGACACTCAGGATCACGTCTTGACGGCAAATATACAATTATTGCAATGGTAATTTTTATCTACATGACAATATATGATATAATGGTTTTAATGGAACAAAAAAAGTAAGAGTATAAAGTAAGTGGTACAAAAATATTAAATGTGAGTGATAGATATTATTTCAGAGATGATTTAAATTAAGGGAGCATAGTCTTTGCTCGAATGGGTGGGGGTAAGTTGTTCCACACCTTCACACCATGATATTTTATGGAGGTCTGGGACTGAGAGGAGCACATGTGGGATGGTCTTCGTAGGTCTGAGTGTCTTAAGTTGTACCTCTGGTTATTCCAGAATTGAAAATATTTTTTCTCACTCAAGTGATTAACAGATTTATAAATAAGTGTTAATATCCTAGAATTTTTAACATTTTCAATTCAACAAGTTGCTCGTTAGTGTGACCATTTTTATTTAAGTAGGTCATTGTCCCCACGACTCTTCTGGGCAGTGGCCAAGGGTTGTGTTTTAGTTAATCCAGAGGCCCCCCCATAGTGTGTGACAGTGTATCAAGTGTTGGTAAACAAGATCACAATAGATTTCTTTCATTGCAGTGAGAGTGAGTGACTGTCGAGTGTGATACAGAATACAGCATTGGTTACTGACTTTACTGTGGATGGCTTGTATGTGGTGTCTCCAGTTAAGTTTATCATTAACAATAACTCCGAGGAATTTAGTATTTTGGTCACGTTTGAGGACTGTTTTACCAAGGTGCGAGATACAATGTATGTGTGCAGGAGGATCTGGGATTGAGTTTGTGTAATAATAGTAATAATAATAATAATGATAATGACACAGCACTATTAGGTATAGGGACAATAGTGAGTGAACTATTTAACACAAGTTTTCAATACAAGAAGTTAAACATGGCGTTACAATAGAGGTTACCTATGAATAGCTGACACTGTGGTGTATTAGATGATCTCATGTGGATTAAGAACTTTCCTCTCCGGTGGCTTGGTAGAGGATATCAGGTGGTTTTAATACTTCCTTCTCCGGTGGTGTGGTAGAGGATATCAGGTGGTGTTACGACCGTGTCAAATTTTTTCTATTATTTTTATATGTAACATGCTCCCATGTTCTATATTATTCCTGTAATGATGTTAAATTTACTATTATATATTCTAGTCACCTTACCCTGTGCTGTTAAGGTTTTAACTGTCATTATTTGTTCATGCCCATCTTATTTCTTTATTTTGTATTGTAACCAGCATTCTTTGTTCTCTAACGACCATCTGCATCGTTAAACGACCCACCGGAGGGTCGCGTGGCCGGAGCCGACCTTATATATAGGACCCACCAACTGACTTGAGTTAGTTCCGTCCTCTTGTCATACAGTCCACATCCTTTGAGTAACACTTGTTACTTATGCTTAATTTATTTGTGTTGTTCCTGTCGCCACCAATGTGGTATATCTATGTGTGTACCGATTTATGTCTCTATTTATGTCCATCAGTATTTGCTTAGTTGTTTTCAAGTAATTCAGTGTTGTTTCACGTAAGTTAATTTCAGTGATAGTTTTTATATGTTTAAACAGTGTTAACGTAATCCAATGCTTTATTTTTATTCTTTTGATGTTTCGATGTTTTGTATCACTTGTGTCTTAAAAGTTTCGATGGTGAATCAATTTGTTGTGACAGCCTATGAGGCTCTTTATTGTGTTAATATTTAATCAATTAAATTCCTAAAGGTTTACTTTATTTATTTTTATTCTCTTTTAATTTACTTCACTTTTTGTTTGGTTACGCCTAGAACCTGGATATTTAAGTAAATTAAGAGACGGCGTAACAGTGGTTTTAGTACTTCCCTCTCCGGTGTTGTGGTAGATGATATCAGGTGGTTTTAGTACTTCCCTCTCCGGTGGTGTGGTAGATGATATCAGTTGGTTTTAGTACTTCCCTCTCCCGTGGTGTGGTAGATGATATCAGGTGGTTTTAGTACTTCCCTCTCCGGTGGTGTGGTAGATGATATCAGGTGGCTTTAGTACTTCCCTCTCTGGTGTTGTGGTAGAGGATATCAGGTGGTTTTAGTACTTCCCTCTCCGGTGGCGTGGTAGATGATATCAGGTGGTTTTAGTACTTCCCTCTCTGGTGTTGTGGTAGAGGATATCAGGTGGTTTTAGTACTTCCCTCTCTAAATGTTGTAAACTGCTCCACATAGTATGATAGGGTTCTCTCACAACAAGGAACGTGGTCATTAGCACTGGGCGTTAATAAGGTTCAAGACGATACCATCTTCCCCATATAGTCTGGCACCTCACTCGTGTTTCCATTATCAACACTTGAATCAATTCTTTTCCAGTTGAAATTGCCACTGTTTATCAATTGTGGTGAACTGGTTAACAATCCTTGCATTAATTTATTGATGAGGAAAGATGGGGGGATGATGAAGGAGGTGATGAGAAGGTTTACAGGCAACCCCTTGTGGGACGCTCAGGATCAACGTCTGCTCCCTAAAGTGGTAGACGGTTAAGTGTGTGTGTGTGTGTGTGTGTTCAATGAGCTGTGGATGACAAAAAACAAGTAATATGGTATTATTTGTGCGGTATTCATTTATATTAATAATGTGTTCCGTACTGTTGTCACACGTCATGTTTCAGAACCGTCTCTTAATCATATCCCACTACTAAATGACGCCCTTTAGTCAGCACCCTTGTGACGCCCTCCCCCCGCTCCTGAACTTGTTTTGTAGTTATTACTCCTCGTGCACCATCATCCCTCTGAGTGTTACACACACACACACACACACGCTAAGTACTACATGTTCATTACTATAAAGTCAAGTGAGGCTTTACATTAAAAGCTCCAACTTGATTATGTTTTTGGTGTCCTTGGGTGGTTCAGTAACCACAAATAATTCACAATGACCCGAAAAGTGACCAAGTTGACCACCAAGGAGCTCTAGCATCTCGTCTCACTCCGCATCAGCGTCCTCGGCGACGGGGGTCAAGGGGTAGTTTACCTCGTCCCTTGGCAGGATGAACCTGCCGTCCTAAAAGTCGGCATTTCAGAATCTTCCTCAAAATATACCCATTACAAACAGGAAGCCAAACTAATGTCTGAAGCCAATGGCGCCGGCGGCATTCCTACACTTCTGGCTGTTGCACCACACACTCCAGCCATCGTTTGTACTTTCAGTGGCAAGAAGACCCTCGCATACCACATGTTCAGTAATAAGAAAAAGTACAACCTACTAGAACTTGGGGTTTTGGCCGGCAAGCAACTCTTGCAGCTCCACAAGAAAGGTATTATACACAACGACATCAAACCTGACAACATAATGGTCAACGGTGGTCGTGTGGCTCCCCAAGTAAACCTCATCGACCTTGGAGAGGCATGCAAGGCGGGCGAGAGTCTCAACTGGGACCATGACCCCATCAGGTCGTGGTGGCGCGCACCCGAGGTGTGTCGTGGCCAGCCCAGCACACCCGAGTCCGACGTATTCTCCTTCGGGGTCTTGATGAAGGATCTACTTGGTGAGGTCTCTGGCGACCATCCTAACACCACTTTCGTAACCAAAACTGCCTTCAACAATGACCCCAGCCAGCGACCATCCCTTAATAACTTTCTCCGTCAGTTGTTTTACGCCATTCAAGAGGACGCCGCTTCCTCCCGCCAAACTTGTTGATATAAACTCAATAGATATAAATTGATTGAATAGTTTATCATTAGCCTTTATGTTGTTCCCTATGTGATGTGTTTAATGGCATGTGTATTACATTATCTATCTCTAACACTACTTTCCTCTCAGTCACAGCCGTTCCCCGGCCTCACACACACACACACACAGTACCATTAGTTATTAGAATAAAGATAAATTTATAAACAAAGGAACATTTTATTCAGCGACGAACGACTCCAAGAAACTGATGACCAAAATGATCTTACGATAATATTAAATTGGTGAAATAAATTAACACCTTGAGTCACTCTTGAGAACCTCGTTGTCTTCTCCACCATTTTGTTCCCATGAAAAAAACAAAACAAAATAAATACATCAGAATTAAAACTTATGATCGGATATAATTATTTTTTATCCGGATTTGTTGTTTTAATTGTACATAAAATCTTAACTGTTTATTGTTTCATTGTGAGGATATTTCATTATAGTGTAGATATACAATGTTTACTTTTCCTTCCCATACGACGTAATTATATGTATTTTAGGTTTGTTTACACAGAGACAAATTATTTATACTTTTTAACTTCAGACAAATTATGAAATGTTTGTTTTTCCTCCTCAAGAGATATAAATTATTTAACGGTGTTTCTCTCACATCCACAGAGGAAAATTATGTAACGTTCCTATATATTAGTTTATATTAAGCAGTAAAATGTTAATGTTTGTTGTTTCATCAGGTTAGGTTAGGTCAGGTTAGGTTACAATGGGTTAAGAAACTAGTGAGGCGAAGACCCATTGCAGCAGTCAGTGTTTCATGGGCAGGTGTGGGTGTGGCTAAACCGAGATGGGTGTTGGCTAGGTAGTATGGGTCCGTGGGTGGGTGACCGCAGACCCACGGACGGTCACAGGCCAAAACCCATCACCTCGACGCCTTCTTCAGAATCCCGCGCTACTACAGGATACGACAGTGATACCTCTATATAACGGACTTACCTCTCCATATAACGGATTCCTCGATATAACGGACTTTCATCTTCACATAGTGCGTTAGATGGAGGTTTCAGTAAACGGACCCTCGATATAACGGACTTTCATCTCTATATAATCCGGTAGATGGTAAAAGGCAAACATAAAAAAAATACATATTTTATTAATGAGATAAATATATCGCCCTTTAATAAAATAATGTATTGTTAATAGCCTCAATCATTTACCTGTGTTAATAAGGAATAAAAGAACATATGAATGAGGAAACTGCAGCGGGCTTATTAGCCCATACTGGGCAGTGGGCAGTCGCGTTTACACCCAACCCGTATCGCTCATATATCCATCCAACCTATATTTAAAGAGATCCAGTGTGTTCACGTTAACAATGATGTTTGGTAACTTGTTCCACTCATCCACTACTCTATTCCCAAACCGATGTTTACCTATTTCGCGCCTTAATCTAAATTTGTGTAATTTAAAACCATTGCTACGAGTTCGCTCCTGGTTGGATAGTTTGAGTACCTTATTATATCACATTTGTTTATACACCTTAATCATGTCGCCCCTCACTCTACGTCTCTCGAGGGAGTGCAACTTAAGTAGCTTTAACCTGTCTCTGTACTCAAGGTTCCTTATGCCCAGGATTATTCTTGTCAATCTCCTCTGTATACCTTCTAGGGATTCCATATCCAATCTGTAGTACGGTGACCAAAACTGAACTCCATACTCCAAGTGAGTCTCAGAAGCTCAAGATATAGTTTTAGGGTGACCTCGCTAGTCTTGTAACTATCACTCCAGTACTTTATTAGCCTTCGAGCAAACACACATTCAGTATTGATTTGGTATAAGATTTATACCCTTAAGTCTTTCTCAAAGTCGGATTTCTCTACATTATCAACGTTGTTCATCTGATTTCGAGTTTCTTTGTTTACATCTCCTAGGCTAAGTATTTTACATTTGTCCATATTAAATTTTATCTGGCATTTTTCACACCATACAAAAAAATTGTCTCGATCTTCCTGTAGTTTTGTGAAGTCATCGTCAGATTTAATTGCACGCCCTGTTACACTAGTGACGCCCCAATTGGATATAGTGCCAGTGAAGCTGTCTGTTTCCTGTCCTTTAATAATGTGGGGGACCCTGTCAAAGCCATGATCGGAATCATTGAACAATTTGTTTCTCGAGGTGATTTCGAATTGAGTTTGAAATTATTGCTTACAGTAATTTGTCTACAATTGGTGTTAAATTAATTGGATGGTATTTTGAGGATAGTGATCTCTTTCCCTTCTTGAAAACTGATCTCACATTCGCTGGGACGACACCAATTTTTAATGACATATCGAACAAGTTTTCTAAGGGTATACAAAGTTCTTCCTTACATTCCTTTAATATTAGGGCAAATATCTCATCAGGACCTGGCGACTAGGTTTTAGTTTTCAATTTTTTTATTAAAATCGTTACTAGTCATTACTATCTCGTTTAATTTATTTTCTTCACTATTTGTGTATATAGTCGGTGCCTCAGGTATCATGTTTAAATTTTTGGTCGTGCGAACTGATGAAAAGTACCTGTTCAGATTATTGCTCAGTTCTCCGTCGTTATCAGTTAGCTCGCCGGTATCTGACTGTGTTGGTCCAATCTTGTCTCGTGTTTTAGTTTGATACATTTGGAAAAATCCCTTGGGGTTTGACTTCGCCTCCCTTGCTACCTTCAGATCATTATTCCTCTTTGCTTTTCTTATCTCGGTCTTAACCCTACTGGCCAATACCTTATAATAATTTTGGAGGTAAACTTCGCCACGATTTGTTCTACATTTGGGGTCATTGTTATTGAATCTGAGGTTTCTGTATGGTATATTAAAATTATTAGGGAACTCGTTTACATTAGATCTCGTGTTCAGGTTATAATTTGCGAGGTTATCGTTGTCAGGTCACAAGGTACAGTGAAGTCGCCGTCCTCTGCGGGTACATTGTATAAGGTCACCTCACGTGAGGTCGTGTAATTCACCCCCAACTATAATACTCCTTCTCTCAGCTGCCTTTTCAACCTATCAAAGTTTGCCCTTCTAAAATCTAGGACTTTCATAGAATATTCCTTGCGACTGAAATAAAGTTCTACTTTGAATCTCACTTCTTTATGGTCTCTATTTCGTTACCTACCTCGACATTACTATGAGGTTTTCTCTGATTGACAGAACTAAATCTACTATATTATTACCCCGGGTGGGTTCGGCGGTATGTTAACACAGGTAGCAGTCTGCACGCCCTGCGTATTTCATCCCAAATAAGTCGCCCATTAACCCTATTGAGATTGCGAGTTCTATATATTACCACTAAGATAAATTTTTCCCTACCAAAGGTTAATTCTATCCTGATTGCTTCGGTGCTCACTTCAGTTTTTTATATTTCCTTATTGATTTCAGAGTTCAAATTATTCCTTACATAGATGGCTACTCCGCCCCCTTACCTGAACTGCCTATCGGTATGATATAATTTATAGCCCTTAATGTGGTATTCGGCAGGTGAATCACGTGAGTTTGAGTTTATCCATGTTTCGGTGATTGTTACATTTAAGTTAATCGCTATCCGAGTCCTCTAACTGTCGCGTTTAGGATTTGACTCCCTGACTAAATTAGTTTTGTCTTCATTCTTTGCACAATTTCTGTGTAAACTCTCGGTTTGTCTACCTGCGCCCACTGCAGTCTCCTCGATCCACGTGATCACATGTTCCCCTGCATCTTTCAAACTGCCCTTTCCAGAGAACCACCCAGGGTTGCCTCCTCATCCCTGCCATATTGATCCATTCTGCCGTAAAAGTTGTCTCAGTTGACAATGAATGAGACTGATACTGACTTACAATATCTGTCAAGACGGCCGTTGACACCAACTCTCCTTGACAACCATTCATTGCCAACTCTCCTTCTAGGCAGGACATCACATATGATAGAGATCCCTCCCTTCACCCTCATACGTTCGATAGCTGCTTTGAACTTATCTATGAGTTCCTCACCCCTACACCCACCAGCCACACCATCTTGAAGGCTTATTTAGAATGACAAGCTTGGCACTACCTTATTTAATAATAATAATAATATACAACAGAGTAATCTTCACACTCCAGGGAATGCTTCCGTGTCCAAATGTCCATGTACAACTTAAACCTGTTGTGTAAACAAAGTTTTTCCCAGCCTTCAGGTTAGTGGAAGACACAAACTTGAATCTGTATGATTCAGTAGGTCATTGTCCGCACGACTCTTCTGGGCAGTGGCCAAAGGTTGTGTTTTAGTGAATCCAGAGGCCCCCCCCCCCCCCCCCCCATAGAGTGTGACAGTGTGTCGATTACGTCACGTTTAGTCTGGTGTCTTTAAAAAAATATATTCAATTTTTTCCAAAAATGTGTATGATGTAATATAAATTTGTATCTTATGTATTTATTTATTTATTCGTTTATTTTTTATAAATGCATAATAAATATAAATATAATGCTGACGTTATTGGCGGGAAGGTGGGGGAGACAGAGGTGTTGTCAGTGCTGACTACCCTACCACTCCCTCAATTGTAGAAGGACCCTGCCGACATGGAGTACCACATGCAGAAAATCACTGAACGTGGAAGAATAATCAGCAAGAAAGAGGCTGGGTTTTCACCCACTGAAATTGCACGAAAATTGGGTTTTTCTCGGTCAGCTGTATATTATTGGATTAAGCGATGGGAAGAGGAGGGAAGTTTAAAGGACCACCACAGGACGGGAATGCCGCGCAGAACAACACTTGCACAAGTTAAAGCCATCAGAAATTTCGCTGAGGCCAACCCCTTCAAGACCTCATTTTCAATAAGAGAGGATCTACAATTAAATATTTCCCCTTTAACAATCAGGCGAAGACTTCACGAAGGAGGCATTCACCATAGAACTTCCGCCACCAAGAAGTTAAATGAGCGACATCGCGAGGGCAGGTTGCAGTTTGCTCGACGGTATGCTGAAGAAGGCTTAAATTTCTGGGGAAGAATAATATTCACTGACGAAAAAACTTTCTCATCTACCTCATCTACCTGTGATGAGAATGTGACCTATATTCTATCCAAGCTTATCCAGTACTGTGTGGATAAGACTGAAGTGTGTCTTTAGATTTATAAGAGGTGGATATGTGGGTATAAGTGGGTATGAGGTGGATATTTGGGTATAAGGTGGTTATGAGGTTGGTATGTGGGTATAAGAGGTGGGTATGTGGGTATAAGAGGTGGGTATGTGGGTATAAGATGAGTATGTGTGTATAAGAGGTGGATATATGGGTATAAGGTGGATAGAGGATAGAAAGAGGTTTAAGTAGGGAAGGAAGATAGAGGATAGGATAAGAAGGAGGAGGAAGGAGGTAGATACTGGTGAGGAAAAGGAAGAAGGAAGTAGGATGTAGGTAGAGACAGGTGAGGAAGAGGTAGAGACGGGTAGAGACAGGTGAGGAAGAGAGGAGGAAAGAAGGGAGAGAAGAGAGTAGAGAAGGGATGGAGGGGGGTAGGTAGATGGGTGGGGGGAGGGGAGGGGAGGGGTAGATAGGAGGGGGTGTGGAGTGGAGCAGTCTGATAGAATATTTGATTTGATTTTGCCGCTTGCAGCGGCTACTTTATTGTGCACCCCACACTCATCCTGTGAGCGGTAGCGCAAAAGGATTACAGAGTAGGGTTTACAAAGGGTCATAATAATTAACCCCCGTTGTCAGGATATTATGGCACTGAAAGTTACACAGTATTTCATTTACATTATTTGTTTAGTTCTATACATAAAGGGTAACTTATTCACAAATGCGTGAGAACAGGCGTGTGAGGCAGTATGTCTGGCCTCACACTTTGTTATTCACATTTACGTGGGAGGTATTCAAGCACATTGCGTATTTGGTTCTGTACATGAGAACTGACATAGATACTAAGTGCAAAAAAGTGGATACAATCTTAATATGTCGGCTATCTTGCCATTAGAGATGAAGTGTTGTGCCATTTCACACACAGTGTGCTTGGACCTGTCCCTAAAAGGTTCTATCTTCACACAGTCGAGGACGTAGTGTTCAAGTGTGTGGCCATATGTATGGCCACACACTTTACATTTAGTTTTGTTTACATCTGCTTGAGGAACATACTGCCAAAGGTACTTATATCCTAACCTTAATCTAGCTGTTACAACATCTTGTAATCTAGTGATCTTGTTACTTGCTCCATATACATGTTTCACTTGATACATCTCATCATGGTAAACTATGGATTGACTAGTGCCTGTTTGCACTTGTCTACTTGCGTCAAACTCATCAATAAGTTCTTTCCTAATTACAGTTTTAAGAATAGGGTGTGGCTAGTGTGTCAGTCACCAGTACATGTCCCTCAGTTTTTATACCCGTGTGGAAGGGGGGGGGGTGGGGGTGATGGGGGAGTGCAGGAGGGGAGGGGGGTGGGGGTGATGGGGGAGAAAAGGAGGGTAGGGGGGTCCTCTTCTACGCCCACCACCACCACCACCACCACCTTCGTAACACTCTGGTCTTCTCAATGGTTCGTATGTTAAATATTTTGCTCGTAAGTATAAGAGAAATAACGTACAATTTTACACCGTGACTCAACTAATCAAAACAAAATTAACATAAGTCTATTTAACAAGATTCTGTGTTAATTCTGTCCCCCTAACTGGATTAAGTTAATGTATCTCGTTTAAGTTAAGAATCTGGGTGTGATTTTGATGGTACTTTTATAACTGTTAAATAACTTCAGGTTAATTTAACCAAGTGAGTGTATTGTTACGTATTGAGACTGGTGACTGGTACCTGGTGAGTTTGTATCCTTGACTGTATCTCACCCAGTCTGCTGTAGTAGGATCTCTGTACCCTGTAGCCTAAGGTAACAGTGTAAGCCATTGAGTACTATGGCGTCACCTGTTGAGTACGTTCTCTTAAGTGTCCATCTTGGGTAGCGATGACGTCACCTTATGTCTTAGGGGAGGAGCCAAGGAATAGGGAAGACTGCCTTTATCATCACAGGTGGAACAGTCCCCTTCACTAGTGCGTTTACAGGGGCTCGTCAGATAAACATTCCACAAATCATTACATTGAGATATTTGTTTTATTATTTTTTTTACTTTGATTCCTTATTATGTTTACAATTGTGAGTTTCCTTCTGTCGACTGTAAACAAACACAGGGTTCCCACACTGCACACAACCTGCCGAGCCCCTGTAAACGCACTAGTGAAGGGAACTGTATATGACTTGTGATTATATTCTGTGTAAGAGATTATGAAGATCTTGAGAGGGCAGGAATAAGAGGTGGATATGTGGGTATGAGGTGGATTTGTGGTTATAAGAGTAGATATGTGAGTATGTGGTGGGTATTTGGGTATAAGAGGTGGGTATTTGGGTATAAGAGGTGGGTATTCTTTCCCCATTTAACAAATCCTGAATACAAAATACCTTGTAAGTATGACTTTTAGGAACCAGTGGCATGACTTACAGATGTCCTTCAAATCACTGCAACCGTTAGTGCTGTTTCATCCACGCGACTGAAAATTTACAGAATATTAGCACAAACCTGTCTGTCTGTCTGTCTCTGTCTGTCTGTCTGTCTCTGTCTGTCTCTGTCTGTCTCTGTCTGTCTGTCTGTCTGTCTGTCTGTCTGTCTGTCTGTCTTTGCCTGCCTGCCTGTCTGTCTGTCTGTCTGTCATAGATTACTTCAGTGTGGTTGTGAGGGAGCATCATGCTTGTTATGTGTGTTGTCTCCACTACAATGAGGACATTGTGTCAAGATAACCCGTCAACAGGCTGAGGGACCATGAATAAGAGGTGATGGTGTCGCCACCCTCGGCCAGATAGTCCTTGGCCACATGGTTCTTGGCCAGGTCCTTGGCCAGATGGTTCTTGGCCAGATGGTTCTTGGCCAGATGGTTCTTGGCCAGATGGTACTTGGCCAGATGGTACTTGACCAGATGGTCCTTGGCCAGATGGTCCTCGGCCAGATGGTCCCCGGCACAACTTTCGAACCCAGCTGAGCGGGCCGTGGCGGGGACGCCATATTAAGTCAGGTTGTCAACAACTTGAAGAACCATATATAACACATACGTGACTCTACCAAATGACTCAGCCTCTCCTATCAACTTTATTCAGTCTGTTGCGGAGAAATGGTAGTTTTGTTTTCTGTATTGTAGCCTTGTCTGTTGACGTCGACATTCATACGTTTTGTCTGTGACGTTGGTAGGTTCTCCTCCTTGACGCCTTATGGACCTGTTTGCAGTCATGTGTTGGCCGTACTCGGGGCCACAACAGTACCTTCATTACGTGGTGGAGCACTGAGGGGACACCGTGCTGGTTGTTGTTGTTGCCTCCGCGGCTTCCTAATTAGGTAGGTTGTTCTTGTGTATGTGTCCCCGCTCAGGTGTTCTCTCACCTGTGGCTGTCAGGGTGTTGTTACTCTTCCTGTCCTCCCACGCCCTCACCGCTACACCGTCGTCGACGCCCTCCGGTTATCAGCAACGTCTTGCAGCACGCACTAGGTACTGCTGGAGTGCCCTCCCTTGTTCTTGTGATTATCTCCCCCAAAAGTCTTACCCTCAAAACGCCGCCAACACGGGCAATCAGCAACGCCTGACATGTCCCTCCACCCCGCTGTTTTGCCATACAAGCACAAGACTCTGAACTTAAAGTAACCTCTATTGATCATCTTTGAATCTTTCAGGTTAAAGACTCTGTCACACGAGTGAGTTTAACTCTCAGGTTAAGCTAAACTTGTGGTCCATGTTAAAAATCTAAAAATAAAATAATTGTACTTTTATTGATCCATTAAGCATTTATGTGAAGCTCTGTTTGTTTACCATCTGTAAGTGTATTTGGGTCTTGTGAAGATTAGGACCCTCCCTCCCCCCAGCTGATGAGTAAACAACCTAACCTAACCTAACCAACCTAACCTAAACCCTGCACTTAGTGTTAGGGCATTTAGTTACCAGGTAAAATAAACTAAGGTTCCTATAATAATCATCACGAGGTCCTCATTTGTCAACATGTCTATATTCTAAAATGCTACGTTTGTGCAGATGTAAATGTCATATATTAGTGAGTTAACAAGTTAGTTTAGTTTGTTATAAAGTACACGATGAGTTGTGATTAGTTGTGGGGGTGTGAGCCGCGTCATCCCATCTGCCATCGTGGGTCCTGCCGCTCTGGCCTTAACAGGAGGAAGAGAAAAGAAAAAAAAAAGAAAAAAGGTCATATTTTGGTGTTCCTACGAGTGTGTGGAGCTAACAGGTGCGCCGAGGAAGGTGTGGGAGGGGGGGGGGGGGATCGATATCTGGACCCGGAACAAAACTCTGAACCGAATCCAGAACCAAATCCGAACCGAATCCGAACCGAATTCAAAACCGAATCCGAACCGAACCCGAACCGAACTCAGAACCGAACCTATAACCGAACCCGAACCGAGCTTGAACCGAACCCAGAACCGAACCCTGAACCGAACTTCATTGTCCATACTAAAACTGTGGGTTTGTTGATGGTAGGTGATGGTATGAGTAGGTTAGGTTAGGTTAAGTATAAAGTTAATTAAGATGTGGGCGGGGTCAGGTGTTGAGTCCTTTAATTAGTCAGCCGTGAGTTAAGATGGTGGTCACACACACACACACACACCCACCCACCCACCCACACACACACACCCACACACCCACCCACACACACACACCCACACACACACACACACCCACACACACACACCCACCCACCCACACACACACACCCACACCCACACCCACCCACCCACACCCACACACACACCCACCCACCCACACCCACACACACACCCACCCACCCACCCACACACACACCCACCCACCCACACACACAGGGTCTAAGTGACTTGTTTTATTTGTTTGTCTCTTGTTTACTTTTGTTTATACCTCATTTCACATTTATCTTATTCTTAGTTGATTTTGTTTTCCTCTTCACAAGTAATTCATTGTTGTCTTCTACACTCCCACAATCTGTTACTATTGGCTGGTTAATGATTGCTTATCTCTTGTTTATAATTGGTTGTTTGTCTTGTTTATTTTTGTTTATAGTTGTTGTTCTTTGTTTATTGTTTGTTTTTTTCCTTCTGTTTATCTTAGTGTATTTTTGTTTGTTTGTTTGTTTTTTTGTTTGTTTGTTGATCTTAATTTTTTGTTTGTTTACCTTCATATTACTGGTCATACATTGCCTTTTACCATCTAACGGATTATATAGAGATGAAAGTCCGTTAAGTCCTAGCCAACTCTCCTGGCATCATTTTCTTACGTCTTACCCTCCCTCTTGTTTCCATGGAGATGCCCATTTCTTCACATTGTGTAGTTGCATATTGAATCGCTCTCTCCACAATTTCATTCCGCTGACCTCGAAGAAACAATTTCAAGCCATTGAGCTTTACAGTGCACTTTTCAAGACTTATTCCTTCTGTTTGCAAATACTTCCGTGTGAGATTCACTTCTTCCAGTACATCACACCAGAAAGAAAGATAACCCAAAAATATAAATCACATACAGCTTTAAGCAAAACTTCATCTGATCCTCTTGTGTCAACATTTTCTCTTTGATCCGTCAATGGTTCCAGGGCTATGATCAGCTTCTCCAATTGTTTCTTGAGAGGCTTTACGGCATCATGATGTGCACTCCATCTAATCTGAGAAAGTCTTTTGACTGTCAGGTTCATATTTTCTTTCAGTATTTCCCATCGGTGAGTTGAAAGTGAAAAAAAGCAATAAAGTTTCTCTACAGTTCCAAAGAATGTTACACATAAAGGATTGGTTCCAAAAGAGTCTACCCCACCAAGGTTCAAGGAATGATTGGCACAAACAAAACCTTTGGATTTATTTCTTTGATTTTCTTCTGAACACCTCCATGAATACCAGCCATAGTTGCACCATTATCATATCCTTGACTGCGGCAAAAGTTAATGTCCAGTCCATCACTCTCCACATTACTCAGGATATCCTTTGTGAGCTCATTTGCAGTTTTTCCAGCAATAGGAAAGAAACCCAAGAAAGATTCCCGTACTTCAACAGAATCACCTTCAATATGAACATATCTAATCACTTCGGACATCTGATCTGTATGAGAAATATCAGGTGTACTGTCAAAAAGAATTCCAAAATACTTGGCCTTCTTGATGTCAGCCAAATTTTTTTCCTTAACATTATTTCCTAGAAGACAGATGAATTCATTCTGAATATTTAGTGACAAATAAGAGCTCACTCTCCTTCCAGATGTCTGAGATGGAATAGCATGCTTAACCTCGAAAACATGTTCTTTCAAAACAGGATCATAGTTTGATAGTAACTCCACCAGTTCCAGGAAATTGCCTTTGTTTATTGATAACATATCCTCCCTATGACCACGGAAAGGAAGGTTCTATCGAGCTAGAAACAGTCATATCCAAAAGACGATGAAGTATGTCCCTCCATTTCCTCCTCTCTCTGTCCATTGCAGCTTGATTACCATGATCAACTGTTCTTTTGAGCTTTAGTCCTGCCTCATGGCCCCCCCTCTGGCTGTCACCCCCTTAGTACGCCACTGCATCTAATACACCACAGTGTATTCATAGATAACCTCTATTGTAACGCCATGTTTAACTTCTTTTATTGAAAACTTGTGTTAAATAGTTCACTCCCTATTGTCCCTATACCTAATAGTGCTGTGTCATTACTATTGCTATTATTATTAATATTATTATTATTAATATTATTATTATTATTATTATTATTATTATTATTATTATTATTATTATTACACAAACTCAATCCCAGATCCTCCTGCACACATACATTATATCTCACACCTTGGTGAAAGAGTCCTCAAACGTGACCAAAATAGTGAATTCCAAGGGGTTGTTGTTGATGATAAACTTAGTACCACATACAAGCCATTCACGGTAAAGTCAGTAACCAGTGCAGTATCATGTGTCACACTCGACAGTCACTCACTCTCACAGCAATGAAGGAAATCTATCATGATCTTGTTAAACCAACACCTGATACACTGTCACACTCTATGGGGGGGGGGGGGGGGGGCCACTGTATTCACTAAAACACAACCTTTGGCCACTGCCCAGAAGAGTCGTGCGGACAATGACCTACTGAATCATACAGACTCAAGTTTGTGTCTTCTACTAACCTGAAGGCTGGGAAAATCTTTGTTTACACAACAGGTTTAAGTTGTACATGGACATTTGGACACGGAAGCATTCCCTGGAGTGTGAAGATTACTCTGTTGTATATTATTATTATTATTAAATAAGGTAGTGCCAAGCTTGTCATTCTAAATAAGCCTTCAAGATGGTGTGGCTGGCGGGTGTAGGGGTGAGGAACTCATAGATAAGTTCAAAGCAGCTATCGAACGTATGAGGGTGAAGGGAGGGATCTCTATCATATGTGATGTCCTGCCTAGAAGGAGAGTTGGCAATGAATGGTTGTCAAGGAGAGTTGGTGTCAACGGCCGTCTTGACAGATATTGTAAGTCAGTATCAGTCTCATTCATTGTCAACTGAGACAACTTTTACGGCAGAATGGATCAATATGGCAGGGATGAGGAGGCAACCCTGGGTGGTTCTCTGGAAAGGGCAGTTTGAAAGATGCAGGGGAACATGTGATCACGTGGATCGAGGAGACTGCAGTGGGCGCAGGTAGACAAACCGAGAGTTTACACAGAAATTGTGCAAAGAATGAAGACAAAACTAATTTAGTCAGGGAGTCAAATCCTAAACGCGACAGTTAGAGGACTCGGATAGCGATTAACTTAAATGTAACAATCACCGAAACATGGATAAACTCAAACTCACGTGATTCACCTGCCGAATACCACATTAAGGGCTATAAATTATATCATACCGATAGGCAGTTCAGGTAAGGGGGCGGAGTAGCCATCTATGTAAGGAATAATTTGAACTCTGAAATCAATAAGGAAATATACAAAAACTGAAGTGAGCACCGAAGCAATCAGGATAGAATTAACCTTTGGTAGGGAAAAATTTATCTTAGTGGTAATATATAGAACTCGCAATCTCAATAGGGTTAATGGGCGACTTATTTGGGATGAAATACGCAGGGCGTGCAGACTGCTACCTGTGTTAACATACCGCCGAACCCACCCGGGGTAATAATATAGTAGATTTAGTTCTGTCAATCAGAGAAAACCTCATAGTAATGTCGAGGTAGGTAACGAAATAGAGACCATAAAGAAGTGAGATTCAAAGTAGAACTTTATTTCAGTCGCAAGGAATATTCTATGAAAGTCCTAGATTTTAGAAGGGCAAACTTTGATAGGTTGAAAAGGCAGCTGAGAGAAGGAGTATTATAGTTGGGGGTGAATTACACGACCTCACGTGAGGTGACCTTATACAATGTACCCGCAGAGGACGGCGACTTCACTGTACCTTGTGACCTGACAACGATAACCTCGCAAATTATAACCTGAACACGAGATCTAATGTAAACGAGTTCCCTAATAATTTTAATATACCATACAGAAACCTCAGATTCAATAACAATGACCCCAAATGTAGAACAAATCGTGGCGAAGTTTACCTCCAAAATTATTATAAGGTATTGGCCAGTAGGGTTAAGACCGAGATAAGAAAAGCAAAGAGGAATAATGATCTGAAGGTAGCAAGGGAGGCGAAGTCAAACCCCAAGGGATTTTTCCAAATGTATCAAACTAAAACACGAGACAAGATTGGACCAACACAGTCAGATACCGGCGAGCTAACTGATAACGACGGAGAACTGAGCAATAATCTGAACAGGTACTTTTCATCAGTTCGCACGACCAAAAATTTAAACATGATACCTGAGGCACCGACTATATACACAAATAGTGAAGAAAATAAATTAAACGAGATAGTAATGACTAGTAACGATTTTAATAAAAAAATTGAAAACTAAAACCTAGTCGCCAGGTCCTGATGAGATATTTGCCCTAATATTAAAGGAATGTAAGGAAGAACTTTGTATACCCTTAGAAAACTTGTTCGATATGTCATTAAAAATTGGTGTCGTCCCAGCGAATGTGAGATCAGTTTTCAAGAAGGGAAAGAGATCACTATCCTCAAAATACCATCCAATTAATTTAACACCAATTGTAGACAAATTACTGTAAGCAATAATTTCAAACTCAATTCGAAATCACCTCGAGAAACAAATTGTTCAATGATTCCGATCATGGCCTTGACAGAGTCCCCCACATTATTAAAGGACAGGAAACAGACAGCTTCACTGGCACTATATCCAATTGGGGCGTCACTAGTGTAACAGGGCGTGCAATTAAATCTGACGATGACTTCACAAAACTACAGGAAGATCGAGACAATTTTTTTGTATGGTGTGAAAAATGCCAGATAAAATTTAATATGGACAAATGTAAAATACTTAGCCTAGGAGATGTAAACAAAGAAACTCGAAATCAGATGAACAACGTTGATAATGTAGAGAAATCCGACTTCGAGAAAGATTTAAGGGTATGAATCTTAAATCAAATCAATAATGTGTGTTTGCTCGAAACAAGGCTAATAAAGTACTGGAGTGATAGTTACAAGACTAGCGAGGTCACCCTAAAACTATATCTTGAGCTTCTGAGACTCACTTGGAGTATGGAGTTCAGTTTTGGTCACGGTACTACAGATTGGATATGGAATCCCTAGAAAGTATACAGAGGAGTTTTTCAAGAATAATCCTGGGCATAAGGAACCTTGAGTACAGAGACAGGTTAAAGCTTCTTAAGTTGCACTCCCTCGAGAGACGTAGAGTGAGGGGCGACATGATTAAGGTGTATAAACAAATGAGATATAATAAGGTACTCAAACTATCCAACTAGGAGCGAACTCGTAGCAATGGTTTTAAATTACACAAATTTAGATTAAGGCGCGAAATAGGTAAACATCGGTTTGGGAATAGAGTAGTGGATGAGTGGAACAAGTTACCAAACATCATTGTTAACGTGAACACACTGGATCGCTGTAAATATAGGTTGGATGGATATATGAGGAATAAGGGTTGGATGTAAACGCGACTGCCCACTGCCCAGCCCGCTGCAGTTTCCTCATTCATATGTTCTTTTATTCCTTATTAACACAGGTAAATGATTGAGGCTATTAACGATACATTATTTTATTAAAGGGCGATATATTTATATCATTAAAAATATATTATTTTTTTATGTTTGGCATTTTCATAATATTTACAGAAATCAATTCTGCTGAGTGGGGGAATAATCCTCCTCCTCCTCCTCCTCACTGCTGCTCGACTCTTCCTCATTTTCCTGGGGACATTGACGTTTTGCAGGAAGAGGGAGGCGAGGAACCTCCTCCTCCTCACTGCTGCTCGACTCTTCCTCATTTTCCTGTGGGCATTGACATTTTGCAGGAAGAGGGAGGCGAGGAACCTCCTCCTCCTCACTGCTGCTCGACTCTTCCTCATTTTCCTGTGGGCATTGACGTTTTGCAGGAAGAGGGAGGCGAGGAACATCCTCCTCCTCACTGCTGCTCGACTCTTCCTCATTTTCCAGGGGACATTGACGTTTTGCAGGAAGAGGGAGGCGAGGAACCTCCTCCTCCTCCTCCTCCTCACTGCTGCTCGACTCTTCCTCATTTTACTGGGGGCATTGACGTTTTGCAGGAAGAGGGAGGCGAGGAACCTCCTCCTCCTCACTGCTGCTCGACTCTTCCTCATTTTCCTGGGGACATTGACGTTTTGCAGGAAGAGGGAGGCGAGGAACCTCCTCCTCCTCACTGCTGCTCGACTCTTCCTCATTTTCCTGGGGACATTGACATTTTGCAGGAAGAGGGAGGCGAGGAACCTCCTCCTCCTCCTCACTGCTGCTCGACTCTTCCTCACTTTCCTGGGGGCATTGACGTTTTGCAGGAAGAGGGAGGCGAGGAACCTCCTCCTCCTCCTCACTGCTGCTCGACTCTTCCTCATTTTCCTGTGGACATTGACGTTTTGCAGGAAGAGGGAGGCGAGGAACCTCCTCCTCCTCCTCACTGCTGCTCGACTCTTCCTCATTTTCCTGGGGGCATTGATGTTTTGCAGGAAGAGGGAGGCGAGGAACCTCCTCCTCCTCCTCACTGCTGCTCGACTCTTCCTCATTTTACTGGGGGCATTGACGTTTTGCAGGAAGAGGGAGGCGAGGAACCTCCTCCTCCTCACTGCTGCTCGACTCTTCCTCATTTTCCTGGGGACATTGACGTTTTGCAGGAAGAGGGAGGCGAGGAACCTCCTCCTCCTCACTGCTGCTCGACTCTTCCTCATTTTCCTGGGGACATTGACATTTTGCAGGAAGAGGGAGGCGAGGAACCTCCTCCTCCTCCTCACTGCTGCTCGACTCTTCCTCATTTTCCTGGGGGCATTGACGTTTTGCAGGAAGAGGGAGGCGAGGAACCTCCTCCTCCTCCTCACTGCTGCTCGACTCTTCCTCATTTTCCTGGGGGCATTGACGTTTTGCAGGAAGAGGGAGGCGAGGAACCTCCTCCTCCTCCTCACTGCTGCTCGACTCTTCCTCATTTTCCTGGGGGCATTGATGTTTTGCAGGAAGAGGGAGGCGAGGAACCTCCTCCTCCTCACTGCTGCTCGACTCTTCCTCATTTTCCTGGGGGCATTGATGTTTTGCAGGAAGAGGGAGGCGAGGAACCTCCTCCTCCTCCTCCTCCTCACTGCTCCTCGACTCTTCCTCATTTTCCTGTGGACATTGACGTTTTGCAGGAAGAGGGAGGCGAGGAACCTCCTCCTCCTCCTCACTGCTGCTCGACTCTTCCTCATTTTCCTGGGGGCATTGATGTTTTGCAGGAAGAGGGAGGCGAGGAACCTCCTCCTCCTCCTCACTGCTGCTCGACTCTTCCTTATTTTCCTGGGGGCATTGACGTTTTGCAGGAAGAGGGAGGCGAGGAACCTCCTCCTCCTCCTCACTGCTGCTCGACTCTTCCTCATTTTCCTGGTGGCATTGACATTTTGCAGGAAGAGGGAGGCGAGGAACCTTCTCATCCTCCTCACTGCTGCTCGACTCTTCCTCATTTTCCTGGGGAAATTGACGTTTTGCAGGAAGAGGGAGGCGAGGAACCTCCTCCTCCTCCTCACTGCTGCTCGACTCTTCCTCATTTTCCTGGGGAAATTGACGTTTTGCAGGAAGAGGGAGGCGAGGAACCTCCTCCTCCTCCTCACTGCTGCTCGACTCTTCCTCATTTTCCTGGGGACATTGACGTTTTGCAGGAAGAGGGAGGCGAGGAACCTCCTCCTCCTCCTCACTGCTGCTCGACTCTTCCTCATTTTCGTGGGGACATTGATGTTTTGCAGGAAGAGGGAGGCGAGGAACCACCTCCTCCTCCTCACTGCTGCTCGACTCTTCCTCATTTTCCTGGGGGCATTGACGTTTTGCAGGAAGAGGGAGGCGAGGAACCTCCTCCTCCTCCTCACTGCTGCTCGACTCTTCCTCATTTTCCTGGTGGCATTGACGTTTTGCAGGAAGAGGGAGGCGAGGAACCTCCTCCTCCTCCTCACTGCTGCTCGACTCTTCCTCATTTTCCTGGGAGCATTGATGTTTTGCAGGAAGAGGGAGGCGAGGAACCTCCTCCTCCTCCTCACTGCTGCTCGACTCTTCCTTATTTTCCTGGGGACATTGACGTTTTGCAGGAAGAGGGAGGCGAGGAACCTCCTCCTCCTCCTCACTGCTGCTCGACTCTTCCTCATTTTCCTGTGGGCATTGACGTTTTGCAGGAAGAGGGAGGCGAGGAACCTCCTCCTCCTCCTCACTGCTGCTCGACTCTTCCTCATTTTCCTGTGGGCATTGACATTTTACAGGAAGAGGGAGGCGAGGAACCTCCTCCTCCTCCTCACTGCTGCTCGACTCTTCCTCATTTTCCTGTGGGCATTGACATTTTGCAGGAAGAGGGAGGCGAGGAACCTCCTCCTCCTCCTCACTGGTGCTCGACTCTTCCTCATTTTCCTGGGGACATTGACGTTTTGCAGGAAGAGGGTGGCGAGGAACCTCCTCCTCCTCCTCACTGCTGCTCGACTCTTCCTCATTTTCCTGGGGGCATTGACATTTTGCAGGAAGAGGGAGGCGAGGAACCTCCTCCTCCTCCTCCTCACTGCTGCTCGACTCTTCCTCATTTACCTGGGGGCATTGACGTTTTGCAGGAAGATGGAGGCGAGGAACCTCCTCCTCCTCCTCCTCACTGCTGCTCGACTCTTCCTCATTTTCCTGGGGGCATTGACGTTTTGCAGGAAGAGGGAGGCGAGGAACCTCCTCCTCCTCACTGCTGCTCGACTCTTCCTCATTTTCCTGGGTGCATTGACGTTTTGCAGGAAGAGGGAGGCGAGGAACCTCTTCCTCCTCACTGCTGCTCGACTCTTCCTCATTTTCCTGGGGGCATTGACGTTTTGCAGGAAGAGGGAGGCGAGGAACCTCCTCCTCCTCACTGCTGCTCGACTCTTCCTCATTTTCCTGGGTGCATTGACGTTTTGCAGGAAGAGGGAGGCGAGGAACCTCTTCTTCCTCACTGATGCTCGACTCTTCCTCATTTTCCTGCAGTGGCTGACCATTGTCACAGGGCGGAGCCGTTGCCCCATAAGAGGGGTTGTTTTGTATCGTTCCCTGAGTGCAGGGCGGCATGTCGGTAGGCAAGTATGGACGTACAGGCTGTATATTGTTTGCGTTAAGACAATTTTGACTGATATATGAACTATGGTTTGTGTTACACGAGGGTTCGTGTGTGGCACCTGAGAAGGGTGGTACTGACATACTGGATTTTGGAGTTTTACAACGTAAATTAAGTGAAGTTAAAACAGCTGATAGGTAAAGATTAACTGTGAAAACGTTAGGTTATTTATTATAGTAAGAGGTGATGTAGTACTAGTGTTATAGTGAAATGTAGTACGAGTGTTATAGTGAACATGTAGTACTAGTGTTATAGTGAACATGTAGTACTAGTGTTATAGTGAAATGTAGTACGAGTGTTATAGTGAACATGTAGTACTAGTGTTGTAGTGAACATGTAGTACTAGTGTTATAGTGAAATGTAGTACGAGTGTTATAGTGAACATGTAGTACTAGTGTTGTAGTGAAAATGTAGTACTAGTGTTATAGTGAACATGCAGTACTAGTGCTATAGTGAACATATAGTACTAGTGTTGTAGTGAACATGTAGTACTAGTGTTATAGTGAACATGTAGTACTAGTGTTATAGTGAACATGTAGTACTAGTGTTATAGCGAACATGTAGTACTAGTGTTATAGTGAACATGTAATACTAGTGTTATAGTGAACATGTAGCACTAGTGATGTAGTGAACATGTAGTACTAGTGTTGTAGTGAACATGTAGTACTAGTGTTATAGTGAACATATAGTACTAGTGTTGTAGTGAACATGTAGTACTAGTGTTATAGTGAACATGTAGTACTAGTGTTATAGTGAACATGTAGTACTAGTGTTATAGCGAACATGTAGTACTAGTGTTATAGTGAACATGTAATACTAGTGTTATAGTGAACATGTAGCACTAGTGATGTAGTGAACATGTAGTACTAGTGTTGTAGTGAACATGTAGTACTAGTGTTATAGTGAGCATGTAGTACTAGTGTTATAGTGAACATGTAGTACTAGTGTTAAAGTGAACATGTAGCTCTAGTGATTTAGTGAACATGTAGTACTAGTGTTGTAGTGAACATGTAGTACCAGTGTTATAGTGAACATGTAGTACTAGTGTTATAGTGAACATGTAGTACTAGTGTTATAGTGAACATGTAGTACTAGTGTTATGGTGAACATGTAGTACTAGTGTTATAGTGAACATGTAGTACTAGTGTTGTAGTGAACATGTAGTACTAGTGTTATAGTGAACATGTAGTACTAGTGTTATAGTGAACATGTGGTACTAGTGTTGTAGTGAACATGTAGTACTAGTGTTATAGTGAACATGTGTTACTAGTGACATAGTGAACATGTAATACTAGTGTTATAGTGAACATGTAGTACTAGTGTTGTAGTGAACATGTGGTACTAGTGTTATAGTGAACATTTAGTACTAGTGTTATAGTGAACATGTAGTACTAGTGTTATAGTGAACATGTAGTACTAGTGTTATAGTGAACATGGAGTACTAGTGTTATAGTGAACATGTGGTACTAGTGTTATAGTGAACATGTAGTACTAGTGTTATAGTGAACATGTGGTACTAGTGATGTAATGAACATGTAGTACTAGTGTTATGGTGAACATGTAGTACTAGTGTTATAGTGAACATGCAGTACTAGTGTTGTAGTGAACATGTAGTACTAGTGTTATAGTGAAAACGTAGTACTAATGTTGTAATGAACATGTAGTACTAGTGTTATAGTGAACACGTAGTACTAATGTTGTAATGAACATGTAGTACTAGTGTTATACTAAACACGTAGTACTAGTGTTGCAGTGAACATGTAGTACTCGTGTTATAGTGAACATGTAGTACTAATGTTCTAGTGAACATGTAGTACTAGTGTTATAATAAACATGTTGTACTAATGTTGTATTGAACATGTAGTACTAGTGTTATAGTGAACATGTAGTACGATTGTTGTAATGAACATGTAGTACTAGTGTTGTAGTGAACATATAGTACTAGTGTTATAGTGAACATGTAGTACGAATGTTGTAATGAACATGTAGTAGTAGCATTATAGTGAACATGTAGTTTTTTTTATTTCCTTATTGATTTCAGAGTTCAAATTATTCCTTACATAGATGGCTACTCCGCCCCCTTACCTGAACTGCCTATCGGTATGATATGATTTATAGCCCTTAATTTGGTATTCGGCAGGTGAATCACGTGAGTTTAAGTTTATCCATGTTTCGGTGATTGTTACATTTAAGTTAATCGCTATCCGAGTCCTCTAACTGTCGCGTTTAGGATTTGACTCCCTGACTAAACTAATTTTGTCTTCATTCTTTGCACAATTTCTGTGTAAACTCTCGGTTTGTCTACCTGCGCCCACAGCAGTCTCCTCGATCCACGTGATCACATGTTCCCCTGCATCTTTCAAACTGCCCTTTCCAGAGAACCACCCAGGGTTGCCTCCTCATCCTTAGCATATAGGTCCATTCTGCCATAAAAGTTGTCTCCTTTGTCAATGAATGAGACTGATACTGACTTGCAATATCTATCAAGACGGCCGTTGACACCAACTGTCCTTGACAACCATTCATTGCCAACTCTCCTTCTCGGCAGGACATCACATATGATATAGATCCCTTCCTTCACCCTCATACGTTCGATAGCTGCCTTGAACTTATCAATGAGTTCCTCACCCCCTACACCTGCCAGCCACACCATCTTGAAGGCTTATTTAGAATGACAAGCTTAGTACCAGTTCGCAATGAGACTCATTTGTCAGGTTAAACTACAGTATTTAATAATAATAATAATAAACAACAGAGTATTCTTCACACTCCAGGAAATGCTTCCGTGTCCAAATATCCGTGTACACCTTAAACCTGTCGTGTAAACAAAGTTTTTCCCTGCCTTCAGGTTAGCAGAAGACACAAACTTGAGTCTGTATGATTCGTCGGTTCATAAAGCTAACAAAACACTGTTGTAAATCCCGCTTGAGGTCTTCAACTCCTTCTTAGGGTGGAATACATGTCCTTATCTCTCCTGCACATGTTCCTTGGTGGGATTGATATTTAAACAGTTTATTGAGCCAGAAAAATACAGATATAGAGTAGATAATAATAACAATATTGATATGGCTGAGCCAATTGAGAGCCTCAGCTCCCTTAATGGCACCTGATATATACTGTACATTTATCTCAAGGAATTATTATATAATATTTAGTATCATCTGGAAAAGTACAAGTAACATGATGTTAGTAAATACATATGAGAATGTTTCCATAACTTTCACTTGTTTATTTATTTATTTATTTATTTATTTTCTACATTCATATTATAAGTATATACATATTGACAATGGAGTTAATATACAGTATTCTTATAAGTGAGGGAAGCAATACAACATGGATTGTATTAAGATGAAACAAGGGGACAGAGACAATCAGAATCACGTCTTGACGGCAAATATACAATTATTGCAATGGTAATTTTTATCTACATGACAATATATGATATAATGGTTTTAATGGAACAAAAAAGTAAGAGTATAAAGTAAGTGGTACAAAAATATTAAATTTGAGTGATAGATATTATTTTAGAGATGATTTAAATTAAGGGAGCATAGTCTTTGCTCGAATGGGTGGGGGTAAGTTGTTCCACACCTTCACACCATGATATTTTATGGAGGTCTGGGACTGAGAGGAGCACATGTGGGATGGTCTTCGTAGGTCTGAGTGTCTTAAGTTGTACCTCTGGTTATTCCAGAATTGAAAATATTTTTTCTCACTCAAGTGATTAACAGATTTATAAATAAGTGTTAATATCCTAGAATTTTTAACATTTTCAATTCAACAAGTTGCTCGTTAGTGTGACCATTTTTATTTAAGTAGGTCATTGTCCCCACGACTCTTCTGGGCATTGGCCAAGGGTTGTGTTTTAGTTAATCCAGAGTGTGTGACAGTGTATCAAGTGTTGGTAAACAAGATCACAATAGATTTCTTTCATTGCAGTGAGAGTGAGTGACTGTCGAGTGTGATACAGAATACAGCATTGTTTACTGACTTTACTGTGGATGGCTTGTATGTGGTGTCTCCAGTTAAGTTTATCATTAACAATAACTCCGAGGAATTTAGTATTTTGGTCACGTTTGAGGACTGTTTTACCAAGGTGCGAGATACAATGTATGTGTGCAGGAGGATCTGGGATTGAGTTTGTGTAATAATAGTAATAATAATAATAATGATAATGACACAGCACTATTAGGTATAGGGACAATAGTGAGTGAACTATTTAACACAAGTTTTCAATACAAGAAGTTAAACATGGCGTTACAATAGAGGCTACCTATGAATAGCTGACACTGTGGTGTATTAGATGATCTCATGTGGATTAAGAACTTTCCTCTCCGGTGGCTTGGTAGAGGATATCAGGTGGTTTTAATACTTCCTTCTCCGGTGGTGTGGTAGAGGATATCAGGTGGTGTTACGACCGTGTCAAATTTTTTCTATTATTTTTATATGTAACATGCTCCCATGTTCTATATTATTCCTGTAATGATGTTAAATTTACTATTATATATTCTAGTCACCTTACCCTGTGCTGTTAAGGTTTTAACTGTCATTATTTGTTCATGCCCATCTTATTTCTTTATTTTGTATTGTAACCAGCATTCTTTGTTCTCTAACGACCATCTGCATCGTTAAACGACCCACCGGAGGGTCGCGTGGCCGGAGCCGACCTTATATATAGGACCCACCAACTGACTTGAGTTAGTTCCGTCCTCTTGTCATACAGTCCACATCCTTTGAGTAACACTTG
Source organism: Homarus gammarus (assembly GCA_958450375.1). Lineage (NCBI taxonomy): Eukaryota > Metazoa > Arthropoda > Malacostraca > Decapoda > Nephropidae > Homarus > Homarus gammarus. The sequence goes on along the minus strand of CAUDMG010003541.1, from coordinate 282,066 downwards.
TTACTTATGCTTAATTTATTTGTGTTGTTCCTGTCGCCACCAATGTGGTATATCTATGTGAGTACCGATTTATGTCTCTATTTATGTCCATCAGTATTTGCTTAGTTGTTTTCAAGTAATTCAGTGTTGTTTCACGTAAGTTAATTTCAGTGATAGTTTTTATATGTTTAAACAGTGTTAACGTAATCCAATGCTTTATTTTTATTCTTTTGATGTTTCGATGTTTTGTATCACTTGTGTCTTAAAAGTTTCGATGGTGAATCAATTTGTTGTGACAGCCTACGAGGCTCTTTATTGTGTTAATATTTAATCAATTAAATTCTTAAAGGTTTACTTTATTTATTTTTATTCTCTTTTAATTTACTTCACTTTTTGTTTGGTTACGCCTAGAACCTGGATATGTAAGTAAATTAAGAGACGGCGTAACAGTGGTTTTAGTACTTCCCTCTCCGGTGTTGTGGTAGATGATGTCAGGTGGTTTTAGTACTTCCCTCTCCGGTGGTGTGGTAGAGGATATCAGGTGGTTTTAGTACTTCCCTCTCCGGTGGTGTGGTAGAGGATATCAGGTGGTTTTAGTACTTCCCTCTCCAGGGGCGTGGTAGATGATATCAGGTGGTTTTAGTACTTCCCTCTCTGGTGTTGTGGTAGAGGATATCAGGTGGTTTTAGTACTTCCCTCTCCGGTGGCGTGGTAGATGATATCAGGTGGTTTTAGTACTTCCCTCTCCGGTGGCGTGGTAGAGGATCATGTGGTTTTAGTACTTCCCTCTCTAAATGTTGTAAACTGCTCCACATAGTATGATAGGGTTCTCTCACAACAAGGAACGTGGTCATTAGCACTGGGCGTTAATAAGGTTCAAGACGATACCATCTTCCCCATATAGTCTGGCACCTCACTCGTGTTTCCATTATCAACACTTGAATCAATTCTTTTCCAGTTGAAATTGCCACTGTTTATCAATTGTGGTGAACTGGTTAACAATCCTTGCATTAATTTATTGATGAGGAAAGATGGGGGGATGATGAAGGAGGTGATGAGAAGGTTTACAGGCAACCCCTTGTGGGACGCTCAGGATCAACGTCTGCTCCCTAAAGTGGTAGACGGTTAAGTGTGTGTGTGTGTGTGTGTTCAATGAGCTGTGGATGACAAAAAACAAGTAATATGGTATTATTTGTGCGGTATTCATTTATATTAATAATGTGTTCCGTACTGTTGTCACACGTCATGTTTCAGAACCGTCTCTTAATCATATCCCACTACTTAATGACGCCCTTTAGTCAGCACCCTTGTGACACCCTCCCCCCGCTCCTGAACTTGTTGTGTAGTTATTACTCCTCGTGCACCATCATCCCTCTGAGTGTCACACACACACACACACGCGCTAAGTACTACATGTTCATTACTATAAAGTCAAGTGAGGCTTTACATTAAAAGCTCCAACTTGATTATGTTTTTGGTGTCCTTGGGTGGTTCAGTAACCACAAATAATTCACAATGACCCGAAAAGTGACCAAGTTGACCACCAAGGAGGTCTAGCATCTCGTCTCACTCCGCATCAGCGTCCTCGGCGACGGGGGTCAAGGGGTAGTTTACCTCGTCCCTTGGCAGGATGAACCTGCCGTCCTAAAAGTCGGCATTTCAGAATCTTCCTCAAAATATACCCATTACAAACAGGAAGCCAAACTAATGTCTGAAGCCAATGGCGCCGGCGGCATTCCTACACTTCTGGCTGTTGCACCACACACTCCAGCCATCGTTTGTACTTTCAGTGGCAAGAAGACCCTCGCATACCACATGTTCAGTAATAAGAAAAAGTACAACCTACTAGAACTTGGGGTTTTGGCCGGCAAGCAACTCTTGCAGCTCCACAAGAAAGGTATTATACACAACGACATCAAACCTGACAACATAATGGTCAACGGTGGTCGTGTGGCTCCCCAAGTAAACCTCATCGACCTTGGAGAGGCATGCAAGGCGGGCGAGAGTCTCAACTGGGACCATGACCCCATCAGGTCGTGGTGGCGCGCACCCGAGGTGTGTCGTGGCCAGCCCAGCACACCCGAGTCCGACGTATTCTCCTTCGGGGTCTTGATGAAGGATCTACTTGGTGAGGTCTCTGGCGACCATCCTAACACCACTTTCGTAACCAAAACTGCCTTCAACAATGACCCCAGCCAGCGACCATCCCTTAATAACTTTCTCCGTCAGTTGTTTTACGCCATTCAAGAGGACGCCGCTTCCTCCCGCCAACCTTGTTGATATAAACTCAATAGATATAAATTGATTGAATAGTTTATCATTAGCCTTTATGTTGTTCCCTATGTGATGTGTTTAATGGCATGTGTATTACATTATCTATCTCTAACACTACTTTCCTCTCAGTCACAGCTGTTCCCCGGCCTCACACACACAGTACCATTAGTTATTAGAATAAAGATAAATTTATAAACAAAGGAACATTTTATTCAGCGACGAACGACTCCAAGAAACTGATGACCAAAATGATCTTACGATAATATTAAATTGGTGAAATAAATTAACACCTTGAGTCACTCTTGAGAACCTCGTTGTCTTCTCCACCATTTTGTTCCCATGAAAAAAACAAAACAAAATAAATACATCAGAATTAAAACTTATGATCGGATATAATTATTTTTTATCCGGATTTGTTGTTTTAATTGTACATAAAATCTTAACTGTTTATTGTTTCATTGTGAGGATATTTCATTATAGTGTAGATATACAATGTTTACTTTTCCTTCCCATACGACGTAATTATATGTATTTTAGGTTTGTTTACACAGAGACAAATTATTTATACTTTTTAACTTCAGACAAATTATGAAATGTTTGTTTTTCCTCCTCAAGAGATATAAATTATTTAACGGTGTTTCTCTCACATCCACAGAGGAAAATTATGTAACGTTCCTATATATTAGTTTATATTAAGCAGTAAAATGTTAATGTTTGTTGTTTCATCAGTATCTCCAAACCTAGGTTAGGTTAGGGTAGGTTAGGTTAGGTTAGGTTACAATGGGTTAAAAAACTAGTGAGACTAAGACCCCATTGCGGCAGTCAGTGTTTCATGGGCAGTTGTGGGTGTAGCTAAACCGAGATGGGTGTTGGCTAGGTAGTAGTAGTAATAATAATAATAATAATAATAATAATAATAATAATAATATACGGTTTTTTGAAAAAGTCTGCAGCCCGAAGGCTGAAAATATACATTGGACATAAATGACTTATTTCATACATTGGTGGTTTAACAAAAGCCTTCATTAGAGAAAGGTGAAGGAACATACAGTGAACATACAGATTAATGTTTACACACGTAGATCATGGGAGCTGAGGTGTTGAACAGCAGACATGTAGTGTAGTAACTCCCTCAAAGACGGCGTTATGAGGGGCATCACATGGAGTACGAGTTCCCTCACAGGTGGTGTTGTGAGGGGCTTGACGTGGTGTAGTAATTCCCTTACAGATGGTGTTACGAGGGGCCTGATGGGTCCGTGGGTGGGTGGCCGCAGACCCACGGACGGTCACAGGCCAAAACCCATCACCTCGACGCCTTCTTCAAGATCCCTCGCTGCTACAGGATACGACAGTGATACCTCTATATAACGGACTTCTCTCTCCATATAACGGACCCTCGATATAACAGACTTTCATCTCCATATAGTCCGTTAGATGGAGGTTTTAGTTAACGAACCCTCGATATAACGGACTTTCATCTCTACACAATTCGTTAGATGGTAAAAGGCAATGTATGACCGGTAATAGGAAAGTAAACAAACAAGCAAGCAAGCAAGCAATCAAACAAACAAAAATACACTAAGATAAACAGAAGGAAAACAACTAACAATAAACAAACAACAAACAACTGTAAACAAAGTAAGTTAAACAAGACAAACAACCAATTAGAAACAATGATAAGCAGACTGTGGGAGTGTAGAAGACAACAATGAATTACTTGTGAAGAGGAAAACAAAATCAACTAAGAATAAGATAAATGTGAGAAGAGGTATAAACAAAAGTAAACAAGAGACAAACAAATAAAGACAAGTCACTTAGACCCTGTGTGTGTGTGTGTGTGGGTGTGGGTGGGTGTGTGTGTGTGTGTGTGTATGTGTGTGTGTGTGCGTGTGTGTGTGGGGGTGTGTGTGTTTGTGTGGGTGGGTGGGTGTGTGTGTGTGTGGGTGTGGGTGGATGGGTGTGTGTGTGTGTGTGTGTGTGACCACCATCTTAACTCACGGCTGACTAATTAAAGGACTCAACGGCTGACCCCGCCCACATCTTAATTAACTTTATACTTAACCTAACCTAACCTACCCATACCATCACCTACCATCAACAAACCCACAGTTTTAGTATGGACAATGTAGTTCGGTTCAGGGTTCGGTTCTGGGTTCGGTTCGGTTTCGGTTCTGAGTTAGGTTCGGGTTCGGTTCGGATTCGGTTTTGAATTCGGTTCGGATTTGGTTCTGGATTCGGTTCAGAGTTTTGTTCCGGGTCCAGATATCGATCCCCCCCTCCCACACCTTCCTCGGCGCACCTGTTAGCTCGACACACTCGTAGGAACACCAAAATATGACCTTTTTTCTTTCTTTTTTACTTTTCTCTTCCTCCTGTTAAGGCCAGAGCGGCAGGACCCACGATGGCAGATGGGATGACGCAGCTCACACCCCCACAACTAATCACAACTCATCGTGTACTTTATAACAAACTAAACTAACTTGTTAACTCACTAATATATGACATTTATATCTGCACAAACGTAGCATTTGAGAATATACACATGTTGACAAATGAGGACCTCGTGATGATTATTATAGGAACCTTAGTTTATTTTACCTGGTAACTAAATGCCCTAACGCTAAATGCAGGGTTTAGGTTGGGTTGGTTAGGTTAGGTTAGGTTGTTTACTCATCAGGTGCAGTAAGCTGGGGGGAGGGAGGGTCCTAATCTTCACAAGAACCAAATACACTTACAGATGGTAAACAAACAGAGATTCACATAAATGCTTAATGGATCAATAAAAGTACAATTATTTTATTTTTAGATTTTTAACATGGACCATAAGTTTAGCTTAACCTGAGAGTTAAACTCACTCGTGTGACAGAGTCTTTAACCTGAAAGATTCAAAGATGATCAATAGAGGCTACTTTAAGTTCAGAGTCTTGTGCTTGTATGGCAAAACAGCGGGGTGGAGGGACATGTCAGGCGTTGCTGATTGCCCGTGTTGGCGGCGTTTTGAGAGTAAGACTTTTGGGGGAGATAATCACAAGAACAAGGGAGGGCACTCCAGCAGTACCGAGTGCGTGCTGCAAGATGTTGCTGATAACCGGAGGGCGTCGACGACGGTGTAGCGGTGAGGGCGTGGGAGGACAGGAAGAGTAACAACACCCTGACAGCCACAGGTGAGAGAACACCTGAGCGGGGACACATACACAAGAACAACCTCCCTAATTAGGAAGCCGCGGAGGCAACAACAACAACCAGCACGGTGTCCCCTCAGTGCTCCACCACGTAATGAAGGTACTGTTGTGACCCGGAGTACGGCCAACACATGACTGCAGACAGGTCCATAAGGCGTCAAGGAGGAGAACCTACCAACGTCACAGACAAAACGTATGAATGTCGACGTCAACAGACAAGGCTACAATGCAGACACAAAACTACCATTTCTCCGCAACAGACTGAATAAAGTTGTTAGGAGAGGCTGAGTCATTTGGTAGAGTCACGTATGTGTTATATATGGTTCTTCAAGTTGTTGACAACCTGACTTAATATGGCGTCCCCGCCACGGCCCGCTCAGCTGGGTTCGAAAGTTGTGCCGGGGACTATCTGGCCGAGGACCATCTGGCCAAGGACCATCTGGTCAAGTACCATCTGGCCAAGAACCATCTGGCCAAGAACCATCTGGCTAAGAACCATCTGGCCAAGGACCTGGCCAAGGACCTGGCCAAGGACCATGTGGCCAAGGACCATCTGGCCGAGGGTGGCGACACCATCACCTCTTATTCATGGTCCCTCAGCCTGTTGACGGGTTATCTTGACACAATGTCCTCAGTGTAGTGGAGACAACACACATAACAAGCATGATGCTCCCTCACAACCACACTGAAGTAATCTATGACAGACAGACAGGCAGGCAGGCAGAGACAGACAGACAGACAGACAGACAGACAGAGACAGACAGACAGACAGACAGAGACAGACAGACAGACAGAGACAGACAGACAGACAGGTAGGTTTGTGCTAATATTCTGTAAATTTTCAGTCGCGTGGATGAAACAGCACTAACGGTTGCTGTGATTTGAAGGACATCTGTAAGTCATGCCACTGGTTCCTAAAAGTCATACTTACAAGGTATTTTGTATTCAGGATTTGTTAAATGGGGAAAGAATACCCACCTCTTATACCCAAATACCCACCTCTTATACCCAAATACCCACCACATACTCACATATCTACTCTTATAACCACAAATCCACCTCATACCCACATATCCACCTCTTATTCCTGCCCTCTCAAGATCTTTATAATCTCTTTACTATTAGAAATCTTCGACACAGAATATAATCACAAGTCATATACAGTTCCCTTCACTAGTGCGTTTACAGGGGCTCGGCAGGTTGTGTGCAGTGTGGGAACCCTGTGTTTGTTTACAGTCGACAGAAGGAAACTCACAATAGTAAACATAATAAGGAATCAAAGTAAAAAAAATAATAAAACAAATATCTCAATGTAATGATTTGTGGAATGTTTATCTGACGAGTCCCTGTAAACGCACTAGTGAAGGGGACTGTTCCACCTGTGATGATAAAGGCAGTCTTCCCTATTCCTTGGCTCCTCCCCTAAGACATAAGGTGACGTCATCGCTACCCAAGATGGACACTAACGAGAACGTACTCAACAAGTGACGCCATAGTACTCAATGGCTTACACTGTTACCTTAGGCTACAGGGTACAGAGATCCTACTACAGCAGACTGGGTGAGATACAGTCAAGGATACAGACTCACCAGGTACCAGTCACCAGTCTCAATACGTAACAATACACTCACTTGGTTAAATTAACCTGAAGTTATTTAACAGTTATAAAAGTACCATCAAAATCACACCCAGATTCCTAACTTAAACGAGATACATTAACTTAATCCAGTTAGGGGGACAGAATTAACACAAAATCTTGTTAAATAGACTTAAGTTAATTTTGTTTTGATTAGTTGAGTCACGGTGTAAAATTGTACGTTATTTCTCTTATACTTACGAGCAAAATATTTAACATACGAACCATTGAGAAGACCAGAGTGTTACGATGGTGGTGGTGGTGGTGATGGTGGGCGAAGAAGAGGACCCCCCTCCCCTCCTTCTCTCCCCCATCACCCCCACCCCCTCCCCTCCTGCTCTCCCCCATCACCCCCACCCCCCCCCCCTTTCACACGGGTATAAAAACTGAGGGACATGTACTGGTGACTGACACACTAACCACACCCTATTCTATCAGACTGCTCCCCTCCACACCCCCTCCTATCTACCCCTCCCCTCCCCTCCCCCCACCCATCTTCCTACCCCCCCTCCAACCCTTCTCTACTCTCTTCTCTCCCTTCTTTCCTCCTCTCTTCCTCACCTGTCTCTACCTCTTCCTCACCTGTCTCTACCTACATCCTAATTCCTTCTTCCTTTTCCTCACCTGTCTCTACCTCCTTCCTCCTCCTTCTTATCCTATCCTCTATCTTCCTTCTTCCTTCCCTACTCAAACCTCTTTCTATCCTCTATCCACCTTATACCCATATATCCACCTCTTATACCCACATACTCATCTTATACCCACATACCCACCTCTTATACCCACATACTAACCTCATAACCACCTTATACTCAAATATCCACCTCATACCCACTTATACCCACATATCCACCTCTTATAAAACTAAAGACACACTTCAGTCTTATCCACACAGTACTGGATAAGCTTGGATAGAATATAGGTCACATTCTCATCACAGGTAGATGAGGTAGATGAGAAAGTTTTTTCGTCAGTGAATATTATTCTTCCCCAGAAATTTAAGCCTTCTTCAGCATACCGTCGAGCAAACTGCAACCTGCCCTCGCGATGTCGCTCATTTAACTTCTTGGTGGCGGGAGTTCTATGGTGAATGCCTCCTTCGTGAAGTCTTCGCCTAATTGTTAAAGGGGAAATATTTAATTGTAGATCCTCTCTTATTGAAAATGAGGTCTTGAAGGGGTTGGCCTCAGCGAAATTTCTGATGGCTTGAACTTGTGCAAGTGTTGTTCTGCGCGGCATCCTGCCCTGTGGTGGTCCTTTAAACTTCCCTCCTCTTCCCATCGCTTAATCCAATAATATACAGTTGACCGAGAAAAACCCAATTTTCGTGCAATTTCAGTGGGTGAAAACCCAGCCTCTTTCTTGCTGATTATTCTTCCACGTTCAGTGATTTTCTGCATGTGGTATTCCATGTCGGCAGGGTCCTTCTACAATTGAGGGAGTGGAAGGGTAGTCAGCACTGACAACACCTCTGTCTCCCCCACCTTCCCGCCAATAACGTCAGCGTTATATTTATCTTTATTATGCATTTATAAAAAATAAACGAATAAATAAATAAATAAATAAGATACAAATTTATATTACATCATACACATTTTTGGAAAAAATTGAATATATTTTTTTAAAGACACCAGACTAAACGTGACGTAATCGACACACTGTTACACTCTATGGGGGGGGGGGGGGGGAGGGGCCTCTGGATTCACTAAAACACAACCTTTGGCCACTGCCCAGAAGAGTCGTGCGGACAATGACCTACTGAATCATACAGACTCAAGTTTGTGTCTTCTACTAACCTGAAGGCTGGGAAAAACTTTGTTTACACAACAGGTTTAAGTTGTACATGGACATTTGGACACGGAAGCATTCCCTGGAGTGTGAAGATTACTCTGTTGTATATTATTATTATTATTAAATAAGGTAGTGCCAAGCTTGTCATTCTAAATAAGCCTTCAAGATGGTGTGGCTGGCGGGTGTAGGGGTGAGGAACTCATTGATAAGTTCAAAGCAGCTATCAAACGTATGAGGGTGAAGGGAGGGATCTCTATCATATGTGATGTCCTGCCTAGAAGGAGAGTTGGCAATGAATAGTTGTCAAGGACAGTTGGTGTCAACGGCCGTCTTGACAGATATTGTAAGTCAGTATCAGTCTCATTCATTGTTAACTGAGACAACTTTTATGGCAGAATGGACGTATATGCTAGGGATGAGGAGGCAACCCTGGGTGGTTCTCTGGAATGGCAGTTTGAAAGATGCAGGGGAACATGTGATCACGTGGATCGAGGAGACTGCAGTGGGCGCAGGTAGACAAACCGAGAGTTTACACAGAAATTGTGCAAAGAATGAAGACAAAACTAATTTAGTCAGGGAGTCAAATCCTAAACGCGACAGTTAGAGGACTCGGATAGCGATTAACTTAAATGCAACAATCACCGAAACATGGATAAACTCAAACTCACGTGATTCACCTGCCTAATACCACATTACGGGCTATAAATTATATCATACCGATAGGCAGTTCAGGTAAGGGGGCGGAGTAGCCATCTATGTAAGGAATAATTTGAACTCTGAAATCAATAAGGAAATAAAAAAAAAACTGAAGTGAGCACAGAAACAATCAGGATAGAATTAACCTTTGGTAGGGAAAAATTAATCTTAGTGGTAATATATAGAACTCGTAATCTCAATAGGGTTAATGGGCGACTTATTTGGGATGAAATACGCAGGGCGTGCAGACTGCTACCTGTGTTTACATACCGCCGAACCCACCCAGGGTAATAATATAGTAGATTTAGTTCTGTCAATCAGAGAAAACCTCATAGTAATGTCGAGGTAGGTAACGAAATAGAGACCATAAAGAAGTGAGATTCAAAGTAGAACTTAATTTCAGTCGCAAGGAATATTCTATGAAAGTCCTAGATTTTAGAAGGGCAAACTTTGATAGGTTGAAAAGGCATGTTCACTACAGCACTAGTACTACATGTTCACTATAATACTAGCACTACATGTTCACTACAACACTAGTAATACATGTTCACTATAACATTAGTACTACATGTTCACTACAGCACTAGTACTTATGTTCACTATAATACTAGCACTACATGTTCACTACAACACTAGTACTACATGTTCACTACAACACTAGTAATGCATGTTCACTACAGCACTAGTACTACATGTTCACTATAATACTAGCACTACATGTTCACTATAACATTAGTACTACATGTTCACTACAACACTAGTGCTACATGTTCACTACAACACTAGTACTACATGTTCACTACAGCACTAGTACTACATGTTCACTATAATACTAGTACTACATGTTCACTATAACATTATTACATCATGTTCACTACAACACTAGTACCACATGTTCACTACAACACTAGTACTACATGTTCACTATAACATTAGTACTACATGTTCACTACAGCACTAGTACTACATGTTCACTATAACATTAGTACTACATGTTCACTATAACATTAGTACTACATGTTCACTACAACACTAGTACTACATGTTCACTATAACATGGATTAGTTAGTCCCATCCCTCCCAGTCTTGGTGGAAGTGCAAGAAGTGCTCTTTCTGCTGGGGTTAAGTCAGGGTGTTTCACTAGTTTGGGAATGAACTTGACACTGATAGCTTCTTCCAGAGGGTGGAGGAGGGGTCCGATCTCAGGGATGGTACGCATCAGGTCGTTCCAGCGATGCTTGACTCCATGGGTGAATGCTGCAAAGGCCGCATGTGGCTCTGTGTTAGCAATCTCAGACAGAGCATGGATTTCACTAACCCACTCATTCACCTTTCCCGCCACGTACTCGGTCTTGAAGTCCGTAGTGCCAATTACTGCGCCTAGATGTCTTTGGCCGTCCTTAGTTATTTTGACCTCACTTCCGCCAAAAACCTCCAATGCCCGTTCATAATGTTCTGGCTTCACGATGAGGAAGGACTTGCTGGCGTTTTGGTGGTACCCTATTTGTGGACCTCTCGATGTTACCAAGTCCCACCACTTTTTGATGCACTCCACTTTTCCTGCTCCTGTAAGGTCATCAGCATATGCCACTTGTTTGACCCCAGTTGTTTCAAATTTTATTTCTTGTTGGAGCACTGATAGGCCAATTGCATACATTGCCAGTGCAACGGGGTCCCCCTGTGTTGTTCCCTCGGTCGACTGTAGGATGGTATCACCTCGTAGAGCCTTGTTATTTACTATGTAGAGGTCTGAAGGATTCCTATACGAGTTTTCAACATACATCGCAAAGCTTGGACACTTGATCTTGATGTTGTGCAGTGCAGCCTTGCGGTTAAGTATGTTGAATGCGTTTGAAGCATCCACCAGGAGAACGGCCTCACAATCACGCTGCTCAAATATCAATCTCATGGCGTGAATGGCCGCCTCCCCACCAGCCTGGTGGCCAGCACACACTTGTAGGTTCCCTGCTGCTGCCCTGACATCATCCTTTACCACCTCCATTATGCACTTTCCGATGATCCGCCTCAGCACTTCCCCCACCCCTATAGGTCTACATCCTGGTTTCTTTTCCAGAGGAATAAGGCGGCAGGCCGTCAGGGCCTGAAGGTGATGACAGCAAGAGGATGCAAACTTTCTTGCAAGGGCGGCAATGGCAGTGCAGAGATCGCTTGCTACAGGGCCAAACTTGTTTGTGCTGAGGATGACTCTCCAACCGTTTGCATCTAGACCCGAAGGGCCAGCTCCTCCTCGAGTCTTCAGTGCCTTTTTCCACACCATCTCTCCTGTTATTTTCTCGAACAGGACAGCATTTGGTGGGATATAGTCACCCTGGAACCTGATGCCTTCATCTTCGCTTGCAGGGGGATGTTTCTCTTTCAATAGTTTTAATGTCTCTCTATTTATTGGCATCAGCCCACCGGAGGATTCCTCTGTAAGAGATCTTACCGCGAGAGACACTTTTCCCACACGCATTTTGTTTCCAAATTTTCTTGCCACGTCATCGGTGTTTTGCTTTCCGTCACCCGTAATTTTTAGTCTCTCCTGCAGTGTTCTTGCTTCACATGGGAGATCATCTAGGGCCCCAGTCTGCCACATTGTCAATCTTCTCTTCATTGCTGCCACATTTTCTTTGTGCTTAGCCTTTGTGTGTGTCTGACAAAAGAGATGTGGTATTATTGCGAGTATTTGAAGAGCTAGGGGGGCGAGGAAGCGGTCCTGAGTGTAATCAGTCATGAAGCGAGTCATCTCCCGAATCATTTCTTTGGTGGCCGCACACTTGGGTGGTTCAAATAAGTTAGCGGGCGACCACTTGACAATTTCTGAGTAGGTTTCTTTGACCCATATGTCTGCATTTTCCATCGACATGCCATTCCACTGAGGTGGCTGTCTCTCATTCTCCTCGTGGACACCTGCTACTAAGGAAGCAACATTTGTTAGTACTATATTTTCGGGTCGAGTAGACTCACTGCTATCATTTCGGATATCATCGGGTAGTTGGGTCCCGGCGATATCCACTGTGGCCACCTGTGTCGGCTCCCTGCGACGTGGGTTCCGACACTGGTCTCGCTTCCTGCAATCCACACATGGTCGGTTGTTTCTCGCACAAACACATTATGCAGTTTTGGTTCGGGCTAGAACAGACGCAGCAAAGAATGTTACCAGGCATAGTGAACAGCACCTTGGGCGACGGTTACGTCCGCCTCCGAACATCTGATTTAGTCCCAGGCACAAGATTATACTGGTTCTTATGAGGGAAGGGCGGAGAGGTGACAGGCTGGACTGCTGTGTCCAGATAGTAGGGGCATACGTGCGGGCGTGGGTGTGTAGGCTACCCCCCCCCCCCCTAATAGCGACCATCCATACATCAGAATGATACACTATGGACAAGAGTTTGCCACACCAAGCACTTGTTTATATATCCTTTGCACAGATAACCACTATTTATATGGTCTCACTGGTGTAATATCAGTTATGTATACTCACTTGGTTCGTCGAGACCCTACATTAAGTGTCCGTTACTATGGTGGTGGTGAAGGCGACCACATGGGCAGCACTCTCGGCCCCATAGGGGCGATAGTCTCGGGACCACCCCTGTCAAAGTAGGCCTAACGACACTGACCTTGGCGCCGAGCCTCCTACACTAGTACTACATGTTCACTATAACACTAGTACTACATGTTCACTATAACACTAGTACTACATGTTCACTATAACACTAGTACTACATGTTCACTACAACACTAGTACTACATGTTCACTACAACACTAGTACTACAAGTTCACTATAACACTAGTACTACATGTTCACTACAACACTAGTACTACATGTTCACTATAACACTAGTACTACATGTTCACTACAACACTAGTACTACATGTTCACTACAACACTAGTACTACATGTTCACTATAACACTAGTACTACATGTTCACTACAACACTAGTACTACATGTTCACTACAACACTAGTACTACAAGTTCACTATAACACTAGTACTACATGTTCACTATAACACTAGTACTACATGTTCACTATAACACTAGTGTAATGAGACAAATCTCACAAGAAGAGAATTACATATAAAAGTAGGAAGTATAGAGAGTAGGAATGTAAAGATAGGAAACTTGGTAGCGTGGCCTGTATGTTATTTACTCAGCGTCACTACGCTCATCTTATCTCGTATGTCAATACGCATACATCACTTCTTAAAGGGACAACTTGTTAAACACCTCTTTGATACAACTATTTATTACTTCACTCAATGACATGAACACATCAATATCACTATTATATCGGGGTACTAACACATTATGCTTTACGTTACTTGACACTGACTCTCGGACACACCTGAATGAATACACTTCCCACAGTAGGTAACTCACCCTAGGACGTTCTGACAAGACTCACGTGTACCCTGACGTAGGCCCAGTGAGTGCTGGCTGGGCTGCCTCCTATGGGAGAATCTGCTTAGCTGGCGATGCCGTGGTCTGGTCGGGAGGTCTCCCTCCCGACCTGGGGAGGGGACGTGCGTGACTCTCGCTAGTGAACCGAGTGACGACCCGAACGGGAGAGAGGTGACAGCAACCAGAGTGAGAATCAGTATCACCAGAATCAGGATGATAATGGTACTGCCATGCCCGTCCTAATCGTAGTGCCCGTGGACGGGACTGTAGGGCCTTTATATGGGGTCGGCCCAGCCGGCTTCTGACCTCCAACAATTAACACTAAACTGGTTTGATCTGGATAGCTGTGTGCAGGTGTGGTCCTGCCCAAGCGTCTTGGCTAGGTGCGGTTGTAGGTCACCGGCTCACGTCATTAGCGGGCGAGGTCAAGTCCCATGGGTCGACCTGAGGTGTGTCAACCCGGAATGTGGTGGTACCACGAGGTCTGTGATGTACTTGCTGCTATATACGGCATAATTCTGGGCTGTAAGGTTTGGTCTGACAATCAATCATTACACCTCCCGCCAAGACCAAAGCTTCATCACAGACTGATGCCACATATAGACAGCAACGTCACGTTTGGTGTCAAAGATAATCCCTGGGGCGATAACATTTACAATCAACAATCTCATAAGTGTATGTTTTTCTACTGGCGCTAGTTTGATCTGACAGAGCTCACTATACCTCCCGCCAAGATCAAAGCTTCTATGCCAGGAGAAAAAGGAAACATAGCAAGTGAACATAGAATGAAAAAAATCCTTCATATCTAGATTTGTATCCGAGACAGCTTGTAAATCAAAACAACAACAGGTGTTACATCTCCTTATCATCCCATGTCAAAATAATAATTCATCTCAGTCAGTAATATGGCTACAACATCGTTTCATAGTCCAAAGCATTGATCAAATGAACTCATAGAAAAAAGTGAGACTAAAAAAAGACATTCTTTGAAGTAAACATCAACAAAAATCAGAGAACACACTTCAAAATACACAAAAAAATGTTCCTACTTCACATATTAGGGTATTGATATCTTTTTATTATACATCAACAACATCAGTACATTAGGTGGGTCCGCCACAGTTCACGTCTTCCATCCAGCTGGTATCTGAAAAATAGGGGGTGGCGGCAGCACAGCAGCTGTAGTCGGTTGGTCCTTCATCATCGACTTTCTTGTGATGTCAGGACAGCACATCTTCTGTCTTCTTCACATACCGCACCTTGTAGGTCGTTTCTCCACATCATCTGACTTCTTCTCACTTCCTCCTGGTTTCTATACTATTCCAGATGATTTTTCTGCTCATCTGCGTTTCTTTATACATCTCCATTTTCATATTCCAGACGATTTTTCTGCTCATCTGCGTTTCTTTATACATCAGTTGTGTTCTGACCTCACTAGGGGAAAGGTCACGGCAGGGTTAGCTCCGGAGGGATAATTATCAGATATGGCCAGAGCAAGGTGCGGTCTTGGGTATGAGAGTTTGTTGACCAAACTGGAGTGGTCCACTGAAGAATTGGCGAAGGCCAAGTTAGAAATTGAGAGGGCCACGTTGGAGAACTTGAAATTAAGGGAAGAGATGGCGATGTTAAAAGGAGAGGCTGGACGAGTAAAGCCAGTGGCTGACGAAAAATCAAGCGAGTGGAAAATTGTGAGTAGTGGGAAGACAAAGCTTTTGGTGAAGAAGCACACCAAGGATACGACAACAACGACAACAACAGCTAAGTGTACCAACCCGTTCAGTCCCTTGATAGACGAATTGGACGTTAGTACAGTCAGGGAAAGGGATGACAAGGAAGGTATAAAAACTTTAATTGTTGGTGACTCACAGGTAAGGTACATGGACAGGGCCTTTTGTGGTAAAAACAAAAATAGGATGAGGGTGTGTTTGCCAGGAGCTGGGGTGGGGGATATAATTGACAGGATGGACAATATCTTGTCTGGTAATGGGAACAAACCCATTATCTGCCTCAGTGCAGGAGGCAATGATATTGGCCGGTGTAGGAGCGAGGAGCTTCTTGATAAGTTCAAGGCAGCCATAGATCGTATTAGGACTAAGGGAGGGATCCCTATCATATGAGGTGTCCTGCCTAGAAGGAGAGTTGGCAGTGAATGGTTGTCAAGGGCAGTTGGTGTTAACGACCGTCTTGACAGATATTGCAAGTCAATATCAGTCCCATTCATTGACAACTGGGACAACTTCTATGGCAGAAGGGACCTTTATGCTAGGGATGGGGTGCACCTGTCTAGGGATGGAGTAGCAACCCTGGCTGGGGCTCTAGAGGGGGCAGTTCAAAAGATATCGAAGTCTTTAAACTGCTAAGAGAACATAGGGGCACGGGGGTGGAGGAGACTGCAGTGGGAGCGGGTAAACAAGGCGAAAGATTACAGGGAAATAGTGTTAGGAATGATGACATAACTAAATTAGACAGGGAGTTTAAAACTAAACGCGGTAAGGGAAGGACTCAGAACACGACTAACTTAAATGTATATTACGGGAACAGTAGAAGTATGAGAAACAAAATGGATGATATTAGGGCCTTGGTATGTACCGAAGAAATCGATATAATTGCATTCACTGAAACATGGATCAACCAAGACACACGTGAATTACCAGTCGAATACCAAATTGCGGGTTACAAACTGTTCCATACCGATAGGCAGACCAGGAAAGGAGGCAGAGTAGCAATCTATGTTAGGGATAACCTGAAGTGTGAAATAAATAAGGAAATAAAAACTGAGAGGAATACAGAAACAATTTGGATAGAATTAAGCGACGGTCGGGAAAAATTAATCACAGGAGTAATATATAGACCCCCCAATCTTGACAGAGTCAATGAGCGACTTATCTGGGATGAAATGCGCAGGGCTTCCATACACAACAAAGTCTGTATAGTAGGCGACTTTAACCTTGGCCAAATAGATTGGACCGACCTTACGGGAAACTCAGAATCAGAGGATTTTCTCGAGACGATCCAGGACTGTTTCCTAAGTCAACATATAACCGAACCCACACGGGGTAATAATATATTGGATTTAGTTTTGTCAAACAGAGAAAACCTCATTAGCAATGTCGAGGTAGGGAACGAACTTGCAAACAGCGATCACAAAGAAATTCGATTCCAGTTAGATTTTCAGGGCAGACGTAAGGAAAATTCCACTAAAGTACCAGATTTCAGAAGGGCAAACTTTGACAGTTTAAAGAGGCAGCTGAGAGAGGGGGTGTCGCGCTTGGCCGTGAACCTGACAGATGACACCGACCTGATAACGAGATCTGAGATTGCCGAGTTCCATGACAATTTAAATAGTGAGTTACTTAATGCACAAAGGCAGAACATACCATACAAAAAACTCAGATCAAAAATCAATGACCCTAAATGGATAAATAATTATTTAAAGAACATCATTGGCCAAAGGAAGGCTATAGGTAGAAGGATAAATCGTGGCGAAATTCACCTCCGGGACTATTATAGGGTATTGGCGAGTAGGGTTAAAACCGAGATAAGGAAAGCAAAGAGGAATAATGAGGATAAGGATAGCAAGGGAGGCAAAGACAAACCCCAAAGGATTCTACCAAATGTACCAAACTAAAACACGAGAAAAGATTGGACCAATACGGTCAGACTCCGGCGAGCTCACTGATAACGACGGAGAAATGAGCAATAATTTGAATAAATATTTTTCAACAGTTTTCACCAGCGAAAATTTGAACATGATACCCGAGGCACCGACTCTATTCAGAGATAGTGAAGAAAACAAATTAAGTGAGATAGTAGTGACTAGTAACGATGTTAGTAAGCAAATAGACAAACTAAAGCCTAATAAGTCACCTGGTCCCGATGAGATATTTGCCAGAGTATTAAAGGAATGTAAGGAAGAGCTTAGTATGCCCTTAGCAAAGTTGTTTAACATGTCCTTAAAAACAGGTGTAGTACCAGAATCCTGGAGGATAGCGAATGTAATACCGATCTTCAAGAAGGGGGATAGATCACTATCCTCTAACTACCGCCCAATCAGTCTAACATCAATAGTAGGCAAATTACTGGAAGCAATCATTTCAAACTCTATTCGAAATCACCTGGAGAAGCACAGATTGATCAATGATTCCCAGCATGGCTTCACAAGCGGACGTTCTTGCCTAACTAATCTATTAACATTCTTTTCATCAGTTTTCGAATCAGTGGACGAGGGGCACAATTATGATGTGGTATATCTCGACTTTAGCAAAGCCTTCGACAGAGTACCCCACGAAAGACTAATTAGAAAGGTAGAAGCTCATGGCATCAAAGGTGACATCCTTAAATGGATTAGGGCCTGGTTACAGGACAGGAAACAGCGAGTGAGCATTAACGGCACTAAGTCCCATTGGAGCAACGTCACAAGTGGAGTTCCCCAAGGCTCAGTACTTGGACCATTATTGTTTATTATATACATAAACGACATAGATATCGGCATCGACAGCAACATAAGTAAATTTGCTGATGATACTAAAATAGGACGTGTTATCAAATCTGACGAGGACTCGGCAAAACTACAGGAGGATCTAAACAAATTTTTCGAATGGTCTGAAAAATGGCAGATGAAATTCAACATTGACAAATGTAAAGTACTCAGTATAGGAAATATAAACAGGGAAACCAGATACCAGATGAACAACGATGCCATAGAGAAATCCGACTGCGAGAGAGATTTAGGAGTAATGATAAGTAGGAACCTTAAGCCAAGTAAACAATGTGTTTTTGCTCGAAACAAGGCTAATAAAGTACTTGGGTTCATACAAAGGAGTGTTTGTTACAAGACTAGCGAGGTCATCCTAAAACTGTATCTTGCTCTTGTGAGACCACACCTGGATTACGCAGTCCAGTTCTGGTCACCGTATTACAGAATGGATATAGAATCCTTGGAAAGAATTCAGAGGAGAATGACAAGACTAATCCCGGGTATCAGGAACCTTGAGTATAGAGACAGGTTAAAGCATCTTAATTTGCACTCCCTTGAGAGACGTAGAGCGAGGGGCGACCTGATAGAGGTGTATAAATGGAAGGCAGGGCTAAACAAAGGGGACATTACAAAGGTACTCAAATTATCCAACCAGGAGCGAACTCGTAACAATGGTTTTAAATTGGACAAATTTAGATTTAGGCGCGAAATAGGTAAACACTGGTTTGGAAACAGAGTAGTGGATGAATGGAACAAGTTACCAAATATCATCATTAACTCGAATACTCTGAATTGCTTCAAACATAGGTTGGATGCTCATATGAGCAATAGGGGTTGGGTGTAAACGGGACTGCCCAGTATGGGCCAATAGGCCCGCTGCAGTTTCCTCCATTCTTATGTTCTTATCTCCATTTTCATATTCCAGACGATTTTTCTGCTCATCTGCGTTTCTTTATACATCTTCATTTTCATATTCCAGATGAATTTTTCTGCTCCATCTGTATTTCTTCTCTGCAACTTCATCATTTTCAACATATTCCAGACGATTTTCTGTTCATCTGCCGTCGGCCCACCTCCGGCCGGGATGAAGGCTGGTCCACTGTGTGGGCTGTCGTCTCCTTAGATGACTCGTAAGGCAGGTTCCGCGGACCAGGGCTCGCCCTCCGTACGTGAGTGTCGGCGAGACCAAAGACCGTTCTGTCTTACACCTTCCACAGTGGTGAATCCCTCCCTGGCTGGGCTCACCAGTGCTCGTTGTGTGGCGATTCATTCCACACTCCTTAACTTCCTAAAGTAGAAAAATATAACATCTTCTTAATCCTAGACCAAGGGAGGACTTGAAAGAAGTGGCGTGGTGTGTGGTGGGTTTCGTGCTGCCTTCATCAAGCTGCATTCATCATGCTGGCTCTTCTCTGCTCGTATGTACTGTGGTTGACGTCCGGCTGGCCATGGGTGGTACTGTGTGTGACATTTGACAGAGAAACAATCCTAAAGGGGTGATGGATTAGTTGGAAGTGTATTCGCAAAAAAAAATGTTTACTTCAAAAGATTCTAACTATCACTGTACTGAACACTAAGGGGAATAGGCGTGAGCTCTTACGTTAAGTGCGCTGCCACCAATGTAATGACAGAACACAATGAGAGGAAGAATAACATATATAAGTAGGAATAGAGAGTAGGGATGTAAAGATAGGAAACTTGGTAGCGTGGCCTGTATGTTATTTACTCAGCGTCACTACGCTCATCTTATCTCGTATGTCAATACACATACATCACTTCTTAAAGGGACAACTTGTTAAACACCTCTTTGATACAACTATTTATTACTTCACTCAATGACATGAACACATCAATATCACTATTATATCGGGGTACTAACACATTATGCTTTACGTTATTTGTCACTGACTCTCGGACACACCTGAATGAATACACTTCCCACAGTAGGTAACTCACCCTAGGACGTTCTGACAAGACTCACGTGTACCCTGACGTAGGCCCAGTGAGTGCTGGCTGGGCTGCCTCCTATGGGAGAATCTGCTTAGCTGGCGATGCCGTGGTCTGGTCGGGAGGTCTCCCTCCCGACCTGGGGAGGGGACGTGCGTGACTCTCGCTAGTGAACCGAGTGACGACCCGAACGGGAGAGAGGTGACAGCTGTATAGATATGTGGGTACCAAGATATGTGAACTCGCCTGACGGCAGGACTCTGTTACCATTCATTGCACCATTTATTCACATGTCTGTATTACCATATTATCATAGCATGTCTGATATCTATGCTTATGTCTAATGCCCATGTTCACTCACTATGTCCCGATATACTATGTCTGTACCGCGCTAGTCGAGTAATTAGAAGACCTCATTTATTGTCCTAGTGATGTCTAGCAACTCTCCTTGCCCAGCTAGACAACTGGCCTCAGATCAGCCTCGGCCTACACACGGCCCGGGGTCCCTAGTTCCCGCTTCTGTATCGGTCGGCTATCACGCCAAGTCTTGTACCACTTATTGAATATATCTACTGCTCGTGCACTGGAGTTTGAAGAACCTTGTCTAGGATTTCATCCCACCACATGGCGCAGTTGAGTAGCTCCAACACGACAGTTCACAAGTTGCAAAAGCCGGCCTAGTCTGTACCCCGGCCTCCTCTGTTTCCCGCCCAGAAGATATACTCCACGGTGCCCCTGGATTTAAAGTGCTTTGTGACCTTGTGAAGTGCCCTAAGTGAAGTGCAGTGCCTTTTATGTCTGTTTGCTATGTCTCTGCGGCCCTACAGGTAGCAGAGACGCCTTCAGCCCAGTCTCCAAGACAGCACCTCCGGCATACACCCCCCGTCCACGTAGGCCTACAAGCCACTGACTGACTCCCCGCGACTGAGTCACCACCAGCCTCGCCCGGGCGCCCGGGCGAATACACCGCTGCCAACGCCTCCTCTCACTTCACAAATATTACAGTCAATACTCTTCTACTTGCCCGCCAGTTCCTGCATTTAGGCAAGTACATTGACGAAAACATAGCACTCCACCTTATTCTCCTTGTCTTTCCCATCGCAACCATACCAAACACGAGATGTCTGACCACGACGATTTGCTGGGAAATTTAGATGAGGATTATGAGGAAGACGAAGCCTCACAGACCCTCCCACCCCCCCTCACGCCTCACACGCCGAGCGCGCCAAATTCAAAGGATGGGAGCCAGGATATACGTCAGTTAATTCACTTCCTACAAGTTTCCCAAGAGAAGGAAGCCCAAAGACGTCAATTAGAGGAGGAAAAACGACGTCAAGAGGAATTGTCAAGACGTCAAGAGGAATTGTCAAGACGTCAAGAGGAATTGTCAAGACAGTCAGAGGAATCAGCTTACCGTCTTCAACTTCAACAACAACACCAAGCTGATACCCACAAATTCCTGGGACTATTGGAATTGCTGACAACGAGGACGACTTCACCAGCTGCCACAACCAATTCGCCAGCTTCAGCCTCTTCATCTATCCTTCAGACAACGCCTCCTCACACGTCACCTAGCCCCCTTGGGTATACCTCAGTGCCTTCTCAACCACCTGCTCCAGTCTCAACTCTCGTCGACCTCTCCGTGCCTCCTCCACCGCTTGCCGTCCCGAGCACACCCCTGCACAGCAAGTCTTCAGTTACCAGCCCCCCACCTCTTCAATCTGATGCAACATATCAAGTATACCGTCAATGGCGACGTCGGTTCGAAGACTTTGCTGTCATGTCTGACCTCAACCGAATGCCCCCTCATAAACAACTCATCCAATTAAGATCGTGCATTTCCCTCGAAGTCCAACGCCTCCTAGAGCACACGCTAGCCATTCCCCCTGATTCCTCCATGTCAGTGAAAGAGGTCTTAGACGCCTTGCAGAGTCATTTCCGTGGCCTCCGCAATGAAGCTTTGCGTCGCAGGGAACTGCTATCCTGCAAACAAGCTTCTTGGGAATCATTCTCAGACTTCTACGCACGACTTAAGGACCTAGCAGCCGAGGTGGACCTATGTACAGGCGATCCTGTAACCTGTGCTGAGATCCAGCTCAAGATGATCTTGCTGATGGGTGTACGTGACGAGGACCTGCTTCAGAAACTCCTCACCCTCGACGCCGCCTCTCCCCTCACCGACTTCGTCACCTGTTGCAGGTCGTATGAGGCCACAAGAGAGGCTGCCTCAGCTATACACTCATCGCCATCTCAAGTTCACGCCGTCTCCACCTACAAGAGGAATCAACGCCAGATGCAGACGGCGTCCTCTCCACAGCCCCCGTCACAGTCACCAGTTTTTTCCCCCGAATCCTGCAGAAGCTGTCAGCACCAGCACGGTCCAGGAAAGTGCCCTGCGGCTGATAGTACATGTCGAAACTGCGGGTTTCAAGGCCATTGGCCCCGCACACCTCGATGTCCCGCCAACAAGGTCTCATGCAACACTTGCAACAAGCAAGGACACTTCGCCAAGTGTTGCGGGTCCACCAAGAAGCCTCCATCTCCAGGTCAAACCGCCTCTTCACCGTCTCCCAAGAACAATAAAGGATGCCGACGCGTGGATGATGCCTCGAGTGACAGGTCCCCCAAGCCCGTCAATGTCCGCCTGTCCTACGGTACCAACTCTTCCAACCTCCTGATGATACCTGACACGGGCGCGGACATCACGGTGATTGGACCAACACACCTGGACGCCCTCAACATTCCCAGGAGTAGCCTGTCACCCACAGCCATGAACGACGTGCTCACAGCGGACGGGTCCCCGATGTCTCCAGCTTTGGGTTGCTTCAAGGCAACATTACAGCTCGGTCCCAAGTCTTGCCTTGCCACAGTCCACGTCCACGAGGGCATCCAAACCCCTCTCTTGTCATGTGGTCATTGTCAGGACTTGGCCATCGTCTCATCCGAGTTCCCAAAGCCCATCCTCGCCGTGACACACCTCAACAGGTGTGCAGAGATACCTGTTTCAGCCATGACCACACCTGCTGCCGCCCGGGAGTTCTTTCTTCGCCAGTTCAGCGACGTCCTTGTCTCCAAGTCCGACCTCCAGAAGACGCCGCTCAAGAAGATGACAGGCCCCCCGATGAGAATCCACCTCAAGCCTGGCGCGACGCCTTTCGCCACCCACACACCCAGGCCTATCCCCTTTGCCCTACGGGACAAGGTGAAGGCGGAGCTCGATTCTCTGGTGCAGCAGGGGATCATCAGACACGCCGGCGAGGAGCCCTCCGAGTGGTGCCACCCTATGGTCTTGGCACCCAAGCCTGTAGGTGTTCGCATCACAGTGGACCTCACCCATCTCAACTCGCAGGTCTCCCGTCCCGCCCATCCATCGCCCACGCCCATCCAAGCAGTCCGCAGCGTCACCCCGTCTGCAAAGTTCTTTACCATGGCGGATGCACTACATGGGTACTGGCAAGTCGACCTGGCGGAAGAAGACCGCCACCTCACTACATTCATCACGCCCCACGGCCGCTTCCAACACTGCCGCGGACCCATGGGCTTCGCAGCAACGGGGGATGCGTACTGCCTCCGTGGGGATATGGCTCTGCAGGGTGTCACCAACTGCGTGAAGGTCGTAGATGACATCCTGCTCTTCGACGATGATCTCCCGGCCCACTTGAACCGAGTTCATCTGATGCTCACAAGATGCCGTGCCCATGGTATCACCCTGAACAAAGATAAATTTGTGGTCGCCGCCTCCCAAGTTAACTACTGCGGCTACAACATCTCGCCAGAGGGGATCTCAGCTGATGAGGAGAAGGTCAAGGCCATCAAGGACTTCCCTACTCCAGCGAACCTGACCGACCTCCGCTCGTTTATGGGCCTGGTAAATCAGCTGGCAGACTTCTCCCCTAAACTCGCCACATCAGCCCAACCTCTACGCCCCCTCATGAGCCCCAAGCGCTCCTTCCTCTGGACTCCTGACCACGACCTAGCGTTCAGGAATGTTAAGAAGGCGTTGCTGTCACCACCAGCCTTGGCACCCTTCGACCCGTCCTTACCAGTGGTCCTCCAGACCGACGCCTCCCGTCTATACGGCCTCGGATATGCCCTCCTTCAAGATCACGGCCAGGGTAGACTGCGCTTAGTTCAGTGTGGCTCCAGGTTTCTGACGGACACGGAGACCAGATACGCCACCATCGAACTAGAGATGCTGGCAGTCGCCTGGGCTATGGCCAAGTGCCGCCTTTACCTGTTCGGCCTTGGGCACTTCACCCTCATGACGGACCATCGCCCGCTCATACCCATCCTCAATCACTACACGTTGGACGCCATCGAAAATCCCCGCCTCCAACGTCTCAAAGAGAAGACCGCCCCTTACGTCTTTACAGCTGTGTGGCGCGCCGGGAAACTTCTGTGCATACCAGAAGCCCTCTCCCGAGCCCCTGTTAGTCGCCCCACACCTGAAGATGAAGTCGACTGTACCACGGCCGCGGCTCACGTTCGGTCTTTAGTGACACACACAGCCACTTCTCTTGCTGACAAGATGACGACGACGCCCCCCATCGAAGACGATAGGACTCTCCAGGAGCTTCGCATCGCCGCCGCTCAAGACCCGGCATACGTCCAACTCCTCGATTACGTCTCCACTGGATTCCCCACCAACCGCTACGACATTCACGCCTCCGCCCTCCCCTTCTGGAAGCTAAGGGATAGCCTCTATGCGGACGGAGAGCTGGTGTTGTACGGCCCCAGGATCGTCGTCCCCGCTGCCCTCCGCCGGCGCACCTTATCCCGCCTCCACGACAGCCACCGCTGCGTTGAAGCCACCAGGCGCAGAGCCCGTCAGACTATCTTCTGGCCTGGTATTGACGCCGATATTAAGAGCACGGTTGAGGCCTGTGAGCCTTGCCAGCAACTCCAGCCCAGCCAGCAACAAGAGCCGTACCTGTGCAATGACCTCCCAAAGCGGCCCTTTGAGTCCGTGTCCGCCGACTTCTTTAATGTGGCCGGAAAGTCTTTCCTGGTGGTCGCCGACAGGCTCTCTGGATGGCCCGTGGTAGTTCCCTGTGGTCGGGACACCACCTCTTCCAGGGTCATCCGGATGTTTTGTTGCTTCTTCCGGGAAGTCGGAGTGCCTCTCCGCCTCCGAACCGACGGTGGGCCCCCGTCCACCACATCGTCACCTCCCCTCATTACCCGCAGGCGAATGGCCACGCCGAGGCAGCGGTAAAGTCCGTAAAATACCTCATACTCAAGACAGCACCAACGGGGAACCTGGACTGCGAGGAGTTCGACAGGGGCCTACTAGAACTCCGTAACACCCCTACCCCTGCCGGACGCTCTCCTGCCCAGGTGTTGTATGGCCACCCCCTTCGTACTTGTGTGCCTGCCCACCCCCAGTCCTTCTTAGATGAATGGCAGATCAAGGCGGACGAGTGTGACCGCCATGAGGCTGCCCGGATGGCCCAAGTGACAGCCACTATGACGCCCACGCCTGCCCCCTTCCCAGGTTGACCGTCGGCCAGCAAGTACGAATCCAGGACCCGACGTCACACCGCTGGGACAAGGTCGGGGTCGTCATGGGCCGTGGCGAGTCTCGTTCGTACCAAGTCCGCCTCCCCAGTGGTCGTGTGTGGTGGCGAAACAGACGCCATCTCCGCCCAGTGCCATCCTCTAGTGACGAACCTTCCTCCCCGTCCCCTGTGTCCCCTTGCCCAGACCAGGAACGAAGGTCGCCAGTTGATCCCCCCATTGTCCCTCGCCGCTCCCCCCGACTCATGGAAAAAGAGTCCGTAGCCGCTCGAGATTGCACTACGAGCGTAAAGGGGGAGGGAGGTGTATAGATATGTGGGTACCAAGATATGTGAACACGCCTGACGGCAGGACTCTGTTACCATTCATTGCACCATTTATTCACATGTCTGTATTACCATATTATCATAGCATGTCTGATATCTATGCTTATGTCTAATGCCCATGTTCACTCGCTATGTCCCGATATACTATGTCTGTACCGCGCTAGTCGAGTAATTAGAAGACCTCATTTATTGTCCTAGTGATGTCTAGCAACTCTCCTTGCCCAGCTAGACAACTGGCCTCAGATCAGCCTCGGCCTACACACGGCCCGGGGTCCCTAGTTCCCGCTTCTGTATCGGTCGGCTATCACGCCAAGTCTTGTACCACTTATTGAATATATCTACTGCTCGTGCACTGGAGTTTGAAGAACCTTGTCTAGGATTTCATCCCACCACAACAGCAACCAGAGTGAGAATCAGTATCACCAGAATCAGGATGATAATGGTACTGCCATGCCCGTCCAAAACGTAGTCCGTCGTGGACGGGACTGTAGGGCCTTTATATGGGGTCGGCCCAGCCGGCTTCTGACCTCCAACAATTAACACTAAACTGGTTTGATCTGGATAGCTGTGTGCAGGTGTGGTCCTGCCCAAGCGTCTTGGCTAGGTGTGGTTGTAGGTCACCGGCTCACGTCATTAGCGGGCGAGGTCAAGTCCCATGGGTCGACCTGAGGTGTGTCAACCCGGAATGTGGTGGTACCACGAGGTCTGTGATGTACTTGCTGCTATATACGGCATAATTCTGGGCTGTAAGGTTTGGTCTGACAATCAATCATTACACTAGTACTACATGTTCACTACAACACTAGTACTACATGTTCACTACAACACTAGTACTACATGTTCACTACAACACTAGTACTACATGTTCACTACAACACTAGTACTACATGTTCACTACAACACTAGTACTACATGTTCACTAAAACACTAGTACTACATGTTCACTATAACACTAGTACTACATGTTCACTATAACACTAATATTGCATGTTCACTATAACACTAGTACTACATGTTCACTACAACAGTAGTACTACATGTTCACTATAACACTAGTATTACATGTTCACTATAACACTAGTACTACATGTTCACTACAACACTAGTACTACATGTTCACTATAGCACTAGTACTACATGTTCACTATAACACTAGTACTACATGTTCACTACAACACTAGTACTACATGTTCACTACAACACTAGTACTACATGTTCACTACAACACTAGTACTACATGTTCACTAGAACACTAGTACTACATGTTCACTATAACACTAGTACTACATGTTCACTATAACACAAGTATTACATGTTCACTATAACACTAGTACTACATGTTCACTACAACACTAGTACTACATAAGAACATAAGAACATAAGAACATAAGAAAGTGGGATACTGCAGGAGGCCGACTGGCCCATACAGGGCAGATCCCTTTCACACCCATCCCAGCACTTCCATGTGCCTATCCAACTTCGTCTTGAAGCTCCCTAGCGTCCCCGATTCTACTATAGCACTCGGTAGCCTATTCCACATATCCACAACTCTATTACCAAACCAGTGCTTGCCTATATCCTTTCTGAATCGGAATTTATCTAATTTAAAGCCATTTGTTCTAGTTATTTCGTTATTACTGAGCTTCAGAACATCTTCCATTTTACCCTTGTTAATCCCACTTACCCACTTGTACACCTCTATCATATCTCCCCTAACTCTACGCCTCTCTAATGAATGTAAGCCTAAGCTTTTCAGTCTTTCTTCATATGGAAGGTTTCTAATATTATGGATCATTTTTGTCATTCTTCTTTGTACGCTCTCCAAAGAATCTATGTCCATTCTATAATAAGGACACCAGAACTGAACCGCATAATCCATGTGTGGCCTCACTAATGCTAGGTAAAGTTTCAAGATAACGTCAGCAGTTCTGTTACTCACAGACCTAGATATGAACCCAAGAATCCTGTTTGCCTTGTTGCGAACGCTAATACATTGTTTTCTAGGTTTCAAGTCGTTGCTAACAAATACACCTACATCTTTTTCACAAACTGAGTTTTCTATTTCCGTGTTACCTAGTTTATACTTAACGTTTGTATTCGTCTTCCCTATCTGTAGTACCTTGCATTTATCAGTATTATAATTCATTTGCCAGTCTACTGACCACTCATGTAAGGTATCTCTAGATCTCTTTGAAGGTGTTCAAAGTCACTGTCTGAATTTATCACTCTCCCCATTTTGGTATCATCTGCAAATTTACTAATCCTACTAGTTATGCCTGACTCAAGATCATTAATGAATATAACAAACAGCAGAGGGCCTAATACAGATCCCTGGGGAACTCCGCTTTTGACCGCACCCCAGTCTGACTTTAATCCATTTATGCTGACTCTTTGTTTCCTACCAGTTAACCATGACCTAATCCATTTTAATAATGATCCACCTATTCCATGTGCTTCTACCTTCCTTATCAATCTCTCATGAGGGACTCTATCGAATGCTTTACTGAAATCTAAATAAATTATATCATATGACTTATCATTATCTACCGCTTCATATACTTCTGAGAAAAAGCTAAGCAAATTTGTGAGACAAGAACGTCCTTGGGTGAACCCGTGCTGAGAAGAATGAATTAAGTTGAATGTTTCAAGGTGGCTTCTGATTTTTGTAGCAATAATTGACTCTAGCAACTTGCCTATGATTGACGTGAGACTAATGGGACGGTAATTTGATGCAATTGATTTATCACCCGTTTTGAAAATCGGAACTACATTTGCAAGTTTCCAAGCTTCTGGCACTAGGCCCGATTCTAATGACTTATTAAATAAAACTGCTAATGGATTACTCAACTCATCTCTACATTCTTTTAATATTCTAGCATATACCTCGTCTGGACCAGGCGATTTATGAGGCTTCAGTTTGTTAATTACTTTAAGCACATCGTTACTAGTAATATTGATATTCATCAACATATTTTCTATACTGTCGTTATATACCTTATGAACTTCTGGAAACTGTGCTAGGTTTTCATTTGTGAATACGGAGCGAAAATGACTATTTAACGTACTACACATTTCTAACTCATCATCAGTCATTTCTCCTGTCGTAGTTTTAAGGGGACCTATTGTATCTCTAACCTTTGATTTATACAGTTGATAAAAAGCTTTGGGGTTATTTTTCGATTCGTTTGCTACCTTGATTTCATAATTTCTCTTTGCTTTCCGAATTTCTGTTTTTACCTGTCTTGTTAGGTTCTGATAGTAACCAAGTAAGTGATTTTCGCCTTTCTTAACTTTTCTATATACTCCTTTCTTTTTCCCTAGAAGATCTAAGAGTCTATTATTCATCCATTTTGGTTGGTTCCGTATCGATCTGAATTTTCTTTCAGGGATGTGTTTATTTTGAGCATTATTGATTGTCGCAATAAATTGTTCATAAGTAGCTGTTAAATTAAATTCGGGGTTATCCCGTCCTAAGTTGACATGTTCACTATAACACTAGTACTACATGTTCACTACAACACTAGTACTACATGTTCACTACAACACTAGTACTACATGTTCACTACAACACTAGTACTACATGTTCACTACAACACTAGTACTACATGTTCACTACAACACTAGTACTACATGTTCACTACAACACTAGTACTACATGCTCACTATAACACTAGTACTACATGTTCACTATAACACTAGTACTACATGTTCAGTACATCACTAGTACTACATGTTCACTATAATACTAGTACTACATGTTCACTACAACACTAGTACTACATGTTCACTATATCACTAGTAGTACATGTTCACTACAACACTAGTACTACATGTTCACTATAACACTAGTACTACATGTTCACTACAGCACTAGTACTACATGTTCATTATAACACTAGTACTACATGTTCAATACAACACTAGTACTACATGTTCACTATAACACTAGTACTACATGTTCACTACAACACTAGTACTACATGTTCACTATAACACTAGTACTACATGTTCACTACAACACTAGTACTAAAATGTTCACTATAACACTAGTACTACATGTTCATTATAACACTAGTACTAAAATGTTCACTACAACACTAGTACTACATGTTCACTACAAAACTAGTACTACATGTTCACTACAGCACTAGTACTACATGTTCGCTACAACACTAGTACTACATGTTCACTACAACACTAGTACTACATGTTCACTACAACACTAGTACTACATGTTCACTATAACACTAGTACTACATGTTCACTACAACACTAGTACTACATGTTCACTACAACACTAGTACTACATGTTCACTATAACACTAGTACTACATGTTCACTATAACACTAGTACTACATGTTCACTTCAACACTAGCACTACATGTTCACTATAACACTAGTACTACATGTTCACTACAACACTAGTACCACATGTTCACTAAAACACTAGTACTACATGTTCACTACAACACTAGTACTACATGTTCACTATAACACTAGTACTACATGTTCACTACAGCACTAGTACTACATGTTCACTATAACACTGGTACTACATGTTCACTATAACACTAGTACTACATGTTCACTACAGCACTAGTACTACATGTTCACTACAACACTAGTACTACATGTTCACTATAACATTAGAATTACATGTTTACTATAACACTAGTACTACATGCTCACTACAGCACTAGTACTACATGTTCACTATAACACTAGTACTACATGTTCGCAATAACACTAGTACTACATGTTTACTACAACACTAGTACTACATGTTCACTATAACACTAGTACTACATGTTCACTATAACACTAGTACTTCATGTTCACTACAACACTAGTACTACATGTTCACTGTAACACTACTACTACATGTTCACTATAACACTAGTACTACATGTTCACTACAACACTAGTACTACATGTTCACTATAACACTAGTACTACATGTTCGCTATAACACTAGTACTACTGTTCACTATAACACTAGTACTACAACACTAGTACTACATGTTCACTATAACACTAGTACTACATGCTTACTATAACACTAGTACTACATGTTCACTATAACACTAGTACTTCATGTTCACTACAACACTAGTTCTACATGTTCACTGTAACACTAGTTCTACATGTTCACTATAACACTAGTACTACATGTTCACTATAACACTAGTACTACAACACTAGTACTACATGTTCACTATAGCACTAGTACTACATGCTTACTATAACACTAGTACTACATGTTCACCATAACACTAGTACTACATGTTCACTACAACACTAGTACTACATGTTCACTACAGCACTAGTACTACATGTTCACTATAACACTGGTACTACATGTTCACTATAACACTAGTACTACATGTTCACTACAGCACTAGTACTACATGTTCACTACAACACTAGTACTACATGTTCACTATAACATTAGAATTACATGTTTACTATAACACTAGTACTACATGCTCACTACAGCACTAGTACTACATGTTCACTACAACACTAGTACTACATGTTCACTACAACACTAGTACAACATGTTCACTATAACACTAGTACTACATGTTCACTATAACATTAGAATTACATGTTTACTATAAGACTAGTACTACATGCTCACTACAGCACTAGTACTACATGTTCACTACAACACTAGTACAACATGTTCACTATAACACTAGTACTACATGTTCACTATAACACTAGTACTTCATGTTCACTACAACACTAGTACTACATGTTCACTGTAACACTACTACTACATGTTCACTATAACACTAGTACTACATGTTCACTACAACACTAGTACTACATGTTCACTATAACACTAGTACTACATGTTCGCTATAACACTAGTACTACTGTTCACTATAACACTAGTACAACAACACTAGTACTACATGTTCACTATAACACTAGTACTACATGCTTACTATAACACTAGTACTACATGTTCACTATAGCACTTGTACTACATGCTTACTATAACACTAGTACTACATGTTCACTATAACACTAGTACTCCATGTTCACTACAACACTAGTACTACATGTTCACTGTAACACTACTACTACATGTTCACTATAACACTAGTACTACATGTTCACTACAACACTAGTACTACATGTTCACTATAACACTAGTACTACATGTTCGCTATAACACTAGTACTACTGTTCACTATAACACTAGTACTACAACACTAGTACTACATGTTCACTATAACACTAGTACTACATGCTTACTATAACACTAGTACTACATGTTCACTATAACACTAGTACTTCATGTTCACTACAACACTAGTTCTACATGTTCACTGTAACACTAGTTCTACATGTTCACCATAACACTAGTACTACATGTTCACTATAACACTAGTACTACAACACTAGTACTACATGTTCACTATAGCACTTGTACTACATGCTTACTATAACACTAGTACTACATGTTCACTATAGCACTTGTACTACATGCTTACTATAACACTAGTACTACATGTTCACCATAACACTAGTACTACATGTTCACTACAACACTAGTACTACATGTTCACTGTAACACTAGTACTACATGTTCACTATAACACTAGTACTACATGTTCACTATAACACTAGTACTACAATACTACATGTTCACCATAACACTAGTACTACATGTTCACTACAACACTAGTACTACATGTTCACCATAACACTAGTACTACATGTTCACTATAACACTAGTACTACATGTTCACTACAACACATGTAGTACAATAGTTGTATAATTATGTTCATTACACCTCGTATTCAGAACTATAGTACCAAGTGCAGTACCTCTTACTACATTAATTACACTGAGGTAAACTCCCCCCTCCTTGCCAGAGTGATCACTTAACCCAATAATAACGATGGCCTACACTCCCCGATCAAGCGCCTCTGGCGGTAATTTTCACGATTATGATGCATTTGGGGTGTACGTTCAAAACATCTCGTTTCACTGTTCATATGAGGATGTTGTATGCATTTTTAATGAACATGGGGGCATGAAGGATTGTTATATGCCATATAATAATGATGGAACCTGGCACCGTGGCATTGCCAAAATCCGGTATTGTGGTTAGCGGCACCAAATGTTGGCCCTCTAGAATAATGGACGACTGGTGTACAACCGACCCCTGAAAGTTTCCGTTCTGTATGCCAACCGTAGAACACACCGGAATAATTATAACGATCCAAAATATTATTATAATCAACCTTGTTATGAGGAAGAGCAATGTGTCTCTTATCATCAGTCACAAGACTATCCCCAGGTGCCTCGTGAGACACCTTACCATGATGAAAGTGAACATGGTCGTCGTGGGGAGGATGTTGAGAGCAGTCGTCTACACCCTCGGAAACGACCTATTGCACAGGAAACTGACGACAAGTCGTACAGTGAGGCGAAGAAGGCTCGCCTTCCTCCTCAGGAACGACCTCTTCCTCAGGAGACTGTAGAGGAGGCGCGCAATGAGGAGGAGAACGACCACCTTCCCCCTCAGGAACGACCTATTCCTCAGGAAACTGACGACGATTCGTCCAGTGAGGAGGAGGACGACCATCTTCCCCTTCCTCAGGAAACTGACGACGATTCGTCCAGTGAGGAGGAGGACGACCATCTTCCCCCTCAAGAACGTCAACGTCCACAGGAAACTGACGACGATTCGTCCAGTGAGGAGGAGGACGACCATCTTCCCCCTCAGAAACGTCAACGTCCACAGGAAACTGACGACGATTCGTCCAGTGAGGAGGAGGACGACCATCTTCCCCCTCAGAAACGTCAACGTCCACAGGAAACTGACGACAAGTCGTCCAGTAAGAAGGAGGACGACCATCTTCCCCCTCAGGAACGTCAACGTCCACAGGAAACTGACGACGATTCGTCCAGTGAGGAGGAGGACGACCACCTTCCCCTTCCTCAGGAAACTGACGACGATTCGTCCAGTGAGGAGGAGGACGACCATCTTCCCCCTCAGAAACGTCAACGTCCACAGGAAACTGACGACAAGTCGTCCAGTAAGAAGGAGGACGACCATCTTCCTCCTCAGAAACGTCAACGTCGTCTCTCGGAAAGTGACGATGAGTCGTCCGTTGAGAGACGAAAAGTCTTCCATTGATGGGGACGACACTTTGTCTCTCGGAAAGTGACGATGAGTCGTCCGGTTAGGAGGGGACGATAAGTCGCCCAGTGAAGAACAGGACGAGAAGTATTTTCTCGGACAGTGAGGATGAGTCGTCCGGTGAGGAGGCTCAGTGAGGTGTTTAAGTTCTTTTTGTATAATGAATTAATAAATAATACAAAGGTAATAGTGTGTCCCTTGACCTACCTACAGTATATACTTTAAACAACAAACTCAACAACTTATTTAATACTACTACTACCTGTACTGCTACTAATACTATAATAATACAATATAATATAATATAATACAATACAATATAATACAATTCAATGCAATACAATACAATAAAATACAATACAATACAATATAATAAAAAAATCAGAGTAAATCCCTTAAATTAATATACTCGCTCTCAAGAGTGATTCACCTGACAGTTGTAATGGACTGTGGCGGAGAATCACCTCGAAGTATTACCTGTTAAAGGTGGAGTTCAGATGTATGGCAACTATGTACAGTCCCCTTCACTTGTACGTTTACAGGGGCTCGTCACATAAACATTCAACAATTTATTATCTTTGAGCTATTTGTTTTAATATTGTTTTAAATTGATTACTACATATTTGTACTATTTTACGCTTCTTTGTCGAATGTAAACAAACACAGGTTTGCCACACTGGACAAAACCTGACGACCCCCTGTAAACGCACTAGTGAAGGGGACTGTACCTGTACCTACAGTAATTATCCTCACACCATTACAATCTGATGTCAATACTATTCAACGCGTGCCCGAACAGTCTCCCACCGCTCTGGATATGGACAAAGTTATTCAGTTCCTCCTTGTGTTATAACCGACTGATAATGTTGATCACCATAAGCTGCAGTAAGTTCTCATTCCACTAATATGTATGTATGTATGTAATTGTTTGTGTATATATATGTGTGTTTGTGTGTGTGTGTGTGTGTGTGTGTGTAAAATAATAAAACGGTTTATTGAAAAAGTTTGCAGCCCGAAGGCTGAAAATACACATTGTACATAAATGACTTATTACATACATTAGTGGTTTAACAAAAGCCTTCATTAGAGAAAGGTGAAGGAACATATACAGTGAACATACAGATTAATGTTTACACACGTAGATCATGTGAGCTGAGGTGTTGAACAGCAGACACGTAGTGTAGTAACTCCCTCACAGATGGCGTTATGAGGGGCATCACGTGGAGTACGAGTTCCCTCACAGGTGGTGTTATGAGGGGCTTCACGTAGTGTAGTAATTCCCTCACAGATGGTGTTACGAAGAGCCTGATGTTGTAGTAGTTCCCTCACAGATGGTGTATGAGGGGCTTGATGATGTAGTAATTTCCTCACAGATATTGCAAGTCAATATCCGTCCCATTCATTGACAACTGGGACAACTTCTACGGCAGAAGGGACCTTGTTCTAGGGATGGGGTGCACCTGTCTCGGGATGGAGTGGCAACCCTGGCTGGGGCTCTAGAGGGGGCAGTTTAAAGGATATCGAAGTCCTTAAACTGCTCGGGGAACATATGGGCACGGGGGTGGGGGAGACTGCAGTGGGAGCGGGTAAACAAAGTAAGAGATTACAGGGAAATAGTGTTAGGAATGATGACAAAACTAAATTAAACAGGGAGTTTAAAACTAAACGCGGTAAAGAGAGGACTCAGAACACTACTAACTTAAATGTCTACTACGCGAACAGTAGAAGTATGTGTAACAAAATGGATGATATTAGGGCCTTGGTATGTACCGAAAAAATCGATATAATAGCATTCATTGAAACATGAATCAACCTAGACTCACGTGAGTTGCCGGTCGAATACCAAATTGCGGGTTACAAATTGTTCCATGCCGATAGGCAGACCAGGAAAGGAGGCGGAGTAGCAATATATATTAGGGATAATCTGAAGTGTGAAATAAACAAGGAAATAAAAACTGAGCGGAATACAGAAACAATTTGGATGGAATTAAGCGGCGGTAGGGAAAAAGTAATCACAGGAGTAATATATAGACCTCCCAATCTTGATAGAGTCAATGAGCGACTTATCTGGGATGAAATGCGCAGGGCTTCCATACACAACAAAGTCTGTATAGTAGGCGACTTTAACCTTGGTCAAATAGATTGGACTGACCTTAAGGGTAACTCAGAATCAGAGGATTTTCTCGAGACGATCCAGGACTGATTCCTAAGTCAACATATAACCGAACCCACCCGGGGTAGTAATATACTCGATTTAGTTCTGTTGAACAGAGAAAAGCTCATTAGCAATGTCGAGGTTGGGAACGAACTTGCAAAACAGCGATCACAAAGAAATTAGATTCCAGTTAGAGTTTCAGGGCAGACGTAAGGAAAATTCCACTAAAGTACCAGATTTCAGAAGGGCAAACTTTGACAGTTTAAAGAGGCAGCTGAGAGAGGGGGTGTCGCGCTTGGCAGTGAACCTTATAGATGACTCGGACCTGATAACGAGATCTGAGATTGCCGAGTTTCACGACGATTTAAATAATGAGTTACTTAATGCACAAAGGCAGAACATACCACACAAAAAACTCAGATCAGACAACAATGACCCTAAATGGATAAATAATTATTTAAAGAGCATCATTGGCCAAAGGAAGGCTATAGGTAGAAGGATAAAGCGTGGCAAAATTTACCTCCAGGATTATTATAAGATATTGGAGAGTAGGGTTAAAACAGAGATAAGGAAAGCCAAGAGGAATAATGAGGTAAGGATAGCAAGGGAGGCGAAGACAAACCCCAAAGGATTCTACCAAATGTATCAAACTAAAACACGAGAAAAGATTGGATCAATACGGTCAGATACCGGCGAGCTAACTGATGATGACAGAGAAATGTGCAATAATCTGAATAAATATTTTTCAACAGTTTTCACCGCCGAAAATTTAAACATGATACCCGAGGCACCGACTCTATTCAGAGATAGTGAAGAAAACAAATTAAGCGAGATAGTAGTGACTAGTAACGATGTTAGTAAGCAAATAGACAAACTAAAGCCTAATAAGTCACCTGGTCCCAATGAGATATTTGCCAGAGTATTAAAGGAATGTAAGGAAGAGCTTAGTATCCCCTTAGCAAAGTTGTTTAACATGTCCTTAAAAACAGGTGTAGTACAAGAATCCTGGAGGATAATGAATGTAATACCGATTTTCAAGAAGGGGGATAGATCACTATCCTCTAACTACCATCCAATGAGTCTAACATCAATAGTAGGCAAATTACTGGAAGCAATCATTTCAAACTCAATTCGAAATCACCTGGAGAAGCATCGATTGATCAATGATTCCCAGCATGGCTTCACAAGCGGACGGTCTTGTCTAACTAATCTATTAACATTCTTTTCATCAGTTTTCGAATAGGTGGACGAGGGGCACAATTATAATGTGGTATATCTCGACTTTAGCAAAGCCTTCGACAGAGTCCCCCATGAAAGACTTATTAGAAAGGTAGAAGCACATGGCATCAGAGGTACCATCCTTAAATGGATTTGGGCGTGGTTACAGGACAGGAAACAGAGAGTGAGCATTATCGGCACTAAGTCCCATTGGAGCAACGTCACAAGTGGAGTTCCCTAAGGCTTGGTACTTGGACCATTATTATTTATTATAAACATAAACGACATAGATATCGGCATAGACAGCAACATAAGTAAATTTGCTGATGACACTAAAATAGGACGTGTTATTAAATCTGACGAGGACTCGGCAAAACTACAGGAAGATGCAAATAAATTTTTCGAATGGTCTGAAAAATGGCAGATGAAATTCAAAGTGGACAAATGTAAAGTACTCGGTATAAGAGATGTAAACAGGGAAACCAGATACCAGATGAACAATGATGCCATAGAGAAATCGGGCTGGAAGAGAGAGATTTAGGAGTAATGATAAGTAGG
The DNA here is from genome assembly GCA_958450375.1 of Homarus gammarus. Taxonomy (NCBI): domain Eukaryota; kingdom Metazoa; phylum Arthropoda; class Malacostraca; order Decapoda; family Nephropidae; genus Homarus; species Homarus gammarus. The sequence goes on along the minus strand of CAUDMG010003541.1, from coordinate 243,739 downwards.
AACCTTAAGCCAAGTAAACAATGTGTTTTTGCTCGTAACAAGGCTAATAAAGTACTTGGGTTCATACAAAGGAGTGTTAGTTACAAGACTAGCGAGGTCATCCTAAAACTGTATCTTGGGCTTGTGAGACCACACCTGGATTACGCAGTTCAGTCCTGGTCACTGTATTACAGAATGGATATAGAATCATTGGAAAGAATTCAGAAGAGAATGACAAGACTAATGCCGGGCATTAGGAACCTTGAGTATAGAGACAGGTTAAAGCATCTTAATTTGCACTCCCTCGAGAGACGTAGAGCGATGGGCGACCTGATAGAGGTGTATAAGTGGAGGTCAGGGCTAAACAAAGTGGACATTACAAAGGTACTCAAACTATCCAACCAGGAGCGAACTCGTAACAATGGTTTTAAATTAGACAAATTTAGATTTAGGAGTGAAATAGGTAAACACTGGTTTGGAAACAGAGTAGTGGATGAATGGAACAAGTTACCAAATATCATCATTAACTGGAATAAGCTGAATAGCTTCAAACTCAGGTTGGATGCTTATATGAGCAATAGGGATTGGGTGTAAACGGGACTGCCCAGTATGGGCCAATAGGCCCGCTGCAGTTTCCTCCATTCTTATGTTCTTATGTTCTTAACGATAACCTCACAAATTATAGCCTGAACACGAGATTTAATGTTGTCGAGTTCCATAACAATTTAAATATACCATACAGAAAACTCAGATTAAATAACAATGACCCCAAATGTAGGAGAACAAATCGTGGCGAAGTTTACCTCCAAAATTATTATAAGGTATTGGCCAGTTGGGTTAAGACCGAGATAAGAAAAGCAAAGAGGAATAATGATCTGAAGGTAGCAAGGGAGGCAAAGTCAAAACCCAAGGGATTTTTCCAAATGTATCAGACTAAAACAGAAGACAAGATTGGACCAAGACAGTCAGATACCGGCGAGTTAACTGATAACGACGGAGAACTGAGCAATAATAATCTGAACAGGTACTTTTTGTCAGTTCTCACGACCAAAAATTTAGACATGATACCTGAGGCACCGACTATATACATAAATAGTGAAGAAAATAAATTAAACGAGACAGTAATGACTAGTAACGATGTTAATAAACGAATTGATAAACTAAGACCTAATAAGTCGCCAGGTCCTGATGAGATATTTGCCCGAGTATTATAGGAATGTAAGGAAGAACTTTGTATACCCTTAGAAAACTTGTTTGATATGTCATTACAAACTGGTGTCGTCCCAGCGAATGCGAGATCAATTTTCAAGAAGGGAAATGGATCACTATCCTCAAAATACCATCCAATTAATTCAACACCAATTGTAGACAAATTACTGGAAGCAATAATTTCAAACTCAATTCGAAATCACCTCGAGAAACAAATTGTTCAATGATTCCGATCATGGCCTTGACAGAGTCCCCCACATTATTAAAGGACCGGAAACAGACAGCATCAATGGCACTATATCCAATTAGGGTACCGTCACTAGTGTAATAGGGCGTGCAATTAAATCTGACGATGACTTCGCAAAACTACAGGAAGATCGAGGCAATTTTTTTGTATGGTGTGAAAAATGCCAGATAAAATTTAATATGGACAAATGTAAAATACTTAGCCTAGGAGATGTAAACAAAGAAACTCGAAATCAGATGAACAACGTTGATAATGTAGAGAAATCCGACTTCGAGAAAGATTTAAGGGTATGAATCTTAAATCAAATCAATAATGTGTGTTTGCTCGAAACAAGGCTAATAAAGTACTGGAGTGATAATTACAAGACTAGCGAGGTCACCCTAAACTATATCTTGCGCTTCTGAGACTCACTTGGAGTATGGAGTTCAGTTTTAGTCACCGTACTACAGATTGGATGTGGAATCCTTAGAAAGTATACAGAGGAGTTTGACAAGACTAATCCCGGGCATAAGGAACCTTGAGTACAGAGACAAGTTAAAGCTTCTTAATTTGCACTCCCTCGAGAGACGTAGAGCGAGGAGCGACCTGATAGTGGTGCATAAGTGGAGGTCAGGGCTAAACAAAGTGGACATTACAAAGGTACTCAAACTATCCAACCAGGAGCGAACTCGTAGCAATGGTTTTAAATTACACAAATTTAGATTAAGGCGCGAAATAGGTAAACGTCGGTTTGGGAATAGAGTAGTGGATGAGTGGAACAAGTTACCAAACATCATCGTTAACGTGAACACACTGGATCGCTTTAAATATAGGTTGGATGGATATATGAGCGATACGGGTTGGGTGTAAACGCGACTGCCCACTGCCCAGTATGGGCTAATAAGCCCGCTGCAGTTTCCTCATTCATATGTTCTTTTATTCCTTATTAACACAGGTAAATGATTGAGGCTATTAACGATACATTTTTTTATTAAAGGGCGACATATTTATATCATTAATAAAATATGTATTTTTTTTATGTTTGGCATTTTCACAATATTTACATAAATTAATTCTGTTGAGTAGGGGAATATTCCTCCTCCTTCTCACTGCTGCTCGACTCTTCCTCATTTTCCTGGGGACATTGACGTTTTACAACAATAGTGAGGCGAGGAACCTCCTCCTCCTCACTGCTGCTCGACTCTCTCATTTTCCTGGGGACATTGACGTCTTCAGGAAGAGTGAGGCGAGGAACCTCCTCCTCCTCACTGCTGCTCGACTCTCTCATTTTCCTGGGGACATTGACGTTCTTCAGGAAGAGTGAGGCGAGGAACCTCCTCCTCCTCACTGCTGCTCGACTCTCTCATTTTCCTGGGGACATTGACGTTCTTCAGGAAGAGTGAGGCGAGGAACCTCCTCCTCCTCACTGCTGCTCGACTCTTCCTCATTTTCCTGGGGACATTGAAGTTTCTCAGGAAGAAGAAGGCGAGGAACCTCCTCCTCCTCACTGCTGCTCGACTCTCTCATTTTCCTGGGGACATTGACGTTCTTCAGCAAGAGTGAGGCGAGGAACCTCCACCTCCTCACTGCTGCTCGACTCTTCTTCATTTTCCTTAGGACATTGACGTTCTTCAGCAAGAGTGAGGCGAGGAACCTCCTCCTCCTCACTGCTGCTCGACTCTTCTTCATTTTCCTGGGGACATTGACGTCTTGCAGGGAGAGGAAGGCGAAGAACCTCCTTCTCCTCCTCACTGATGCTCGACTGACCCTCTTTTTCCTGCAGTGGCTGACCATTGTCACAGGGCGGAGCCGTTGCCCCATAAGAGGGTTGTTTTCTATCGTTCCTGAGTGCAGGGCGGCATATCGATAGGTAAGTATGGACGTATAGGCTGTATATTATTTGCGTTAAGACAATTTTGACTGATATATGAAGTATGGTTTGTGTACACGAGGGAAACAGGGGAGTAAACTTCAGGAATCGCCCGCGCACATTGCGTCCGTTATTGTTATGGCCCAAGTTCCTATGCCAGGCGTCACTATTTATGATAAAGGCTACGCCTCGGTGCCTATAGGCGTTATAAGGTGGCATAACACAGTTCACGACGCCACCCTATTCACCGAAGATGGCTATGACGTCGTTATAGGAGCAGGTAAAGGGAATATTATGGACATGTAACCCGAATAGTTCATAACCTTGAACGTTAGAGGGCTCGTGTGTGGCACCTGAGAACGGTGGTACTGACATACGGGACTTTGGAGTTTTACAACGTAAATTAAGTGAAGTTAAAACAGTTGTTAGGTAAAGATTAACTTTGAAAACGTTAGGTTATTTATATAGGAAAAGGTGATGTAGTACTAGTGTTATAGTGAACAAGTAGTACTAGTGTTATAGTGAACATGTAGTACTAGTGTTATAGTGAACACGTAGTACTAGTGTTATAGTGAACATGTAGTACTACTGTTGTAGTGAACACGTAGTACTAGTGTTATAGTGAACATGTAGTACTAGTGTTATAGTGAACACGTAGTACAAGTGTTATAGTAAACATGTAGTACTAGTGTTATAATGAACACGTAGTACTAGTGTTATAGTGAACATGTAGTACTAGTGTTATAGTGAACACGTAGTACTAGTGTTATAGTGAACATGTAGTACTAATGTTGTAATGAACATGTAGTACTAGTGTTATAGTGAACACGTAGTACTAGTGTTGTAATGAACATGTAGTACTAGTGTTATAGTGAACACGTAGTACTAGTGTTGTAATGAACATGTAGTACTAGTGTTATAGTGAACATGTAGTACTAGTGTTATAATGAACACGTAGTACTAGTGTTATAGTGAACATGTAGTACTAGTGTTATAGTGAACACGTAGTACTAGTGTTATAGTGAACATGTAGTACTAATGTTGTAATGAACATGTAGTACTAGTGTTATAGTGAACATGTAGTACTAGTGTTATAATGAACACGTAGTACTAGTGTTATAGTGAACATGTAGTACTAGTGTTATAGTGAACACGTAGTACTAGTGCTATAGTGAACATGTAGTACTAATGTTGTAATGAACACGTAATACTAGTGTTATAGTGAACATGTAGTACTAATGTTGTAATGAACACGTAGTACTAGTGTTGTAATGAACATGCAGTACTAGTGGTATAGTGAACATGTATTACTAATGTTGTTATGAACATGTAGTACTAGTGTTATAGTGAACATGTAGTACTAGTGTTGTAATGAACATGTAGTTCTAGTGTTATACTAAACATGTAGTACTAGTGTTATAGTGAACATGTAGTACTAGTGTTGTAGTGAACATGTAGTACTAGTTTTGTAGTGAAAATGTAGTACTAGTGTTGTAGTGAACATGTAGTACTAGTGCTATAATGAACATGTAGTACTAGTGTTATAGTAAACGTGTAGTACTAGTGTTTTAGTGAACATGTAGTACTAGTGTTATAATGAACATGTAGTACTAGTGTTACAGTGAACATATAGTTCCAGTGTTGTAGTGATCATGTAGTACTAGTGTTATAGTGAACATGTAGTACTAGTATTATACTGAACATGTAGTACTAGTGTTGTAGTGAACATGGAGTACTAGCGTTGTAGCAAAAAATTTTTTCAGAGTACAACATAGAAGGGTACAACCTTTTTCACAAGGACAGGGAAGGTAGGAAGGGGGGAGGGGTCGCACTCTTCGTCAAGGATACATTAAGATGTTGTATTAATAATTCAATAAAGGGTGAAATAGGAACCGAGTCTGTATGGGTAGAAATCAAGGAAGGAAGACAAAAACTAATTATGGGAGTGATTTATAGGCCCCCAATTCTTGGGAAAGAAGCAGCTCAGCCTATATGGCAGGAAATGAGTAGGGCAGCAAACTATAACAACCTGTGCATTATGGGGGATTTCAACTTCAGAAATATTGACTGGGACAACATTGTAGGTGACTATGAATCTGAAGACTTCCTAGACGAAGTACAGGACAATCTTTTGAAACAACTAATTACAGAACCTACTAGAGGTGACAATATATTAGACCTAGTATTGACAAATAAAGAAAATATTATCAGAGATATCACAGTCGGGGAAGAACTAGGTAACAGTGATCACAGAGAAATCAGGTTCACCCTAAATTGGGAAACAAAAAACAATGACAATATGGTCAGAGTCCCAAACTTTCGTTTGGTGGATTATCAGGGGTTAAGAAGGTACTTCGGTGAGGTCACCTGGGAACAGTCCCGTCAGTCCCCAGTAGGAAGAGGTGAGGTCATAGATGACACAACAATTGATCATGACTATAATATATTCACTAGTATACTACATAAAGCACAAGAACAAAATATACCATACAGAAGAATTAGGTCAAATAAGAATGAGCCAAGGTGGATGACCAGAAAGCTTAGACATGACATAGGATTAAAGAAAGGAATATATATGAAATTAAAGGGAGGGGAGGAGCAGCTCAGCAATAGGTATAATGAACTATCTAAGAATGCTAAGAAAAATGTAAGGAAAGCAAAGAGAGACTATAAAATCAAAATAGCAAGAGAATCCAAGGCAAATCCCAAGGGATTTTTCCAGGTATACAGAACAAAGGTCAAGGACAAAGTTGGGCCTTTAAAGTCAGGGAGGGGAGAAGTGATAAATGGCAGTGAAGAATAAGCAAAGCATTGAACAGCTACTTTTTGCCAGTTTTCACAGAAGAAATTCGCGAGGAAATTCCAGAGGTGGAACTGATATTTAGGGGAAAGGAAGAAGAGAAATTAATGAATATCACTATTAGAAAAGAGGATGTTCATAAGAGGATAAATAAACTAAAGAAGACAAAATCCCCAGGGCAGGATGAAATTTTCCCTCGAGTCTTGAAAGAGTGTAGGGAACAGATTCGCGAACCCCTCGTAAATTTATTTACAAAATCATTAGACACGGGAGTTGTGCCAGACTTGTGGAAACAGGCATATGTAGTACCCATATTCAAAAAGGGAGACAGAGCACCAGTGTCAAATTACCGGCGGATCAGTTTGAAGTCAGTAGTGGGGAAATTTCTTGAATCAATTATAGCAGATAGCATCCGATCGCATTTAGAGAAAAGCAAATTAATCTACGACTCTCAACATGGGTTTACAAAGGGAAAATCTTATCTAACAAATCTGCTGACGTTTTTTAGGAAAGTCATCGAGGTAGTAGATAATGACGAAAATTACGATGTTATTTATTTAGACTTTTGCAAAGCATTTGACTGAGTACTGCATCAGAGGCTTCTGAGAAAAATTAAGGCTCATGGTATCGAGGGGAAAGTTTTAAATTGGATAAAATCATGGCTCACCGATAGAACGCGTAGATGGTGTTAAATCTGAATGGGGCCGTGTAACCAGTGGGGTTCCCCAGGGGTCAGTACTAGGCCCACTCTTGTTCATAATCTACATAAACGATCTAGATACTGGGATCAGCAGTGACATAAGCAAGTTTGCGGCTGACACCAAAATCGGGAGGCAGATTAATTCAGGGCAGGATGCAAATGCATTGCAGGAGGATCTAAATAAACTGCAGGGGTGGTCTGAAAAATGCCAAATGAAATTCAACACCAGCAAGTGCAGCGTACTGAATATTGGAAGAACAAATTCTGTCAATGTATACAGCCTTAACAACATCAACCTACGGCCTAGAAAACAGTGCGTTAATGTTCGAAATAAGGCAAACAGAGTATTGGGTTTTTTATCTAGAAGTGTAAGTAATAAGAGTGCAGAGGTTTTATTGCAACTATATATCTTGCGCTAGTCAGGCCGCACCTCTATTATGCGGTTCAGCTCTGGTGCCCCTATTATAAAATGGATATCAATTCACTCCAGTCGGTGCAGCGAAGAATGACGAATATGATTCCGGGACTTACAAACTTTCCATATCAAGATAGGTTAAAGAAACCTAACTTGCATTCCATAAGAGAGACGAAGAGTGCGAGGAGATATGATAGAAGTATTTAAGTGGGTGAAAGGAATCAATAAAGGGGATATAGATAAAGTTCTTATAATATCCGAGCAGGATAGGACTAGTAACAACGGATTTACGTTGGATGAGTTTAAGTTTAGGAGGGAGATAGGAAGGAACTGGTTGACAAATAGGGTGGTGGACGAGTGGAACAAGCTTAGCAACTTTGTAGTAAGTGCTGGAACGCTGGAAAGTTTCAAAAGGAGACTGGATAGATTCTTGGATGATAGAGAGTGGTAGTAACTCTCGACAGACGACCATGATTATAACAACAACGACTATTATTATAACAACCACGACTATGATTACAACAACCACGACCATGATTATAACAACAACGACTATGATTATAACAACCACGACTATGATTACAAGAACCATGACCATGATTATAACAACCACGGCCATTATTATAACAACAACGACTATGATTATAACAACCACGACTATGATTACAACAATCACGACCATGATTATAACAACCACGGCCATTATTATACCAACCACGACTATGATCATAACCACGACAATGATTATAATAACCATGACTATGATCATAACAACCATGACCATGATTCTAACAACCACGACCATGATTATGACAACCACGACTATGATTATAACAACCACAACATTGTCTATCTGTTCTGGGATAGGGTAAGAAGAGATTCACTTTATAAGTTCAGGCAATTTGTTGATAATATTAATCAGATTTGTGCTGAAAGTGTGAGTGGGGATCCGGTGGGACTCTCTTATGTTATTAATTCTACAATTTATCCAGCTTACTAGCCATAAGGGCAATCGGTGTGTTCTTTGTTACTTTATCATGACCTATATTATCCAGTGCAGTATTAGTACAAGAGGAAACCAGAGTACCCGGAGAAAACCTGCCTTGTTTGGTATTCTGTTTTGTCACACTGGATAACACCCTTCTCACATATGTCCCAAGCCAGGGGTTGAACCCCGGACACAAGCGACATACGTGCATCACCGCTGCAAGGAAGGGAATAGCTTTAAACTTGTGCAGGGAAAACCACAAAGTTTAATTACATTTCAATGGAAGAATATTTATATTTGAGGACTAGAGTAAATATACCTGGTTCTGAGTTTACAATCAATTCTTGTATTAAAAAAATCAATTGGGAAGGCAGGTTAAAAAAGGTGAATGAAAAGATTGAATGTTGGGAGTGGCTTGATAAAGATAACATCGAAATAATGGAAAGCAAAGAAAACATTTGATGTGGATAGGCTTCATGAAAGTTAGAAATGGAGAAGGACAAAAAAAGACATATTAACAGGTAAGAATATTTTGAAGATAAAAAAATAGTTTAGTTTAGTATGATTTGCATTAGTAAGAGATGAGGGGAGGGGTAGAGAAGAACAAGTTTTGAAAGACTGGCCATTTGTGAATCTTGCATATAAACATTGCTCTGAAACAGGACTTCAGCATTTGTCTCTTTAACAATGTCCTTACATCTACTACATGTTTAGAGTAGAAAAAACAAGGTAAATCTCTTTTTATCAGTTTCTTCATATGCATAATAGAGCTTAAGATTCTCTGATTGCAATTTCACTGAGAGAAGAGAATAATGTTTATGGTTTACTCTATCTGACTTTGTTTACTGGGTCATGATTCATATTTTAGAGCTTGTTTAATCATCTTGGCTGATCCTTGCTTCTTACCAAAGTGGCATAGTTTAAATACAATATATTTCATATCATAGTCACTCCTCAGTCATCAGCACTGTTCTGTCAACTGCCGACCCAATCACCAAAATCTTCCTCACCACAGACACACCAATCACCAACATCTTCCTCACCACAGACACACCAATCACCAACATCTTCCTCACCACAGACACACCAATCACCAACATCTTCCTCACCACAGACACACCAATCACCAACATCTTCCTCACCACAGACACACCAATCACCAGCAGCTTTCTCACCACAGACACACCAATCACCAACATCTTCCTCACCACAGACACACCAATCACCAACATCTTCCTCACCACAGACACACCAATCACCAACATCTTCCTCACCACAGACACACCAATCACCAACATCTTCCTCACCAAAGACACACCAATCACCAACATCTTCCTCACCACAGACACACCAATCACCAACATCTTCCTCACCACAGACACACCAATCACCAACATCTTCCTCACCACAGACACACCAATCACCAACATCTTCCTCACCACAGACACACCAATCACCAACATCTTCCTCACCACAGACACACCAATCACAAACATCTTCCTCACCACAGACACACCAACCACCAACATCTTCCTCACCACAGACACACCAATCACCAACATCTTCCTCACCACAGACACCCCAATCACCAACAGCTTTCTCACCACAGGCACACCAATCAACACATCTCTCATTACAGCCTTCAATACAATGCCAATTACCAGCACAGTTATCACTACAAACATACAATCATTAAGAGTTATCTCCACAATCATACAACAGCTAGGGGCAATCACTACAATCATACAATCACTAAGAGTTATCACCACAATCATACAACCGCTAGGGGCTATCACTACAATCATACAACCACTAAGAGTTATCACTACAATCATAAAACCACTCGGAGTTATCCCATTTACATTATATCCTTGCTCTCTCGTAGAATTGGGAGCGGTATTCCTATTGTGTTCGCTCTCTACTGTGAGTTTGTGAAACAGGCAGAGCGAGGGCGCCACTTGTCCATCTTGTTGGTGTTCTGGGCTGTGGGCGGAGTGTTCACGGCGCTGATGGCCTGGATTATTATATCAAGGACAGGTGAGTTTTAGTTATGATAATAATATAACATAAATAATAATAATAATGATAATAATGTAACTAATAATGAAAATATACTACTATGACTACTACTACTAATAATAATAATTATAATATTAATAATAAAGTGTTACACACTGTTGGGAGATAGTGCAAGTGCATGTACTGACTCCAGAAGGTATATCTACCTGCGCCAGTGTTGGTCGAGTCTGGTGATCTGGTCTGCCTTGTGGCTTCATCAGCCTCGAGGCTTCATCAACCTTGAGCTAGCGTTCATCTAAAAATTTTCAATGGCATTAAATTTTAGTGGCACTCATGTTTTTTGGTCGTGGTTGTTATAATCAGAGTCGTGGTTGTTATATTCATGGTCGTGGTTGTTATAATCATGGTCGTGGGTGTTATAATAAGTGTCTCTTTCTTCTTTATGTTTTATCTCATTATTCTTACTCTTTTTACCTACATTTAACCGACTAATTTCTACATGTTATCATCGAAATACTTAGATCTGATTTTTGTTTTACTTTTCTCTGTCCTTCCTTTGTCTTCTTCTCTAGTCTCCTCGACTATCCTTCTATACCATTCCTATTCTGTCCTTCCATCCCTCCATTCATACCTCCACCTCTCACTATCCCTCTCTCCCATCTCCTTTCCTCGCCTCTTAAGGATAATAATAAGAACATAAGAACATAAGAATGGAGGAAACTGCAGCGGGCCTATTGGCCCATACTGGGCAGTCCCGTTTACACCCAACCCCTATTGCTCATATAAGCATCCAACCTATGTTTGAAGCAATTCAGCGTATTCGAGTTAATGATGATATTTGGTAACTTGTTCCATTCATCCACTACTCTGTTTCCAAACCAGTGTTTACCTATTTCACGCCTAAATCTAAATTTGTCTAATTTAAAACCATTGTTACGAGTTCGCTGCTGGTTGGATAATTTGAGTACCTTTGTAATGTCCCCTTTGTTTAGCCCTGCCTTCCACTTATACACCTCTATCAGGTCGCCCCTCGCTCTACGTCTCTCAAGGGAGTGCAAATTAAGATGCTTTAACCTGTCTCTATACTCAAGGTTCCTTATGCCCGGGATTAGTCTTGTCATTCTCCTCTGAATTCTTTCCAAGGATTCCATATCCATTCTGTAATACGGTGACCAGAACTGAACTGCGTAATCCAGGTGTGGCCTCACAAGAGCAAGATACAGTTTTAGGATGACCTCGCTAGTCTTGTAACTAACACTCCTTTGTATGAACCCAAGTACTTTATTAGCCTTGTTACGAGCAAAAACACATTGTTTACTTGGCTTAAGGTTCCTACTTATCATTACTCCTAAATCTCTCTCGCAGTCGGATTTCTCTATGGCATCGTTGTTCATCTGGTATCTGGTTTCCCTGTTTACATCTCCTATACTGAGTACTTTACATTTGTCGACGTTGAATTTCATCTGCCATTTTTCAGACCATTCGAAAAATTTGTTTAGATCTTCCTGTAGTTTTGCAGAGTTCTCGTCAGATTTGATAACACGTCCTATTTTAGTGTCATCAGCAAATTTACTTAAGTTGCTGTCTATTCGGGTGTGTCATAGGAGGGAAGATCAGCTAAAACTAATGGCCCATCACTTTTTTGGTAGATTTTAGTATATATAAACAGAAAATAATTTCAGTTTCAATATTTTGCAACCTTTTGCTAGGTAAATTTTAGCGTGAAATTTATCGAAAATCTAACGTACAGCTGCATTAGTGCATTACAATTAAATAGTGAACATTGCTTTTTGACTTCATTCTTTAACAACCCAACTAACAATATTTTTTTTCTGTTTCAGATTCTGATGCATTTATAAGTTGATAATATTTGCGATGGCTGCTTGTGTCAGGACGAGGAACCAAAAATCCAGCCATCTCAGTCACTATCTTGGGTCTGGGAGAGAGCTCCTGAAGTCGGAGTTGCCTACATTGAGAGATGCTTTGAGATACGGTGTTTTAATCAGGCAAATCAGTGAAAAGAACCAAAGAACTTACACAAACAAAGACATTGTCAGTGATATGACCAAAGCTGTCTTGGCACAGTACACTCTGGCTAACGCTCAGTTCAAGCCTCCAGTCATAACAAGTCAGAAGAAGATTAGTGAGAGACTGCTAGCCAGTTGGGAAAAGGCAAGAGATATCTCTCTTGGGAGAGGAAAACTTGCAGTTAAGGACAGCTTTGCCAAGCAACTGGACCAGTTATTTGACATAATTACTTGCAAGTGCCCAATTGTTCTCTGTCCCGACTTTGGATTCGATCGTGACTGTAAATCCGAGGCCCACATCTCCTGTATTTGCAAGCGTGAACTGAAGATTCCTGTGATCGAACTGGCATTTGTCAAAGCACAGAGAGAGAAGACTGGCAGTATAGGGGCTCTCATGATTTCTAGCCAAGATATTCCGGAGTCCAAGAGACAGGAGGCTGCCACAGAGAGACAGAAGAGGAGAAGAGTTGCCGAGGAAAAGAGACTTGAGAAGGCCCAGGGTGAGGTAAAAAAGGCCGATGATTGGAGTCAAGCTGATTCAGAGTTTAATGACTTCCCCATGGCTGATCCGAGTGCTGACCAGGAGAATGTTGACTTTGTCCCTAACCCAGAAAATAATGATCCCAAACCTTCCAGGCATAAGATTCGAAATAGGAAAGGTATCCCGAGCATAGCTCTGGCCAGCATGCGACACCACACTGGTCAAAGAGAAACTGCAGAGATAGCAACAGCTGCCTGGATTGAAGGTGGTTTGATAACACCTGATGATGTTCACCTGGTGATAGATCATAACAAAGTAAGGAGAGCTCAGGAGAAACTTGTCAGTAACCTAGAAGAGGAGTTTGATAAGGGGATAAGAGAAAATGGAATCAATTGTTTGTTCTTTGAGGGAGAAGGGATGACACTAAAGTGTTCATGAAAGTTGGAGATTCTGACAAGTTGTTCCCTGCCATGGTGAAGGAGGAACACTACTCCTGCTGCAGTGAACCAGGAGGGAAGTATTTGTGGCATTTCACTCCAGAGAAAGATGACATCAGGAAACCAGATGAGATAGTGGCAGATAACATTGTGAACTGGCTCAGAGAGAGGAACGTAGACCAGACCCTGCAGGCCATTGGAGGGGACAGCACCAACACGAACACAGGGTGGCAAGGGGTGGTCATAAAGTGGATAGAGCGGAAGATTGAGAGGAAGCTAGTGTGGATTGTTTGTGACCTCCACACCAACGAGTTGCCACTCAGACATCTGATCCAGGAGCTGGATGGCAAGACTCTTTCAAACAACATATGGTCTGGTCCTCTTGGCAAGATGCTGGACTCTGCCACTGAGTTAGAAATAAATCCGAGCTTTGAAAAAATCACAGTTGGCCCTCCACTCGTTGAGCTTGCACATACTGTCATTGACGACCTGAGTACTGACCAGTACTATGGTTACATGATTTGCAGTGCCATCAAAACTGGGGTCATGCCTGATAGACTTGCTTACCTGCAGATAGGTCCAGTCTCACATTCTAGGTGGCTCACAACGGCTCTCAGGTTCTGCAGAATTTGGGTCGCTCATCATAAACTGAAAGGGAACCAGCTTCACAACCTGAGACTTATTGTCCAATTCATCGTGAGCGTCTACTTGCCAAATTGGTTCAACACCAAGGTCAAGTCATCGTTCTCCGAAGGTCCGAGGCATGTTCTCTTCCAGCTTGAGCTCCTGAGGAGTCAGCCAAGGAAGGTTGTTCAGATCGTGGAGCAGACTGTGAGGAGATCTTCCTGGTATGCTCATCCTGAGGCAGTTCTGCAGACAATGCTCTGCAGTAAGGATGAGGAGGAGAGAAGAGTGGCAGTCAAAAAGATCTTGGATATGAGACTTATGAGAGGATCTGGGCATGACGAATCAGTTGGTGACGATTCCTTCAGGGTCAGGAAGACTCCTGAAGTCAATCTAGGTGCCAAGACCCTCACTGATCTCATAGATCTGGATAACATCCAGGCTGGCAGTGAGCCCCCTCTTACCTGCAGCCTCACCAATGTTCAAGTCAGAGCTTTCCTGGACAACCCCATGCATGTCCCTGCCTGGCCCTCGCACACCCAGAGTATAGAGCGTTGTGTACAGCAAGTGAGCGAGGCCAGCAGTCACGTGTACCGCCAGGAGAGGAGGGAAGGCTACATCCGAGCTCAGGTGGTCAGCAGGGAGGTGATGAGTAGAAACAGAAACAAGAAAGACATGTTCTCTATGGTGTGCAGCAACACCAGGTCGTAGTAGTAAAACCGGTTTTTGTATTTGATGATTTTATTTTCTAAAGGAATATTAAATTTAATAAATGCGTCAAGATCATTCGTTTCACTATTCTGGATCATTTTCAAACTAATAAATTAACCTGATACATTTACTTTACTTTAAATAAGCTATTTAGTGGTGTTGGTAAAAGGGTGGGAATACTGAATTTTCATAATATTTCAAGTTAAAATTTACCTAGCAAAATATAACAACTTTTCAAATCTGAAGATATCACATGATTCTGCACATAGAACTACATTATTAATACCATGGGCCGATTTTTCAAACTCAAAAGAAAAAATTCGCCTCCGTATGACACACCCTACTGTCTATGCCGATATCTATGTCGTTTATGTATATAATAAACAATAATGGTCCAAGTACTGAGCCTTGGGGAACTCCACTTGTGACGTTGCTCCAATGGGACTTAGTGCAGTTAATGCTCACTCGCTGTTTCCTGTCCTGTAACCACGCCTAATCCATTTAAGGATGTCACCTTTGATGCCATGAGCTTCTACCTTTCTAATTAGTCTTTCGTGGGGGACTCTGTCGAAGGCTTTACTAAAGTCGAGATATACCACATCATAATTGTGCCTTCGTCCACCGATTCGAAAACTGATGAAAAGAATGTTAACAGATTAGTTAGGCAAGAACGTCCGCTTGTGAAGCCATGCTGGGAATCATTGATCAATCTATGCTTTTCCAGGCGATTTCGAATAGAGTTTGAAATGATTGCTTCCAGTAATTTGCCTACTATTGATGTTAGACTGATTGGGCGGTAGTTAGAGGATAGTGATCTATCCCCCTTCTTGAAAATCGGTATTACATTCGCTATCCTCCAGGATTCTGGTACTACACCTGTTTTTAAGGACATGTTAAACAACTTTGCTAAGGGCATACTAAGCTCTTCCTTACATTCCTTTAATACTCTGGCAAATATCTCATCGGGACCAGGTGACTTATTAGGCTTTAATTTGTCTATTTGCTTACTAACATCGTTACTAGTCACCACTATCTCACTTAATTTGTTTTCTTCACTATCTCTGTATATAATTGGTGCCTCGGGTATCATGTTTAAATTTTCGGTGGTGAAAACTGTTGAGAAATACTTATTCAAATTATTGCTCATTTCTCCGTCGTTATCAGTGAGTTCGCCGGAGTCTGACCGTATTGGTCCAATCTTTTCTCGTGTTTTAGTTTGATACATTTGGTAGAATCCTTTGGTGTTTGTCTTCGCCTCCCTTGCTATCCTTACCTCATTATTTCTCTTTGCTTTCCTTATCTCGGTTTTAACCCTACTCGCCAATACCCTATAATAGTCCCGGAGGTGAATTTCGCCACGATTTATCCTTCTACCTATAGCCTTCCTTTGGCCAATGATGTTCTTTAAATAATTATTTATCCATTTAGGGTCATTGTTGTCTGATCTGAGTTTTTTGTATGGTATGTTCTGTCTTTGTGCATTAAGTAACTCACTATTTAAATTGTCGTGGAACTCGGCAATCTCAGATCTCGTTATCAGGTCGGTGTCATCTGTCAGGTTCACGGCCAAGCGCGACACACCCTCTCTCAGCTGCCTCTTTAAACTGTCAAAGTTTGCCCTTCTGAAATGTGGTATTTTAGTGGAATTTTCCTTACGTCTGCCCTGAAAATCTATCTGGAATCGAATTTCTTTGTGATCGCTGTTTGCAAGTTCTTTCCCTACCTCGACATTGCTAATGAGGTTTTCTCTGTTCGACAGAACTAAATAAAGTATATTATTACCCCGTGTGGGTTCGGTTATATGTTGACTTAGGAAACAGTCCTGGATCGTCTCGAGAAAATCCTCTGATTCTGATTTGCCCATATGGTCAGTCCAATCTATTTGGCCAAGATTAAAGTCGCCTACTATACCGACTTTGTTGTGCATGGAAGCCCTGCGCATTTCATCCCAGATAAGTCACTCATTGACGCTATCAAGATTGGGGGGTCTATATATTATTCCTGTGATTAATTTTTCCCGACCGTCGCTTAATTCTATCCAAATTGTTTCTGTATTCCTCTCAGTTTTTATTTCCTTATTTATTTCACACTTCAGATTATCCCTAACATAGATTGCTACTCCGCCTCCTTTCCTGGTCTGCCTATCGGTATGGAACAGTTTGTAACCCGCAATTTGGTATTCGACTGGTAATTCATGTGTGTCTAGGTTGATCCATGTTTCAGTGAATGCAATTATATCGATTTCTTCGGTACATACCAAGGCCCTAATAGCATCCATTTTGTTTCTCATACTTCTATTGTTCGCGTAGTATACATTTAAGTTAGTCGTGTTCTGAGTCCTCCCCTTACCGCGTTTAGTTTTAAACTACCTGTCTAATTTAGTTTTGTCATCATTCCTAGCACTATTTCCCTGTAATCTTTCACCTTGTTTACCCGCTCCCACTGCAGTCTCCTCCATCCCCGTGCCCATATGCTCTCTTAGCAGTTTAAAGACTTCGATATCTTTTGAACTGCCCCCTCTAGAGCCCCAGCCAGGGTTGCTACTCCATCCCTAGATAGGTGCACCCCATCCCTAGCATAAAGGTCCCTTCTGTCATAGAAGTTGTCCCAGTTGTCAATGAATGGGACTGATATTGACTTGCAATATCTGTCAAGAAGGTCATTGACACCAAGTGCCCTTGACAACCATTCACTGCCAACTCCCCTTCTAGGCAGGACACGGCATATGATAGGGATCCCTCCCTTAGTCCTAATACGATCTATGGCTGCCTTGAACTTGTCAAGAAGTTCCTCGCTCCTACACCGGCCAATATCATTGCCTCCTGCACTGAGGCAGATAATGGGTTTGTTCCCATTACCAGTCAAGATATTGTCCATCCTGTCAATTATATCCACCACCCCAGCTCCTGGCAAACACACCCTCATCCTATTTTTGTTTTTACCACAAAAGGCCCTGTCCATGTACCTAACCTGTGAGTCACCAACAATTAAAGTTTTTATACCTTCCTTGTCATCCCTGCCCCTGACTGTACTAACGTCCAATTCGTCTATCAAGGGACTGAACGGGTTGGTACACTTAGCTGTTGTTGTCGTTGTTGTCGTATCCTTCTTGTGCTTCTTCACCACCACCCTCTTCTTCTTCTTCTCTTCTCACTTCCTATGTTCTTCATGCATTCCTGTTATTATCTTTATCTCTCTTCTCCTTTTCCATGTACAGTCAGCCACAGGAATAAGTATACTGTACACACTGTAGCTGTAAGGTCCGAAAACGGTCTGGGAACATTGAAACTGTGCATCCAGATGCATGATGAAACTCAGCTCCCCCCACCTGTTATCTCTAACTATTCTTCTATTTCCTCATCTTCCTTCCTTTACTAATCCAAACAACATAAAAAAAAAAGTAGGCTAAGAAAAAAGTTGGGGGAGGAGGAGGGAGCCGTACGATAACTGCAAAGCGTGGGCTGACAGCGTACAGCGAATGAGGGTGCGCCATTTCTGTAGACTTGCATCGTTTTCCTGGGTAAATAAAATGGTTAATTAATGGCTTCCTAAAGAAACCATCGACATGGGACCAGGTTTGTTTCACTCTACGATTTTTTTGCGATTTTTCCACCAAGATTGATGAAAAACGATTGTGCCGTTTTGGCTGCCCAGAATAGACAGACAGACAGACAGACGGCTAGTCCTATAGTATATTAGATATAAGAAAAACATTACATCATAGAACATAGTTGAATAGTGGCATAGCAAGTGATCAAGGGCCCTTCGTGCCCGGTGGCAAGTCAGGTGATACAGTTTACCCAGGTTTTTATGATCATGGTCGTGGTTGTTATAATCATGGTCATGGTTGATAAAATCACAGTCCTGGTTGTTATAATCATGGTCCTGGTTGTTATAATCATGGTCGTGGTTGTGATACTTACAGTATCTAATATACTATAAGAAGGAATAGAATAAACGTTAGAATAATTAGTTAAAGAAATATTCGCCATAAGGAGAGGTTAAAATCATAAAAAAAAATTATTTTGAATCACCGATGATCATTTTGATATAAATTATATTATGAAGAGAAGTGACCTTGATTCTGGTTATATTAGTCACCATCTGCTTAAGTCATCACCTGTGTTAAGTCATCATTGTCATCATCTACGTTAGTCAGTTTTAGGCCCATCTCACATGACTCACCGACCATCGATGTTCTTTCCGCGCGAGGGTGTTAGTTTTCAATGCGTCTTATTATTTACGCTGGTGAATATAAGACCTCCTACCCTCACTGACGCAGCTATGGTCAATTTGGTGTTATTCTTGTTTATAAATGCCTTCTAATCTGTGTCAAGTCTATCTGTCCTGTCTATTGCCATCCCAACTGTCTGTTCGTCTGAGTGGTGTTTGAATGTAAGTCCGTCTGTACTCTTTGTGTCGTCAAAACTGTCTGTCTTATCCGTTGTTGGCGTGTGTCTGCCTGTTTGTCTAATGTGAACCAGTCAGTCAGCTGTCTGTCTGTCATGTTAGTTGCCATATTGTCTATTTGTGCATGTATGAATCTGTCTATTTTTGTGAACCTCCTGTCTGTTTCACTGTCTATATTCACCCTGTGTCTATTGTTGTCATCTTCTCCGCATTCCTGTTATTATCTTTTTATCTCTTCTCCTTTTCCATGTACAGTCACCCACAGGAATAAGTATACACTGTAGCTTAAGGTCGTCTGGTAATGTTGAAACTGTGCATCCAGACGCATGATGAAACTCAGCTCCTCCCACCTGTTATATCTAACTATTTTCTGTTTCCCTTCTTTATTTTTATATTTACTCATCTTCCTTCCTTTACTAATCCAAACAACATTAAAAAAAAAGTAGGCTAAGAAAAAAAGTGGGGGAAGGAAGAGGGAGCCGTACGATAACTGCAATCGTGGGCTGACAGCGTACAGCGAATGAGGGTGTGTCAAGTCCGTAGACTCGCATCGTTTTCCAGCGTAAATAAAATTGTTATGTAATGGCTTCCTAAAGAAACTATCGATATGGGGCCAGGTTTGTTCCACTCTACGAATTTTTTGCGATTTTTCCACCAAGTTTGATGAAAAACGATTGTGCCGTTTCGGCTGCCCAGAACAGACACACACACAAACAGACAGACAGACAGACAGACACGCGATAAGTCCTTTAGTATATTAGATGAACTGAAAATTCTTACTAGCAGAATTTAAGATTTCTAATGCTTGTTGGAGAAGAGATATCTCAAGGTATATCAAATGATAAAATATTGGACCTGTTCAGCTGGAAAATACAAGCATATTGATGTACAATTATCCATTTAAATGTAATGTACCTGTATGTTGTTTCCTTAATCCAAAAGCTATCAAAAACTATTTAATGATTTTAAAGGCCATGCATTTTTTTTAATGATAAGCATCCTGCATTATATAAATTATGTAAACATGCAATAAGAAAATTTTCCAAACCTCACCAAGCCGTCCTTTTTGGGTGCAGGACATACAGAGCTCCACCTCTCCTGAAGGGATGACGTAAGCCACGACAAACAGCTCAATTGTGTCAGCAGCGAGACCAAGACCTGCCACGAGCAGAAGGAGGCACTGGAATGGACTTGTACCAGCCTAGGGAAGAGAAGGGTAAGAAAGGTTAGATGCATGAGTTACACCATAACAGGAAATATCTGTACTGCACACGACATGAGCCTCTCACAACAGTCCCGAGTTCATATAAGAATGATAGGACCTGTTCCTCATTTTTATATTTTTTAAACTTCCCAGTGTAATAACTTACAAAACTATGAACAATTTGATAAAGACTAAGTGATCTTGAAAAATCTTTTAAGATAAGTACATATAATTTATCCACTCAGGAGATGATCGGTATCACAACCCCACTCCCTCTGAAGCCTAGCCTCCCCCGCCCCTTCCCAGCCACTAGACCCTCTGGCCTCATTCCCAAAATCCTCGGATCTACCCACCATGATGACATACCTGCTGGATGGCATCCTCGTGGAACTATGAGAGCAGTGGAGCATCACTCTCCATGTAGTCCAGCTCATCCTCTCCTTCCATGCTCCCCGTCCCAGAACCTCCTCCTCTTCTTCTTCCTCCTCCGCCTCCTCTTCTTCCTCCTCCACCTGCACCAGCACCTGTGTGGCCTCCTTCACCCTCCCTCATCATGCCACTATCAGACATGTAGCTACGGCCACCACCACCACTAATTTGACGTACCAGGGACGCCGATTCCAACCCGTCCCCTCCTCCACTCATGATAACCCTGTGGATAATATATTACTCTTGTAGCCATCATTGTGCAGCGGACCAGTGAGGAAGAGGATAAGTAAGTGAGGGGGTATTTATATGTGAAAGGGTTTCCTACAGTCCCTGGAATATACTGTAGACTTGGTATAATGATATAATTCATTAGTTTTAAAGTTACAATAACACATGCCTGAAATAGTGAAGGCTATATTCTGTTGGTGGTACAGTGGTAATGCGCGTGCCTCTCACACTATATCCTGGGTTAAACAATTGTGAAAAGGGGTGTTTGTTAATCAGTGTGACACTACCAAACATGACAGGTTTTCTTCCGGGTACTACAGTTCCCTTCTGTACTAATACTGGACAATATAATAAAGTTCTAAACAAAGAACAGACCAACTGCCCGATAAACTAGTAAACTGAAAGTGCTTATAAACTCTATTGCAGAAACTTGCCAAGTTTAAATTGAAATAGACTGGAAATATTGTGTCTATGGTTGCTGAAAAATTGTTATACATGTAACAACTCCCTGTACATCACAACCTGACAGGATAAGGTTAAGGGGTAATGTCAAGAGTCAAAGATGGTGTGACATTGTTTTTCGTGTGTGTGTGCGTGTGTCATGACAAATTTAGAACAATGTGATACCTCTTAAACATGTACAGTATAGTATAAAGTAGTCATGATACTGATTTCTACTCTAATTGGAACACACACACACACACACACACACACACACACACAATATAATCACCAAATTTAACAATGGTGAAGAGTAGTGAAGTAATAACTGAAAAATGTTGAAAAGAAAACTAATATATTTATCAAACAGTGTGTTGAATTAAATAATCACCCACAAACACATTTAGCAATTTATGAAGAAAATACAGGGTTTCAGAAAAAAATATACCGTATACAGATTACAGTCTTATAGATTTCAGTGTAGCAATCGCGTGATTTTGCTTGTATTGCACCCCCAACATTGTCCTCACTTGAGGGAGACCTTGCCCATCAAGTGAGGACAATGTTGCTGATGTAATAAGAGCATTCATGTGATCAACAAAAACTTGTAAGGCAGTTATTACGAACCACGCCATCTATTGTGTCATGATCTAACTACCCATCTAGGGACGAAACCCGAGTATGACTAGTCTTAATCACCACTCCGGGTTTCCTTTCTCTATATCCTGGTTGTTGCGTCACCTCCTCCAACTCTTCCTCATCAGCTCCGGATCGAGGAGAGTTCAGTTCACTCTGGGAAGTGACCACACTTGGATTACCTATCCTGGAAACCTACGGCACAGTGACTACCTACCATCTTCTTCAATACTCAGCCCTACTCGTCAGACACTTCAGCACCGCACTTCAGTATTGTAATCCTATATTACCTCCCACCTCCACTTGCTTCAGATTGTTGTATGTTGTATAAATATGTATATACTGTTAAGCCAATGTTGCGTATGTTTAAGTTAAGTATGGTTAAGGGTAAATTACAGAAAGCTAGATATTTTGTTAAGGAATTTATTGTACTTTATTATCCACAACAAAAACTCGCATCCTTTGTCTACCCTTTTATAGTCCGATTGTCTTTGTTTGTTTAGTTTTTTTATTGTTGTTGCCTGTTGGGATCTGGGTAGACTTTTAACTATATTCTAAACCAATTTCTAAATCCCCAACTCGTAACACAGTGTATATACTGTACATTCATCGGTGACACCCAACGTATTGTACTGTATATGTGTGGGCTTACATTAAACGGACTGTCTGAAAAGAAAAGGCATGGAAAACAAAGACATTTTCAGAAAGCATAAAAATTGTTGAGTTAGGTTAGGTTAGCTTGGGTTAGGTTAGGTTAGGTTAGGTTAGGTTAGGTATGTATCTTTTCTCCTGTGTCATTTACTTATTTTCAAAATGGCGCCCCCCAAAAGAACTATTTTGTTTTATTTTGAGTGACCTACTTCTTTATCAATCAATTTTTAGTGTTCGCTCGGAGACATGTTTCAAATAAATAAAAATACATTAAAGTTTCAAAGTTACAGCAAAAAAATATGAATAAATAAATAAATACATAAAGCAATCCCTTTCTTGCAACATACCATCCTCAGCTGTGAGCGAGTAGCCTATTGTTATTACTTCTGTCATGTTTGGACAAATTTCCTATACGTTATTGTGCAGTATTTGCAATACAATATATTATCAGGGAATCTACCTACTTTCAGCTGTTATAAAAATGATTTACCGATAACTGTGCTCAGTATGAGTTTATGTAGGACCTTTACAATACATTACTTTGCTTCATATTCTCCCTCTGTGACCTCTAGTTGCGGTAAACCCATAAAAAGGCATATTTTATCAATACTGTACTGTATCATCTAACAGGCCATATTACTCTTTAACATACAGTACTTGCCTGGTTAAGATGCTCACCACACATTGAGGGAGTCGTTGAGTGAGGCACTAAGTAACTTGGAGTGTTTCTTGAGAACAATTGGTGTCCTTGTGGAAGACACTGCAGCACCTCCGGTATATCACACTGAACTATTGGCATGGGGGAGTTTAATATAACAACAGGCGAGGGAAGAATGTTGGTTCTCGGCTGTTCTTCACACGAAAAAGCTGACATGTAGGTTCCTTGGCTGCTTTCATAACGATTTGTTCTCCGTGGTGGACTATACCAAGGAGGAAACTTGTGTATTACGAGGTCTTCCTCTGGATATCTGTACAGCATCCTTAAGTACTAACATTCCTTAATGTGATGTACTGCGTCAATATTTTTGGAGTTTTCACCTAGTGCAGATGAAACAGCTTCGCTTCTCACGAACTGGTCATTCGTTCTGCTTTGGTGTGTACAAAGGTGTAGGCGGTCAGCTGAGGTCTCATCCACACCGTGAATGTTATCCAATGAAGACACAGTACTAACTTCATTTTTATCGTATATGTTGTTGTTTCTCACACAAAGCTCCTGAGTTGTATGATTTGTCACATGTGCATCATTGACGTTCTCCATGATGAGGCCTCTAGTGGTCTGGCTAATGCCGGGTCTTCCTCCATAATCAGTAATGTTTGGTCTCCCCGTCGCATCCTCTAATGAACTCACGCACAGGTCACGTACATTTAGCTCCCTCACTCTGTGTCGACTTGTGTCCGCAGCTCCATGACTTTAGCTATAAGAATCCTATGAGCCACAAACCTCCACAAAATTAGGCTCACGACTCTGGTTTACCTTAGTCATCACCAGAGTCTCGGCTTACAACTCTGGCTTTCAGTTAAACATCGCGTAAGACTCAATTCATAATTTTGGCTTTCCTTAAACATTAGTTCATCAACATCACAATTTAAGACACCATCATGGATATTCTCGAGTTTTCTTGCTGTTATTTTGGATTAGACTGTTTTATCCGTTTCTCCATTATACAGTATACTGTAGTGAAATGTTTTAAGATGAAGATACTGTAAAGGTAAAGGTTGTAAAGGTAATAAGTTACATATAAATAACGGGTAGGCCTTCACACGACCGCCTGGAAATTCTTGTTTCAACTTTCAACACTGAGTTACAATGTTACCTTAACCCCCTTGAGTACGATGCCCAAACCCTTCAGTAAAATATCAACGTACTCAGGGGAATTTGTCGTAGTATTCAAAGGATTTAGACATCGTACTCAAGGGGTTACGGCATCGTACTCGGAATAAAGTCATTGTATTCATGATTCAGACATGGTTAAGGGGTCATATCAGGAGTGTTTTAGAACCTACGGTAATGTAGGTGTGTGTGTGTGTGTGTGTGTGTGTGTGTGTGTGTGTGTGTAAAATGCAATTATACGGTGGTTTTGGCATAAGAGATCAGTGCCATGTCGACTCCTCAAGCTCGCCAATTTGTTATGCAGGACGAACTATAGGAAAGTATTTCTTCATACAGACGGTGAGAAACTTATGGAAGTCTATCAACTGAAGCCGTGGAAACAAGAACAGTATTAGGCTTAGAACAATGGGGGGAGGGTCGTACACAGGATTTCAGGTAAATTGGTTAAATTAGGCAAAGTTCAAAAGTATGTATAAATGCACTATATACTGCAATATAATCAGTTGTATCCTGTTTTATTTGTATCAAAGAAACTGGTATTCCCCTGTACAGCTATAGAGGTGTAAATGAAGAAAGGGCGCGGGTGTGGTGGTAGGGCGTCTTTAAGGGTGAGCGTTGCGTGTCACTAATGGGGTGAGCACAAGGCCACCCATTCCCGAATTTTCTTAGAAAATTAATTTGAAAATGCTGCAATTTCACTGTGTTTAGCAATGGACCCTGTCGTAGTTTGGGCAAATGTATTAAAATGTTTTTTTTTTTCTAAATTAAACCTAACCTAACCTTAGTTGATAAGAAACACAAGAGGCCGAGGTGTTGTTAGCAGAAGGTACCATCCTAATCAATGAAAACTACCTAGCCTTACCTAACTTCCTAGCTGACCCACAGGCATATCAAACAAAAAAACAACAACTGTGATATGGTGTATTTTTGCGTTTTTTGTGGATGTGAGAATACGCTCGGACAGAGGGGCTTGGTTGTTGGGCTTAAACAAAGAGCGTAAGACAACGAGCGTGGATCAGGCCACCATACAGACACAATAACACAAGCCTAGAGGCCTAATTATCAACCAAACAAAGCAATTGCCCAGGAAATGAATATCATATCCGAACTCAGCGATGAAAATATAGAAAGAAAAGATCAATCCGAACAAATTATGCCGCAATGGGTGTGTCGTCAATATTGGTCTTACATTTTTTTTATATATTGGGCTAATTTCTTTACATTTGCGGTGTATAAATCAACAGATTTTAGTAAATGCATTACTACATTGAAAAGTAGAAAAAGAGTATTGAGGATGGACCAGTAGTGGTGCCTTGTTCACAAAAACTTGACGTGAGTTCAGCATACACGTAGCTAAAGACCAAATGGCCAAACCTCTTGACAATGATGACCAAAAATGTAATTCATATTAGATTTTACTATAACAACTCCATATTATGCCTTTTCAAATATTGTACATTGTTACTTATTAGACTTGTATTATATCTTACTGTTTATAATGGCTCAATGTATTGCAGTAAACAATATATAACATAATTTAAAGATGAGGCTATTGGAAGGCGGCGCCTGTAGTGTTTGAGAAGAATGTAGGAAAAATGGCACAGGAAAAATGGCAATAGGAAAATATGGCACCGTAAAAAAAGGCATAATTATCAGACTAGGAAAAAATGGCACATTATTTGTATTGACATGTTTTCGCCAAAATTATACAACCTAACCTAACCAATGCACGCCGTAGCTCATTAGCTCGTGAGCTCGAAGTGAAATTTGCTGTGCCATGTTTTCCTACAATGAAAATTGTGCCTTTTTTTCTGTGCCATTTCTTTCCAGTGCCATTTTTTCCTGTGCCATATTTACCTGTGCCATTTTTTTCCGGTGACATTTTTCTCGAGTACCGTTTGGGACAGAGTTCGAAACTGCATTTTAAGATAAGACATTGTCACTATATCTTTTGTTCATAGCAATTATTATGAAATTTATATCTTCTCTCCCTACACAATGGTTTTTGCAGTGTTCCTAATATTGTAATTCTTGTATCTCAGGTTACTGATGATATCAAAAGATAATTACATTACTTTTACAGGGATATAGCCCACCCGGGCACAGGTCATTGACCCACAATGGGGCCTAGGGGGCGAAAAATAAGAATAGAAATAAATTAAAAATAGAAAAGACAGTGTTTCTCACCAAAAAATATCTTGTTTGTGAGTTGGGAACCTGAGTGTTGTCTGTGTACCGTACAACGAAAAGACAGAAACGCCTTTATTAGCTTAAAATCACGAAAAGAACCCAGTGATTCGTTTTCAATGTTGTCTGGATGTTCTGAAATACTGGTTATCCCTTTCACTGGAGCATTGAGGGGAGGATATCACGTCCGCTGCATCGCCATACAAATTTTGCACTAAGATGACAGTAGACAGGCGCCTTAACAAGATAATAATTACATCCCAAGGTTACCACTTTATGACAAGACATAATCCTTTGCCTTACCATGTGCAGACGGAACATCACCTAATCTAACTTAGCCTATCCTAAACCTAACAAAACCTCCCAAGATAGTGTTAATGTGTTTAATCATCAAGTGAAATAAGCTTGGGGAGGGAGAGACTAATCTTCAGGTGATCCCGGTATAAAACGCTAAAGAATCGGGACAAATTACTACAGTTACTTGGAGTGGTTTAAATGCGTGTAAGACATGTTTACACGCTAGCGAAGGACGAGTTAATAAATTCTGATTTACCGAGTATGTGAATATTTTAGTAATGTACAACAAATCGAACAAAGATATACTCGTATATGCTGGGTATGTCTTTACTTGAATACCTTGTAAGATTACGGGATATAATGTTGTCTAGCACTCAGGATGGATGGAAACTCTAAGGTGGTTTTCTTGTATAATATATAAGTTATATGATAGACAGTCTGGTGCTGGAGGTGCCGTGTGGTGAGGAGCTGCTCAGTAGAGACGTTTGGTGAGTAGCATGTTGAAGGAGGTAGATGTGCAGGGGCTTCTTTAGAGAAGATGTTGCCTGTTGCTGGCCTCCTGGTTGAATGAATGCTGTACAGCGTGGAGCTTGCTGGAGGAGGTGTTGCTTGTTCAAGTAGAATGGCCAGAATGAGAGCTGGTTGGTGAGGAAGCTCAGAGAAGGACAGCTGGTGGGTCGCCATGCTCGCTGGCGGGAGCGAGGACCGCCAGGCAGCGGCGGAGGAGGAGGTGTTGCGTGTAGTAGAAATGAGGCCAGAATTAATCTCAATGGAGAGACAGAGCTTATATATCCAGCAGCCGTGAGTCATCTATGAGTCATGTTGGGAAAACCCGAGAAAGTCGCCGGTCTTTGGTTCCGTTGCTAGGATACTGTCGCATTGGAATGCGGATACGCAGTTGTAGGGGAGAAGTCCACTACAACCTCCTTCTCGCAAGCGTTCACAATAGGGATCTTGAGCTTTATACACGTAAAATGTTTGCTTTTCAGTAGAGGATAAGACCAATTTGTATTTATTGGTATAATTTATGACTAAGTAATAGATATTTAGCCCTTAAGTGGCAGATGCTACCAATTTGTATTTATTATAATTAAACATCTTTTTTTAAAAAGTAGAGTCATTTTTATATTTGAGTTTTATATCTAGTTTAGGCTACAGATTTTATATATGACATTAATGAGCTAAAGACATATTTCTTTTAAGTAGATAAATACAATTGATTTAAATAAAAACTGGTTATAAAACTCTGACACACATTGAAGGGACATCATGATTAAATTAAGTCACGTGTCCTTACAGGTGCTTCAGGTTACGCCTACTAAAGGGTACACTGTGATTGGCTGCGGGAGGAATTGACGCAACGAGCCATGATTGGTGGAGCCCGTTTCTCACTCTCTCCCCCTTCAGGGAGTTGCATAAAGTTTGATAAATATGTAGAAACTAGTTGTCATGACCAGTATGGTAGCTACTTAAGAAATTCCATAGATACCCAAATGGTTAAGGTTTAAAAGTTTGCACAGTTGTTATCCCACTGTCCAAATTTACAAAAGCTCCTACGTTCAATATTTCTCGTAAATGATGATAGGACGACCTGCTGTCTGGTTAACTTAAACTATAACACGGAAATTACATTACAAAAAAGTTCTTAATCACTGACATATTTTTGTCCCCTAACTGATATCAAAAGAAATGTCGTGCAATATTTAGATGTTTTCGTGCTTTAGGTTAAGTCAAGTAGTGGGGTCAATTATTACATCTCTATCTGATCTTAGGGAGGGAGTACTGTATTGTGAATCAGCTAGTACACCGTAATGTACAGTTTCCTTCTGTAGTGTTTATTGTGTTGATACGTTACAACTTCCATTGGAGACTTACCTAACTTTCCGAAGTGAGAGAAAGAGCACAAATTACATAAGAATGCAAGATCAAGGAAAAAAACGATATTCGAAGATTAACATGAATTGGCATCTCCTTCACTGAAGTGTTCAGGCACCGGGATGCCAAACAAGGACATCAGCTAATTATGTCTACTTGGCATGATAAGGATTTTAACCAACCGGAGAATTAAATACCAACAACAACAGGTCTGACAAGTTTCCAGGAATGGCGTTGTGCTGGAGTAAGGAGTCGAGGCTTCTTGCGTTGCAGATACATAACCCCAACAGTAAGCTGATGGAGGTGGTGCGGTTCACGTCCAACACTGTCTGCTGATTATACATCCAGTTTACGTTTGTTTGTAAAGGACTAGATAAAAGATCATGCAGCATTCACATTTTATATATCCCGCATTTTTACGCACTTTCCATACAAGTTTGTGTTTACTTCTCCAGTCGTGAATGTTTCCTGTGCAAGTTCAAGATATGGATGATGAATACAGTAGGTCTGATGTTGCGCTCCGGCATCACCTACTGTAATTCACCATGTTCTTCAGATAACCTCTGTCACAACAAATAAGTGCTTGGCCCCACCCTGTTCTCTTTGCTAGTAGCTCGACGTAGGTTAGGTCTTGTGTGGGGAACCCTGGACCATGTTGTCCTTGGCCATTAACTGTCTTCCTCGTAGACTTTGTTATACGGTCCAGCCAAACACACAACAAGTTCTTGTAACTGTTCCTCCAAGTTCATCCAGCTTGATGTGGTTTCAACAGTTTTTTTTTAACAACGTTGTTAAAGTCACGATACTGAAATGTTATGGCTATAATGTTAATATACCGGCAAGTTGTTAATGTTTCGATATTGTAACGTTATTCTCTGGCTCTTTAACATATGTCTGTATGTCCTTTATCAAAGCGATCAGAGGTTCCGCACCGGTACTCTAAGGTAATGGAAATCAGACTGGCTTCATGGTTCCAGTGTCAGTACAGGAGGAAGTCGTAGTACCCATATGCTATCTGTGATGTTTGTTTCTGCCATGTACAGGACTTCATCTCCCTCACGTCCAGGAGCCAGTACTTGCCAATAGTGCGTAACAGAGACGTGACCGACCGCCCAAGAGGCTAGCGAACCGATCAGTGGCGAAGCGGATAAGGTAAAGAGTAAAAGTAAAGTTCAGAAAACTGTCAGGACAAACAATTTCGTCCAAAAAGTCGTGGCGGTCCTAAAACGAATATTGACCTGTTGCGATTCTACTACCTTCAATAAATTTAGAGGTTAGTAATTTCAAATTAATAATTGTTCATTATAATATGTCGAAGAGGACAAATAAGTAATTTCAAGTTAGTATTACAAGAGTAAACGCATTTGTAAAAGACTAGTTTCTCACCCAAGCTTCCTCGTTCTCTATGTTTAAACCCATTTTCTATGAACTTTCGCGTTTTAAATCAACATTTTTCTTTATCAGAGTATAAATCATCAATTAATATGTATCCTTTCAGACATTTTCTCGAAAGAAATTACTGATATTTCGTTATTTTGATAAAAATATAAATATTGTTTAGTAATTTTATTGATCAGTTAGGCGTAGCTCCCAGTGTCCCAGGATATATAATATACATTTGTAGTTACGTACTGTATATTATACTTACCATTAAGACTTACCAATAAAACTGTAGGGTTTAAATTATTTATCAGTGTCGATATATTTCCTAAATTAATAACAATAAAAGGAAGGTTTTATTAAGGTTCAAATATATCAATATAAAATAACAACCAGAACAACTGTACAGTAGGTAAGATTAATAGTGATAAATGGCTACAGCTTGCATGCTGGGTAAACAACGAACAAGATGCACCCCTACCTTTGTTCTTATCAGCTGGGAAGGTGAGGCCCGGGGTAAAGGTGGTAGGCAGCAAGAGTCAGGGAAGTAGGGAGCAGGGCTACCGTTTTGAGGATTATTGTCTGCTAACGAGGAAAACATATGACAGTTGGTGACGTCATGAGGAGAGGCCGTCCACACTCTACGTCACCGAGACGCCATGAGGAATACTGTATACAGTATTCCTCATTGTTCAAGAAATGCATATAAAATGTAAAGAACTTAATAGTTTTTTCTTCTCTAATATATATGACTTTTTTATCAACTCCTTTAGTATATATCAACAGATAATGTATAGTATAAATGGATTGTGGGTAATAAATGACGTGGAAAATCAACATGGGACCGTCGATTGATGTGGAAACCCCACCTTGTTCTCGTGTGTGGATGTGGAAAGAGTTCTCATCATCATCAGCTAGACGTACTCACAGAACTCTATCTACAAGCCGGTAAGGATATATTTATTTGTATAATTGGCATGTAATTAATCACAGCTTTCATCACCTATGGAGCAGTTACTTACACCTAACCGTTTTCTTTTATCAGTGTATTGTAGGGGTATCGAGATATTAAAGTTGTCTAGCACTCAGGATGGAAGGAAACTCTAATGTGGTTTTCTTGTATAATATATAAGTTATATGATAGACAGTCTGGTGCTGGAGGTGCTGTGTGGTGAGGGGCTGCTTGGTAGAGACGTGCGGTGAGTAGCTTGTCGAAGGAGGTATGTGTGCAGGAGCTCCGTTAGAGAAGATGTTGCCTGTTGCTGGCCTCCTGGTTGAATGAAATGTTAACAGTGTGGAGCTTGCTGGAGGAGATGTTGCTTGTTCAAGAAGATTGGTCAGAATGAATCTCAATGGAGAGACAGAGCTTATATACACCCAGCAGCGGCTATGAGTCATGGTGGGAAAACCCGAGAAGTAGCCGGTGACTAGTTCCGTTGCTAAGATACGGCGGGCAATGGAATGCGGATACGCTTGGTTGCTAGGGAAGGCGGTAACAGGTGGTGGCGTGGCAGCTTGTAGGGGAGACGTCCACTACAATACTCCCCCTCCCCTCCCGGCGCGGCGGGAGGCTGGATGTTGTCCGGGTTGTGTCCCACACATAACACATACCGGGCAGGTGTATGTACGACTCGACCGCTACGTGTAACAACTCCGTCCAGTGACACAAAACCTGTGGGAGAATTAGGAGGAGAAAGAGGGTTTGGGATTAGAGGAGGTTGTACAAGCAATGGTTGTTGTGCTCCTGCTGCTGCAGGGGCTGCGTCAGGAGGAGGGTCCATGGCAGGAGCAGGTTCAGGTTCTATGACAGGAGGAGGGTCTATGACAGGAGCAGGTTCTATGATAGGAGGGAGGCTTACTACAGGTTCAGGTTCTATGACAGGAGCAGGTTGTACATGAGGGTGAAAAGAGGGTGCCCAGAAATGTCGTGGGCGTGGTGTTGCTGCCGGTGGTAACTGCGGGTGGACTGGTGCAGGCGTAGTTTGTTGATGGTGCTGCTGGGCTGGGGGCCCGACGGGTAAGGCGGCCGGTTTGACTCTGTCTATGCTGACGGTGTCATGTCTGCCATTCCGGATAATTGTCAGGAACTTTGCAGAACGGGTAACCACCTGGAAGGGTCCATCGTAGGGGCGTTGTAATGGGTTGCGGTGAGCATCATGCCTGACGAAAACATACTCGGCTGTGAGTAGTGCAGGAGGGATGTGTTCAGGGCGCCGAGTAGGCTGGCGTGGAGCAGTAGCTCTGAATGCAGAAACTGCTTGTCGTAGCTTTTGGAGTAAGTCGTGACGAACGGCTGGAGTGGCTTGATTGGGATCAGGAGGGAGTGAGAAATCCCCGGGTAGCCGAAGGGGCTCGCCTAGTGTCAGATCTGCTGGGCTACAGTCCATATCCTCCTTGTGTGACGCACGGATGCCGAGGAGCACTAAGGGAAGCGCATCAGTCCAGCTGTAAGGGTCGTGCTGTGCCTTGAGTGCGTCCTTCAGCTGCCGGTGAAAACGTTCTACCATGCCGTTGGCTTGAGGGTGGTATGCTGTAGTGCGTTGTCTAGACGTGCCGAGGAACTGTAGGAGGTGCTGCCAGAGTTGTGACTCAAACTGTACTCCTCGGTCAGTGATTACGGTAGCGGGGGGGGGGCCAAAACGGGAAACCCAACCGGACATGAAGGCGCGGACAGTAGTCTCTGCTGTAGCGTTGGGCATGGGAATTGCTTCTGTCCACCTGGTGAAACGGTCGATGCAGGTGAAGATGTAGGTGCTACCGTAGGATGATGGAAGAGGTCCCACGATGTCGAGGTGTACTACTTGAAAACGTCCTTTGGGAATAGGAAAGGCTTGTAAGGGGGCCCGTATGTGACGATGTATTTTGGAGGACTGGCAGGCCAGGCACTGGGCAGCCCATTTCTTAGTATCAGACTTGATGCCGGGCCAGACGACACGTTGCGTGAGGAGGCGCTGGGAGGCCCGCACACCCGGGTGGCTGAGACCATGGATGCGGTCGAAAACAGCGCGGCGGTGGACGTGAGGCACGAACGGTCTAGGCTGTCCACAGGATACGTCGCACCACAATTTTATCTTTGTGCCAGGAACAGGGAGTTCTTGGAGTATGAGGCCTGAGGGGGATGTCTTGTAAGCTGCCAGGTCTTCGTCTTTCTCTTGAGCCGCGGCTAGCTGCCCATAATCAATGGGTGGAGATGAGGGAAGAATGGTGGATATACAACGAGAGAGGGCGTCGGCGATCTCGTTGTGGCTGCCTTTAATGTGTTGGACGTCGCTGGAGAACTCCGAGATGTAAGCCAAGTGGCGCAGGACACGAGGTGTATGTGACTGGGAAGCTGAAGCGAAAGCGTGGACGAGGGGCTTGTGATCAGTGAAGATGGTGAACTGACGGGCCTCGAGGAAGTGTTGGAAATGTCTGACAGCCAAGTATATGGCCAGGAGTTCTCGATCAAAAGCGCTGTACTTGAGGTGTGGTGGTTGAAGCCGTTGTGAGAAGAAAGCAACGGGCATGAAAGTTCCGTTGATCTCCTGCTGTAAGACGGCGCCCACTGCAGTAGAAGAAGCGTCTGTTGTGAGAGTGGTCCGGGCGTTAGGTGCGGGGTGGGCCAGGAGGGTGAGGCGTGTGATGTGCTGTTTGATAGTGGTGAATGCCGTAGTAGCCTCTTGAGTCCACATGAGAGACTTGTGAGACTTCTTTGGGCGTCCCTTGAGAAGGTCGTGTAGGGGGGCTAGGACGGTGGCAGCTTTGTCAATGAAGCGGTGGTAGTAGTTGACTAAACCCAGGAACTCCCGGAGTTTCTTCGCCGTTTCAGGTTTGGGGAACTCCCTAATCGCGGTTATCTTCTGTGGTAGGGGTTGTATGCCACTGGGCGAGACTCTGTGACCGAGGAAATCGATGGCCGAGGTTCCAAAGACGCACTTAGCAGGATGAACTTTCATGTTGTTGTTCTGCAGGCGTTGGAGAAGGAGTTGTAGGTGGTGGTGGTGCTCGGCAGGCGTCGAAGATGCGACGAGGATGTCGTCAATGTAGACGGTGACAAAATCGAGGTCGCGAAGCATATGGTCCATGAACCTCTGGAAAGTCTGTGCTGCATTGCGTAAGCCAAAACTCATGAAAGTGTACTCGAAGAGTCCGAACGGAGTGGTGATGGCTGTCTTCTGGGTATCTGCCGGTGCTACTGGGATCTGGTGGAAGGCACGCTCCAAGTCGATCTTCGAGAAGATAGTCTTGCCATGAAGTTTGTGGTGAAAGTCCTGGACATGCGGAATAGGGTACCTGTCAGGTTTGGTGACGAGATTCAGGGCTCTGTAGTCGCCACACACCCTCCACTCGCCGGGTGTTTGCTTAGGAACCATGTGAAGAGGCGATGCCCAGGGACTCCTTGAAGGGCGAATGATGCCGTCTTGCAGTAGTTTGTTGAATTCTGCTTTGGCTGTGTACAGGAGCTCAGGGCGCAGGCGGCGAGGGCGTGAAAAGACTGGTGGTCCTTTGGTTTCGATGTGGTGGAAAATTCCCGACGTAGGTGGTGGGGGTAGGGAGACTCGGGGTGAGAAAAGCTCCTTGAATTCGTCGAGCAGGGAGGAGAACTCGTTGGAAGGCGCAAGACAGGTGATAGCGTCCGTGTGTCTGGCACGAGAACCCTGGATCTTGCGTGCTGTAGGCTCATGAATGAGGCATAGATGACTTGGTTTGACGCCGAGCTTGTGGAAGGTGAGGAAGTCGAAACCAAGGATGGGTTGAGACACGTCTGCTATCACGAATAACCAACGCAGAGTCTTGGGCAGACCGAGGTCTAAGGCGAGGGTGCGTACGCCGTAGGAGGCGATGGAGGTACCGTTGGCAGCGAACAGGTCATACGAGGGTTGCTTTGACTTGTCTCGTAGTGAGGGAGGGATGAGGCTGACCGATGAACCGGTGTCGATGAGAAACTTCTTGCCGGAGGTGCGGTCGGTGACGCGCAGTAATGAGACGCCTGGAGGGACGGAGGCTGAGGCGTCTACCAGCCTCCGGTGTTGCCGTTTCCCGAATAGGTGCAATAGGGCTCACAGTTTCGAGCATAGCGGCCGAAAGTCTGGTGATACCAGCAGAGGGTAAATTTGTTGTGCTGGGGGTTGGCTGCTGTGTGTCGGAACTTGTAGGGCGTAGTGTGTGAGTCAGGAACCGGCGCAGCAGCGGGTATGGAGGAGCAGAACTGCTCAACAGTGTCCATCCTGCGGTTCAAAATTTGCAACAGGTCCTTGATGTCTTGTGAGGAATCGCTCGGCTGAGGGGTGTTGACCCGGCTTACAAGTTCGATGGTAGGTACTGGTGTGACCGTGGCGGCAAGGGGTGCAGCAGCGCATTCGTTAAAAATTCTATCTGCCGCGGTTGCATATAGTTCCGGTGTCGTAGAGTAATCTACTGCGGACAGGTTGTTGCGTACTTCTGTGGGTAGCTTTTGTGCGTGAAGCTGGCGCAGGATAGAGTCGGGGAGTCTGTCTGTGTGACGGGAGTTCAGCCGACACATCTCCTCCCAGAGACGTCCCGGGGTTGAGTTCCCGAGGGAGGTAGAGGATAGATCTTGCAGGAGATTGGGGCTGGTCTGTTGATAACACGTCTTCAAGGCAGCCCGCAGGGTAGCGAATTTGTTGTGATCTGGAGGGTTGGAAATGGTTTGTGAGACCCGCGTGGCCACTTCCGTGGGTAAGGCACAAAGCAGGGCGCAATACTTTTGTTCGTCGGTCGCTCGTGAGCCGGCGAGGGCTGCTTCCACATGGTCAAGCCAGTCCTCGACGTTGTGGTTGAAAATCGGCAGAGAGATCCGTCCGTCCTCCATCCTGTGTGAGTGCTTATCTCCGGGAGTCACCATTGTAGGGGTATCGAGATATTAAAGTTGTCTAGCACTCAGGATGGAAGGAAACTCTAATGTGGTTTTCTTGTATAATATATAAGTTATATGATAGACAGTCTGGTGCTGGAGGTGCTGTGTGGTGAGGGGCTGCTTGGTAGAGACGTGCGGTGAGTAGCTTGTCGAAGGAGGTATGTGTGCAGGAGCTCCGTTAGAGAAGATGTTGCCTGTTGCTGGCCTCCTGGTTGAATGAAATGTTAACAGTGTGGAGCTTGCTGGAGGAGATGTTGCTTGTTCAAGAAGATTGGTCAGAATGAATCTCAATGGAGAGACAGAGCTTATATACACCCAGCAGCGGCTATGAGTCATGGTGGGAAAACCCGAGAAGTAGCCGGTGACTAGTTCCGTTGCTAAGATACGGCGGGCAATGGAATGCGGATACGCTTGGTTGCTAGGGAAGGCGGTAACAGGTGGTGGCGTGGCAGCTTGTAGGGGAGACGTCCACTACAGTATCAACAGAAATGATTAGATAAATGAAATCTTTACACCCTGTTCATTTGTTGCTTTCATTTTTCCAAAGGGCCAAATATACATTATTTTCCTGTGCTCTTATAAAGGACTATGCAAGTAGCCTGGAACGATCATGGCAACTATTCACTGATTTAGTTATTCTTGGGTTTGCAGGGGAGACTACACAAAAGTTGATCAAATCTCCTATTGCAGGTGGTGATGGCTGCGAAGCGGAGCTTCAGAGATGCATGGCTGACCATAAGAACATAAGAATGGAGGAAACTGAGCTGGCCTATTGGCCCATACTGGGCAGTCCCGTTTACACCCAACCCCAATTGCTCATATAAGCATCCAACCTATGTTTGAAGCTATTCAGCGTATTTGAGTTAATGATGATATTTGGTAACTTGTTCCATTCATCCACTACTCTGTTTCTAAACCAGTGTTTACCTATTTCACACCTAAATGTAAATTTGTCTAATTTAAAACCATTGTTACGAGTTCGCTCCTGGTTGGATAGTTTGAGTACCTTTGTAATGTCCACTTTGTTTAGCCCTGACCTCCA
The DNA here is from genome assembly GCA_958450375.1 of Homarus gammarus. Classification (NCBI taxonomy): domain Eukaryota; kingdom Metazoa; phylum Arthropoda; class Malacostraca; order Decapoda; family Nephropidae; genus Homarus; species Homarus gammarus. Next base: position 206,785 of record CAUDMG010003541.1, on the reverse strand, counting down.
CTTATGCACCTCTATCAGGTCGCCCCTCGCTCTACGTCTCTCGAGGGAGTGCAAATTAAGATGCTTTAACCTGTCTCTATACTCAAGGTTCCTAATGCCCGGGATTAGTCTTGTCATTCTCCTCTGAATTCTTTCCAACGATTCTATATCCATTCTGTAATACCGGTGACCAGAACTGAACTGAGTAATCCAGGTGTGGTCTCACAAGAGCAAGATACAGTTTTAGGATGACCTCGCTAGTCTTGTAACTAACACTCCTTTGTATGAACCCAAGTACTTTATTAGCCTTCTTACTAGCAAAAACACATTGTTTACTTGGCTTAAGGTTCCTACTTATCATTACTCCTAAATCTCTCTCACAGTCGGATTTCTCTATGGCATCGTTGTTCATCTGGTTTCTCTGTTTACATCTCCTATACTGAGTACTTTACATTTGTCGACGTTGAATTTCATCTGCCATTTTTCAGACCATTCGAAAAATTTGTTTAGATCTTCCTGTAGTTTTGCAGAGTCCTCGTCAGATTTGATAACACGTCCTATTTTGTGTCATCAGCAAATTTACTTATGTTGCTGTCAATGCCGATATCTATGTCGTTTATGTATATAATAAATAATAATGGTCCAAGTACTGAGCCTTGGGGAACTCCACTTGTGACGTTGCTCCAATGGGACTTAGTGCCGTTAATGCTCACTCCCTGTTTCCTGTCCTGTAACCACGCCCTAATCCATTTAAGGATGTCACCTTTGATGCCATGAGCTTCTACCTTTCTAAGTAGTCTTTCGTGGGGGACTCTGTCGAAGGCTTTGCTAAAGTCGAGATATACCACATCATAATTGTGCCCCTCCATCCACCGATTCGAAAACTGATGAAAAGAATGTTAATAGATATGTTAATAAATCACTGTAGGTGCGCGTGATCTCGGTATATGCTGACAACCACAAGGAAAGAAGAAAACACGAAGTTCCCAAGCGCTTTCGTGTAATTCACATCTTCAGGGGTGAGTACAGACTAAAGAGAAATACAAACCAAGGTATATATATACAGAGAAGGGTGAGACCAGGTCCACAATGGTCAGGTATTAGGTAATGACCCTACTAATCTTTAAATAGCACACAACGGTTGGTGGTCAGGTCAGAGGGTAAGGTGACCCAACCTTCTCACCTGGTTACAAATCTTCTTAATTACAAAATTGTCCAGTTTGTACAGGCCATTACTCAAATTCATGTTGAATGCGTCGGTATGTTTAATAAGACTAGATTCTATGATGTTCCTACTATCAATTGAATTACAAGGTAATATTGAGGAGGCATTATCCCAGTCAATGCAATGCTTGTTATCCCTCAAATGAACAAACAGAGCATTGGATTCCTGGCCTGTCCTAACACTGTATTTGTGTTGTTTTATTCTAGTTGCAAGATCTTTACCTGTCTGGCCTAAGTAAAACATATTACATTCCTTGCAAGGAACTTTATAAATGCAACCAATTGTGTTGTTGGGGGAGTTCTTGATTAACATTTGTTTAACAGTGCATGAGTTTTTAAATGCCACATTGACGTTCCAGGTTTTTAGTTGTGAAGGAATGTGTGAGAAATTTTTGTGAAATGGTAACATTAAGATATTCTTATGGTCATGGGTGGGCTTGGGATCAGTTATATAAAAAGTTTTCTTAGTAATGTTTAGGCATTTGTCTATGAAAGATCTAGGGTATTTAAGGTTTGAGCCAATATTATATATATATTTGTATTCCTCATCAATGAATTCCGGACTGCAAATTCTCAAGGCACGTAAAAACATAGTTGTAAATACTGACTGTTTGACTTTATTATGGTGGGCAGAATAATAATGAATGTATGAACACACATTAGTTGGTTTTCTATAAATACTGAACTTAAAAGTGCGACCTATTCTGTGTATCAGACAGTCAAGGAATAGCAATTTACAGTCTTGCTCTAATTCCATAGTGAATTTGATCGAGGGGGCTAAGTTGTTAAGTTGTGGCAGGAAAGCTTTTAGGTCCTCATTACTTGGCCAGAGACATAATACAGACTGCTGAAGGTGGTAAAATATTACTTAATAGTTTCTTTTCAAAGAATTCCATATATAGGTTGCTTAATACAGGTGAGAGTGGATTACCCATTGCCATACCAAATTTTTGAGCATAATGTTCTCCATTGAATTCAAATTTACAATCCTTAATACATAGTTTGATGAGTTCGATGAAGTCGTCTTTCGAGACGGGCAATGAAATATTGTCCAGGGAATCTATGAGGAACTCTAGTAAATCATCAACTGGGACCTTTGTAAAGAGTGATGTTACATCAAAACTGACCAGTTTAAAATCATAATTAATGTGTAAGTTATTGAGTTTATCAACCAATTCCATATTATTCTTGATATTAGAGTTAGAAATGTTTCCAACTAGGGGATTTAGTAAAGAAACTAACCATTTAGATAATTTATAAGAGATTAACCCAACTGAGCTAATGATGGGTCTTGCTGGGTTATTGGGCTTGTGGGTCTTGATAACACCGTACATGTATGGCAGTGGAGGGGACGTTGAAGTAAGATGTTTAATGAGAGTAGCTTTGCCTCTCAACAGAGACTTCAGTTTTTTGTTGAACTGGGTGTTGACAGTGTTGAGAGGATTATTTATGAGTTTGGAATATGTTGTAGTGTCACATAAAAGGTCATTCATTTTAGAGATATAGTCATCTTTGTTTAAAATCACTTCTGTGTTGGCTTTATCTGCTTTAGTGAAATGTAGATCCTTATTTTTCTTAAGGGCTTGGATTGCTTTGGTGAATCTTTCTGGACAGTTTGGAACACAAGGCTTGGACATAGATGCATACACAACACCTTTACACATGTTCACTTCTTCACTTGTCAAATTACTGAATTTCTCCAAATTGCAAAATGCTCTGGCTATGTCAACACTGTCGACTCCCTTGTTAGAACCATCAAAACTTAAACCATAGCCGAGGGCACACAAGGTATCATTGTTTAGTTGTTTAGAGGAGAGATTCACTACACATTGAACAAACTTCTATGATGAGCCGACCAGTTCTCTCTCTCTCTCTCTCTCTCTCTCTCTCTCTCTCTCGCTCGTAACCGTCATCCTTAAATAGTTAAGCCATCGTCCTGCTAAGGTTAAACTATCAACCTTAAATTGTTAAACCATCGTCCTCCTAAGGTTAAACCAGCATCTTTAAAGAGTTAAACCATCGTCCTTAAAGAGTTAAACCATCGTCCTCCAAATGTTAAAGGGTCGTTCTTAAAGTTAAACCATCGTCTTCAAAGGTTGAACCACCATCCTTAAATAGTTAAACCATCGTCTTCAAAGAGATAAACTGGTTTCCTAAAAGGTTTAAAACTGTCAGCCCTAAAGAGTAAAAGGTGAAGCTATTATCATATCACTGAGGGGCGTTTACAACAACAGTACAGAGATATAGAGTGAGAATTCCGTCACTGTTTACAAGCTTGGGTCATCCTGCCTGGCTATCTTCCCCTTGTTAGTGTACTGAGGGTCGCCTGAAACAATGTGTCCATCATTAGGGGATCTCTTTAACAACACTTATTGGTAATGTGGTGATGGTGTTGTGGTAGTGTGGTCAAGGAATGAGTGTGGTAGTGTGGTGAAAGGCTGTTGTGGCAGTGTGGTGAAGGGGTAGTGTGGAAATATGGTCAAGGGCTGTTGTGGTAGTGTGGTCAAGGGGTGGTGTGGTAATGTGGTCAAGGGGGAGTGTTTTTGTGGTCAAGTAGTGGTGTGGTGGTATGGTAATGTGGCAGTGTGGTGGTCAAATGGTAGTGTGATAGTGTGGTCAAAGGGGTAGTGTGGTAATGTGATGGTGGTGTGGTTGTGTGGTGGCCATCTGGTGCAGTGATAGTCACAGGTGGTGGTCATTATGGTGGTGTGTTATTGGTTAGGTGGCCACAGCGTGAGAGATGAAGGTCACCGTCTATCTTGCACTGACTTTGACAAGTGTGGCTATAACTGGAAGTGTCACTGAGGACTTAACGCCACATTAATATATAACACGCACATGGGCCGGAAGTATACAATTATTAATACTTTAGTCTTTCCTCTATACTCACGGTGTGTAAACCAACATGTGATACTGCCCACGTAATTATATTTGTCTTGTTTAGTCGTGTTTGTTATCCAGAAGTTTTAAATAGCAGGTTGATTGAAATAGTATAATGGGTTTATTTTTACCTGTCATGCTATTTCTAGTAAGCTTCAAGGAGACGCTGCTTGCCCACTTGACATTCTTTGTCCAGTGATTTAGCGTTGACGTGTTGTGTGCCTTTGAATCATTTTAAGATTCTTTTATTACTTTCTCTTCTTCTTTTTCTTCTTCTACCGAGTTCAATTCTGGGCACTATAATAAAGAGGAGAATGACATCACTAAACCCGGGCATTAAGAATCTTGAGTAAAGAGACAGATTAAAGCTTCTTAATTTGCACTCCCTCGAGAGACGTGGAGTGAGGGACGATATGATCGAGGTGTATAAGTGGAAGTCAGGGCTGAACAAAGGGGACATTACGAAGGTACTCAAACTATCCCACCAGGAGCGAACTCGTAACAATGGTTTTAAATTAGTCAAATTCAGATTTAGGCGCGAAATAGGTAAACATTGGTTTGGAAATAAAGTAGTGTATGAGTGGAGCAAGTTACCAAATATCATCATTAACTCTAATACGCTGGATAGCTTCAAACAAGGTAGTAGGTAGCAGGCAGCTATCAAACAGGGAGGTACTACTGCCTGGGAAGATATTGGAAGCATAATGTCTAATGGTAGACCCTGCTGCCATATGGCGTCACGAAAACTGTGACCAAGTCCCAGGTTGCTGATCTGACTTTCTGCCTCATTTACACACAATTGCAGGGTCTCATTTGTTTCTCTTACTTTGACAACACAACATACATAATGTATATCGTTTCTCACTCTTGATTTATTTTTCTCGTTTTTGTAATTATTTATGGTTATCATTATTATTTTTAGTATATTATTTTTTTAGTACAGGTATTTTTTTTAGTATTTTTTGAATTGCAATAATAATAATATTAATAATAGTCTGACCCTAGTCCCCTTGGAGACAGCCACTCTCCACGCCTGCTCCTCCTGATCCTCCTTCGTAGGTGTCCTGCTAGGCAGAACACTTACATGAAGGAGTTCAGTCCTGAGGGCTTCGTTATCCCCCTTTAAGACGTCTATCTCTCTCCTCAACTGCTCCAGCTGACTTAACAGAGAGGCCAGGGGGTCGTCTTTCCTCACACACCGTCCCTCTTCCCCCACAACACAACGATCCACAGCGGCCATTTCCTTTGGTTACTAACACGCGTACTTAGGGCACGGCCTTCTCCAAGCTAGGTCTAAATAATATAAAAATATTACGTAAAAAATGCGATGTTCAGCGGTAACTGTAATTACACATTTATTGAGTTCCCTAATATTATACACAAGATCAGTTAAACTAGACTTCGCACAACGTCTGGTAAACAGCTTTAATGAAAAATTATATCATAATGTGTGTGTATTGTGTCTATGCTTGCTTACGTAATCGCTCCTCAATATTTGGTCTACAAGGTGGTGTACTAAGGCGTACTAGACCAAAGTATATGCTTATCACCCAAGTGTTATGTAGCAGAGTCGTCAAAATTGCACCGTATTACCAAACACATCCATATCAGTTCGTATATAATCAAATAAGTTCATCAATTGGCATGATTATCCATGCACTTTTGTACCATGAGAAATAAAACAGTAAATGCTATTTGCAAGGAACAGCCCTTGAACTACCCAGAACTCCGCCTCCCCCACCCGTAGCGCCAGTTAACACAACCATGTAAGCTCTGTATTACCTTGTATCCCTCAGCCCTGATATATATTAGCTGCCATTACACCAGTTTCATCAGGACTATGGTAACTCTAAACTCCACAGAACCAGGGTTAATGGTGATTGGCTAATGTAAAGAAAAACACAGATGCCACATCTAGCATAACACGCCAGCTGATGTACAGTTCCAGTTATGAGAGCTGGCAATTTTACCTACTGCAGTTGCTGAAGTGTATTTGAGATGTTACACCAAGGGGTGCCGGTGATACAGTGTATATATGTGTGTGTGCATTCGACATGCGCACCGTGAAACGTCAACAAAGGCTGTGAGTGAGCTCTCCCTACAATTCCCAATTCTGATGAATTTAGTGAGACGACTACCTTCAGTCTGTTTAGAGAACTAAAGTGGAGCCCAGTTGTAAGCACAGTGTCGCTTGTGAAATTTATAGTTGTTGGACTTAGACAATATTTTAGATAAAATATCTGGACTTCCTGCCTGGACCATCTGGTCCGTTATTTTCGTATCTGCGCATGCGCAGTGCGAAGAGCGTGACGTTGAATGACGTGGTAGTGACGTCGTTGCCTCTCCATCTCGCCTGTGACCGAACACAAGCATTGCACAATGCCTGGGGAGAGTGGTGGGCAGAAACCTATGAAGGCTTTGGCTAAAGTAGAAAAGATTGCCCTACTGAACAACTTAGAAGACGACCTGAGGCTTTCAAGTAGTGAATCAGAAGCAGACAATCCGCGGCCAACAACAATAGAAGTGATAGACAATTTTCAAGAAGTGATTAGTAAGAAAGAAAAGAAGAGGAGGCGAGAGGAGGCGAAGAAAAGTGAAGGAAGTGACAGTGATGAGATCATGAGTGGTAGGAAGAAAAGGACGACACACACACAGAAGGAAGCAGAAAGAATTCAACTGGGAATAAAACACAGCAGGTGTTGACTGAATCCAACACCCTTCAGGAGTCAGACCCCAGTGATTATGACAGTGACGGTAATGTTTCTATGGGAAACACTAGCCACAGTGGAAACAGCAATGCCATGGACCTTATCACCCTGCCCTCTGCCAAACAAACAAGTAAGCTGAATCTCCACTTTCCCAGGGACTCATTAAAATCTGTCGAGGATCGGTTTAATTGGATGATGAAGTACTGCAGACAGCATGGTCCCAACATTCAATTCCGACAGGGTAAGAACCGGAACTTTATCAAGTGTCAGACTCCTGAAGTCTCTAAAACCCTTAGTACTGTTGGCTTTGACGGGGTTGTCCTAGTGGCCCCCCCAGCAGACGCTGATGAATGTTGCCACATCCTAGTGAAACGATTCCCCCTATACGCTGACATCGAAGATGCACGTGACTTTAATTCTAATATACTCAGTATACGTCGACATTACCGGGGACACACTCCACAAGCTCCTGTTATTGTCAAGTGGAAGGGAAGGGTATGTCCAACCACTGGAAGCCCATCCAATCCTTCCACCACTTTATGCAGAGCCCTATCATCCTGGGCCTGCATTTTGTGTTATCTGCTCTCATTGGGGTCACACCTTCACTGCCTGCTGCCGACGTGATCGTCCTAGATGTCGCTTCTGCTCACGTAACCACAACTCCGCCGCCTGTGCCCAGAAAATCAAAGACCACCTTAATAGGGGTGGTGTGGGCTATGTAGTTGAGCCCAGGTGCTGTAATTGTGGCGGCCGGCACAATGCTGACTCACGGCAGTGCCCCAGTCGCCCTTCTGTCCCAGGGGAGAGGCCTCCCCAAGGACTGTGTCTACCACAACGCCCCCCTCAGTCTACTGGGTCACCTGCCCCTGCCTGGCTTCACCAGGCTGCACCACAACAGCACCTACCATTCCCTAACTCAACCACTACTGACCCTCCTCCCTGTCTCTACTCTGACGCTATCAAGCCTCGTGTTCCCACCAGTTCCCCCCCACAACCCCGTCACTACTCTGATGCAGTCAAGCCTTGTGCCGCCACCAGTGCCCCCCCACAACCCCGTCTCTTCCCTGACGCTGTCAAGCCTTGTGCCGCCACCAGTGCCCCCCCCACAACCCCGTCTCTACCCTGACGCTGTCAAGCCTTGTGCCGCCACCAGTGCACCCCCACAACCCCGTCTGTACCCTGACGCTGTCAAGCCTTGTGCCGCCACCAGTGACCCCCCACAACCCGTCTCCAGTGACATGACACAGATCATGTCCCTCTTCCAAGAATTTACCAGACATGTTGAGAAACTCTTGGTTACACTCTGTACCGCCATCTCCGACCTACACCGCCAACTCCTGCCCTTTGCTGCCACCCAGTCACTCCCCTCTTTTGGTTTGACACAAGCTGGTAGTCCCCCTGTGAGCCCCCCTGCTCACAGGTTGTGTGTACTGGGGCCCCCGAGCCAAGCCCTGCCTCATCTTTACGTCACGTGGTGCCTCAACCTGTCTACCCACCTCAAGCCTCGCCTGCTCCTGTGTCTGTGCTGTCTCCACCAGGGCTACCTGTTGGACCTGAGGACCCCACCCCCGGCTACCCATACTCCACCGACATGCCGGCACCTAAGGCCCATCCGTCTACGTCAGGGGTAATCAGTCTAATACACCACAATGGATAGCAACGCTACAGGACTGCAGGTACTCACCTGGAACATAAACGGCTTGCAAAGCAAGTTTGGTGCCCTCAAAACCTACGTCTACACTGAAGACGTCGACGTGCTGTGCCTCCAAGAAACGCGGTGTGCTGCTGGTACCTATGTGCTCAGTGGCTACACATGTGTTGAGAGCCCATCCACTCCTGTTCTCCGCATCGACGGACTACCACGAAGCCATGCACGTGGACTACGGATCTACGTCAAGAAGGATGTCCCCTACCAACCTCTCGACGTCCCCCTTGATGACGACACCACCGACGCACATGCCATCACAATCACACTAAAAGGTATGTCCCTCAATATTGTCAATGTCTATGTGCCTCCCTCCACCCCTACTGTACCTGTCCTACCACACCATATCACCTCCACCCCCACCCTCCTTGTGGGGGACCTCAATGCCCGTCACCCTAGTCTCGGCTCCCAGGGGCCCCACTCAAACTCCCGGGGTAACTCCTGGCTCTCCTACCTACAAACCACCGATGACCCTGTACGTCTTCTCTGCCCTCCATCACCCACCCACATCGGGGGAGGGAAACTTGACTACATAGCTCTCTACTCTGACCCTCACCGCCCACACTCCACCCGCATCCTCCACTCCCCCCACAGTGACCATTTCCCTATCCACACTACCCTCCAGTATGTGAGAATACCCGTTCCACCCAAGGGCCCTTGGCTCAGGCTACCCCCTGCCAACATACCTGCCTTCATCACTTCCATTGCTGAATGGTTTCAGGGTTACACTGTCACCACCGCAGACCAGCTCTACCTTGATCTGTCCAAACAATGCACTGACCTCCTCCGCCCTGTCCCAAAACACCGCCGCCCTAACCGCCAGCCCAGGAGTCAGTGGAACGTTAACCGTGACCCTCATGTTAAGTCTATACGAGTATGGCACCGAATAGCAGTCGACCAGTGGAAGAAATCTCCCAGCTCCCCTGACTCTCTACGCTTCCTGATGCGCACAAATAAAGAGCTCCAATCTGCCATCACTCTCGCACGAGAGAAGCAGTGGTTTGATTTTGCTTCTTCTATTGACCAGTCTACATCTATAGGTGATATATGGCGCACCATTAACCGTGCCCGGGGCACCAACGCCAGACCCGCGCTCCACCCCAGACCAGCTGCCCGAGCTGAGGCGCTCTCCCAGATGTGGCAGGAGGCCGCCTCCATTGATGCGCTACCACCCGCTGTACGAGACCTCACCCTCGCACTGCAACCACAACGCCGACAGCGCATCTTCGAGTACCAAGACCTATTTGCAGACACTGACGTGCCTTTCACACAGTGTGAACTACTAAATGCTGTTAAGCGTGGTCGGTCCACCGCCCCAGGCGATGACGGCGTCACATATGATGTGTTAAATGCCCTTATTGCCACCCCTGGTAACCCCCTCCTCTGTCTATTTAACCTCTCTTTTGATACTGGTCAGCTGCCTCACTCATGGAAGACTGCCACCACCATCCCAGTCCCTAAACCAGGCAGACAAGATGAATATCGTCCAATATCCCTCATCTCCTGCTTCTCAAAGATGATGGAGCGCATGATACTCCACCGCCTCCACTGGAAAATTGAAGCCCACCTGCACCCTGACCTCTATGGTTTTCGCCCCGGAAAGAGTACTGCTCACTGCATCGCTCACTACATGGCAAACACCTCCGCCAAAACCTCCCTCTTCGTCGACTTCAAGGGTGCTTTTGATAAAGCCAACAGTGAAGTGATCCTTGAGGGCCTCACTCACATGGATGTGAAGGGCAAACTCCTCACGTGGATTGCTGACTACCTCTCCCATCGACAGGCCCGTGTCCGTTTTCAGGGCCACTACTCTAAGATCAGGGACCTTGATCTTGGCACGCCTCAGGGAGGTGTACTCAGCCCTACACTCTTCAATGTTCTCATGAACTCCATCTGCCGTCTCAACGTCATCTTTGCTGAGCGAGCCCTAGACGGTCACATCATAAGCTACGCTGATGATATCCTCCTCCAAATTACTACAGTGCAACATGAACAACCTATACTCTCCACGTTCGCCCGGACCTGTCAAACACTCGGGCTAGTCATCTCACACACTAAAACCAAGTTCATCTCACGCTTCCGGCGTCAGACACCACTGATTCTGCAAGGACAAGACATCGATCAAGTACGCACCTACAGGTACCTTGGTCTACCTGTGCGAGCCACTACCAGAGCCACGACCTCCGCTGTCGCCGCCCACGTCATCTCCCAGTGCCGCCAACGAACGAGGCCCCTCCAGTCCCTCACTCACGGCCTCAAAGGAGCCTCTGTCAGGGTCCTACGTCTCATGTACATTGCCATCGTCAGAGCTGTCATAGATTATGCCTCTCCTGTCCTTGTAGTTGCCTCCCAGCGCGAGAAACAAAGCATAGAGAAAATCCAAAACAGAGCGATGAGACTCATCCTCGGCTGCCCTATGACCACCAGAATAGAAGTCATGTAGCGCGAACTAATCCTGCTTCCCGTCTGCAATCGAATTACTGCTCTCAATGCCATCCTTGGTGTTAAATTTCTTCGCAGTGAGCAACCGACTCCCCTGTCGCGCTCACTGAACTCACATCTTAACACCCTCCTGCGCCGGCCTGTCCCCATTACTTTCCCCCCTCCCTCTCAACTCTGGCCCGTCCACACTGCTGCTGACATCCTGCGTTATCACCTCTACACCCCCTCGACCTCTCTCCCTCCCGAGTACACTCATCCGCCTCTACCGCCGTGGACCTCCCCGTGTGTTGATGTTGTCGTCCACACCTTCCCTGGTCGTAAATCCACCCAACTGAGGTATATGCTCAAACTTAACTGCCTTGAGCAGATTAATGATGTCGCTTCCTCTCTAAAGACCTCCCACCCTCCTATCCTCGTCTACTGTGATGGGTCTGTTACCACGCTGGGCAGCGCTGGGGCAGCTGTGTGGATTCCTGAGCGCCAGGCCTGCAGGAAAATCAGGGTCCACGACTGGGCCTCCTCCACTGATGCTGAAAGCATAGCCATCCTCGCGGGCATTCATGAGGGGGCGACCTATGCTCGCACTGAACGCCGGAACCTCCTTATAATCAGTGACAGCACTTCTGCGCTAGCTAGGCTCAAATTACCCTCCCCCTCCTCCCCTGCCGCCCAACACACCCTAGCCGCCGTTGCCGGGCTAGAACAAACTGATGACATCCGTGTCAAGTTTCTTTGGATCCCGTCACATATAGGAACAACTGCCTGTGACACTGTGGATCGGCTTGCCAAAGAAGCTACACAAGAAGAAGATACTGAAGCCACTCTCGCCCTCTCCCTGAATCAGCTCAAATCTCGCATACACGCCACACAACGAGAGGCATTCAACGAAAATTGGACACACCTGAAACAACGGGGTAGCGTCACACTATGCCACTATGACGCTGTAACCGGTGACGACAACCGCTACTACAAAGAATATCAATCCCTGACTCGATCTCAACAGCTTATATACATGAGACTGCGCCTAGGGTACAGGTACCTATGGGAGTACATTGGCAACCCTGAGCCTCACCGCACTGTTTGTAAACTTTGTGGCCAACCCGACTCTCACACCCTCTCTCACTACATCCTCACTTGCCCTATGACCTCCTCCTACAGGTCCCCAGCCGTTACCAACACCTCTTCCCTCCCAGACCAGATATCCCTCCTCCTAGTCACAGGCCTGGCATTTGACATTATTAGGGACCTGCCACTCTTTGCCATAAACAGATAAAATGTACCGGGAACTTTCTCCCCACACACTCATCATTCTCTCACTTTATGTAACTTGACAGAACCTATGACCCTTCAGGCTTTTACGCCCTTAATGTACGAGTCATAAAGGCAAGTATGAACTTTTCATACTTCCCTGTTGGGCGCTGTAAACGCTTCTGCGCTTCACCTTGCACAGGATGTAAGGGGGTGCCCAATAAACTAGCCCCCTCGGGGGCAAATCTGAATCTGAATCTGTATATATGTGTGTGTGTGTGTGTGTGTGTGTGTGTGTGTGTGTGTGTGTGCGTAGAGTACATGTGGCTATTGTGATGCTAGAGACGTTATCTAGGAGAGTAAGAATAGCCGTATCCTGTTATGACTGCTGGTGTGTGGAGCATATGAAATTTTCACGATAATCTGCGTCTGTGGTGGAGTATCGTGCACCTTACTCAACTTTTGAGAGAAATAGCTTGGGGAGAGGCAGGTGTGGTAGGCAGGGACGAAGGGCAGACGTGGAAGTCTGTTTGTTTGTTTTATGTTCACAGTGTTTACTCCTGAAGACACGTACACCAGAATTCGTTAATATTTCCCTTGATGATAGACAGCAACATAAACAGGGCGTTCAAAAAACTCTGTAGCACCTTATGTGTTATACAGGGTGTCCACAAAGACCTGTTGTCGCTTAGCGGTCACTGCGGACAATATATAAAACAGGACATTGTGGACAGAATTCACCTCTTTCCTCTTGGTTCAATTCCCTCTATACAGGATCATTCTCCTCTGAACACTATTGCAACGTTAACAGCAACTTTCGTTATCCGGTAACGTACAAAGGTGGTGTTTTCCCAGGGCTAACCAATAGATGGTATTGAGGTTTTACTTAAATAATGCGTGAAAATATGGATCTTAAAAATCCTTAAATTTGGAATTCATATCGCAGACTAAATTTACTATTTTTATCACCGTATATACAGCACATGTCATATGACACTGAAATACACACATCTATTGCTAAAATAACAAACAACTCCTGATTTATGTGCTGTACAGCCCTGTAAATGTATTCAACGCATATCATTATGTCTAAATCAAATGTAAGTTTGTATATTTTCAGCCACCGGCTGCAACTCTATTAATAAACCGTTTATTATTATTATTATTATTATTATTGTTATTATTGTTATTATTATATTATTATTACTATATTATTATTATTATTATTATTATTATTATTATTATTGTTATTATTATTATTATTATTATTATTATTATTATTATTATTATTATTACTATTTTGCTGTCACTCGGAATCGAGTATGACGATCATCCAGCTATGGTAAAATGATATGGGTTATTAGGATGTCACCTAGGTTAGTGAGTTTTGAGGTGACTAAGGAGCTCGATACGGGACCGGCAGCGTCGTCCACATTCGTTGCACATGTGGAGGGCTCCATCTACTGCGGAAGGGACGGTGGCAGCGTCTTTCCTACGTTGGCGCTTATCTGCCTCGGTTTTGCAGTCGGGCAAACTCGAAAGTATTGACACCTTTCCGTGTGGTGCTCCTCCAAGCGTTACGATGTGGAGTAATCGACTCCCAGGTGAGGGGGTCGATTTGGCACCTTTTCAGGTTTGCCTTAAGACTATCCTTATACCTTTTCAATTGCCCGCCAGCGTTACGTTTACAATTCATTAGGTGACTGTAAAGTAGCTGCTTTGGCGTCCATACGGGTAACATGGCCATTCCAACGTAGTTGTTCATAGATAATGGTAGCCTCGATGCTCCTACAGTTGGTGTCAGCAAGAATGCTGGCATCTGTTCTCTTGTCTTCCCAGCAAACTCAAGGATGGAACGTAGACTACGTTGGTGAAGGCTTTCACGTGCTTTGAGGTGCCTCCTGTATGTGACCTATGTCTCACTGTCATATAATAGGGTGGGTAGAATCACTGCTCGATATACGTGCAACTTTGTGGATAATTTCAGCTCCCTACAGCTGAAGACACGATTTCTGAGTCCGGCCAAGGTGTGAGATGCACATCTGATCCGATGTTGAATTTCTTCTTTGGTGTCTGCGGTGGTGGACAGGTAGGAGCCGAGATACCGAAAGTGGGCAACATTAGAGAGTGTAGTACCGTTAAGCTGGATGGATGGTGGAGGTGTGTCTGAACCAGGGGCAGGTTGAAAGAGAATCTGAATCTTACGTACATTCACCTCAAGGCTGAAGTGTGCATTCGCATCTTCATAGGTGTTCAGGATCTCCTGTAGGTCGTATTCAGTGTGGGCAACAAGGGTGAGGTCGTCTGCATATTGAAGTTCGATAGTGGAAGCTGCCGACACCTTTGTTCTTGCCTGGACTCGTCTTATGTTGAAAAGACCCCTCCTTACCCGGTATTCGATGTTCACCTCGCTGGCTAAATTGACACTGGCACGAGTAAAGAAGGCAGCCAAGAAGATGGAAAAGAGAGTTGGTGCCAGTACACACCCTTGTTTAACCACTGTTTGGATGGGGAAGAACTCTGGGTGCCGTTCTGAAGGACACTGCCGTTCATGTCAGCGTGGAGTTGCCTCACAATGGCGATGAATTTTGGTGGGCAGCCAAAACAGCTGAGGCTCCACTAGAGGGCTTCCCTGTTGACCGAGTCGAATGCCTTGGTTAGGTCGATGAAGCAATGTATAGGTCACGACGCTGTTCTCTGGACTTTTCCTGTATCTGGCGGGCAGCAAAGATCATGTCAGTGGTGCCACGCCATGGTCTATAACCACATTGAGATTCTGGAAGGAAGTCTTCTGCCTCAGGAAGAAGTCTGCTTAGGAGGACTCCGGTGATAATCTTGCCAGCTTCGGACAGCAGCGAGATCACTCAGTAGTTGCCACAGTCTGATCGGTCTCCCTTGTTTTTTTTATAAATATTGACGTTGGAGGCGTATTTAAGAGCTTGGTGGATTTCTTCCTCTTCCCATATATTTTCCAGGAGAGAGTGGAGACGGGATGGAGGATAGCTGAGGTGGGTCAGCTCTGGATGCTGAAAGACCTGCTGGGTAGTCAGGACAGCCACATTGGTGTTTTGGTTGAGTAATGATTGGTAGTGATCTTTCTAGTGCTGAAGGATGCCTTCTTCATCTTTAATTAGGGGCGCCACTTTCTTTTTGCAGAATGTATCAGCTTTGTTTCGAGACTGAGGGTTGTTCTGCCAGTTAGTTAAAGTAGCACGTTTATCATCGATGAGTACATTGATTGCCGGGTCATTTTCATCAAACCAGCCCTTTTGATCTGGTTGAGGGTCTTTCTGGAAGTTTTTGTCATGAAGGTGTCGAGAATATCTCATTCGGCAGGGGTATTTGGGTTGTTTGTTGTCGGGTTTATTAGCCTCTCTCTCTCTCTCTCTCTCTCTCTCTCTCTCTCTCTCTCTCTCTCTCTTTTGTCTTAGTTTTCTATTTTTCAATAATTCTCAAGTATTAGTAAGACTATCCAAAATATGACCATGATGACTTTGTTGTGTGTCTAGTAGCTTCGTAATACATAACAATGGATCATTTCTTAGACTCTCCAGTAAAGCAGATACGGGTTTCTTAAACTTGACCATCTCTTATGGACAACATAATCCACCTTCTACGCTGTGGTCACAGAAATGTCGCCACCCACCAGGTTGGTGTATGATGAGTCAGCAGCTACAGGTTAAAACACACTTATCTAAAAGCTTGTTACAATACTTAGCATTCATTACATTAGGACCTCATTTCTCACTCACTATTCATTTCCATACGTGAGTTTACACTCGGTAGTTCTGTTATAAATAAATCTGTCATAATTGTTGATGGACACTTATGTCTCATCCACCACTGTGATGATGTCACATGTAAGGAATGGCCACTAAGGGGTGGAACTTTACTCCTGTACACAACTGCAGAGTACAAGGTCCACGTCTACAAACACACTGTTTGTATACAACGTACTATATATACACAGCGGTGGTGTACAAACATATAATTAGAGAGTGCAGGTACAGCGTGGATACAGCACACTGTATACTTCGGTACTCATTTTCATTGGGTGAACTGGGAGCGCCTGGGAATCGAACCATCGACCCCTGGAACAGGAGACGAGCTCTGTATCCAAACATTGTACCTAAACAGTGCAATTATACAAACATTATACCGTACATTACCCAGACAGATCAGGTATATAATGCAGTAAAAAAGTATAGATATACAAACAATGCATACAGGCATTGTATGTACACAAATAATTGGAAACAATAAGTCGATTCGATCAAGAATAGACAACCAAGCGATCATATGTTTATTTCCAGTAAAGTCCTTTGTTGAAGGTGGAGGGGGAGGGGGGGGGGCTAATGAGCAACACAATATCTACAAAAACGGACTTGATGTCACGCATAATTATCTTGTTTCAGTGTTTTAATGGGACAGGTGATAATAAACCTTTACCTGGAGACGGCACAGGTGGGTAAGCTGTTAGTGACCCTTACCCCGCCACAGTGCACTATATAGGTACCCCCAGTGAATTTTAGTGAATCCCTATGAACCCCTGTGATTTCCAGAGAACCCTTATGAAACCCTGTTAACCCCAATGAACCCTTGTGAATTTTAGTAAACCTATAAACCCTGTAAGTGACCCCAAAACAATTGTGATAACTGGAAGAATCCCAGGGAACATATGAACCCAAGAAACCCCAATGAAACCCAAATGAAACCTTGTAATACCAAATGATACCCAAATGAACCCCGGTAACCTTAAATCATACCCACATGAACCCTAGTCATACCAAATGATACCCAAATGAACCCCGGTAACCTTAAATCATACCCACATGAACCCTAGTCATACCAAATGATACCCAAATGAACCCCGGTAACCTTAAATCATACCCACATGAACCCATTAAGTCCAAGTGATACCCTCATTCCGTCTCTAGGCGCCGTGATAAGTGTGGGACGGACCATTTGTATCCACATAACCAGATACAGTTTTTATGAGATTAACTTTCATTTTCACGAGCATTTACGCACTGGAGAGAGAGAGAGAGAGCACTCGACACACTGGGGTAACGAAATCCTCTAAATAAATGCAATAGTTCTAGAATCACAATAAAACTAACTTAAATTAATATTGTGGGGTGTCAGGTTTAAAGGGCGTCCATGTTGTATTTTAGTTTCTCTTTTTAAAAACTAACGAGTGACTGTTGCTTAATGGAGATTTTTCTTTAATTATTATTAAACACCTTTTCTGAGCTTTTAAATCCAGGAGATATTAATTAAAACATCTAACGATAAAATACCTTTTTTTTTATGGTATCATCTTGGACACAAAGAATACTGTAATGCACAGTTGTGTGTACTTGGATTGACGCCTCTCACTTTATTACACTCAGGAGCAATGTACAGGATATGTGGCCAGTTGCTGTTCAGACACCAACCTTTCCTGTAGTGTATTATCTGTGCGTCTACCAGCATCAAGGACCTCCACTCTCCGTAAGTTCTCTAAACATGTGTCACAATAAAGTAGATAAAGAGAGAGAGAGAGAGAGAGAGAGAGAGAGAGAGAGAGATAAGTGTATTGGTAAATATTCAAAACACCAGGTTAGCCCCAGCTTATTTCAAGCTTAATCACACTACCGTAACGAAACGTAACGTAACGTAACCTAACCTAACCTAATTAAATCAAGCCTACGAAGGCAGAGTTAGTGTGGTTAATCTTAAGATGAAATAAACTTGGGACTATATTAAATAAAATCATAATACAAGTTCACATTTACTCAGCAGTTAGACCATAAATTACTCCTCTGCCTTCACATCGTCAGCTCTACTGTCCTGTTATGGAAGTATGTGGAACTGTCGGTGACATTGTTGCCATATTTTGTGTTATCTTAAAATGGTTCAGTTTAGATAAATCGAAGTATACAAATTAAATGTAAGCAAGTAATAGTATACTGTATATATTTCTGCTAACTTTTGAAGTTGAAATTATTATATATTTCAAAATATGACTGAAATATTTCGAAGAACAAGGACAAGGGACAGGAGAGGTAGTGTTCAGTATGAAACCCATCACACTCGCCCAGGGTAACTTATTGGCTGACTGTACAGTATAGTCAGAGAAAAAAGTCTCGTCGGCGTTGTCAGCTGAAACCCATGATGGTTAAGTCGGATAAAGTTCCCCATCAGTTACAGTGAAGTTTCTAGGTTCGAATCTGGACCACTAAAATTAGTCTATTTGTTTAATAATAATAATAATAATAATAATAATAATAATGATAATAATTATCGGTTTATTGAAAGAGCATAGCAGCCAGAAGGCTGAAAATATACAGTTACATAATTGGGGAATGGGTTTCGATTTACAAATAATATACAAGTAACATAAGTGATACAAATAAGATATATAATAACTAGATGGGAAAAAAGTTCAAACTACAGGGCATTTCAACATAGTGACAGTGCAAGAAGTAGGATTTACTGGGAGTGAATACATTGGTTTATTGCAAGTTATTGATAATTTTTACAATGGTTGGGCCTGGGCTGTTCTTATAGCGATCAGTTCGTGCACTTATGGGCTGGATGCGGTTGTGGTGTCGAACATCAATTATCGGGCTAGGGATCTCAGGTGGTAGTAGGAGCCGGTGTCGAGGATGGTGGAGAAGCTTCTTGCCAAATTTGCAGATGAGGTCGTGGTGATGGTCAGTGAGAGTCGAAAGACTCAGTGTGTTAAGCGCTTCATGATATGTGGAGTAGGAAGGAGAGAGAATAATCTTGCATGTCCTCTTTTGCACTTTTTCTAGGTGTTTACGTTGTGTGGCATTTAGGGAGGAAGACCAGGTAGGGGAGGCATAGGTGGGCTTGGGAAGTATGAATGTTGAGTAAACACTGAAGAGCTCGGGTGCAGGAACTCCGAGGGACTTGAGTCGGCGCAGGAGGTGGAGACGGAACTGGAGGATTTGACAACTTCTCTGACATGTGGTTTCCAATTTTGTTTGGTGATGCCGAGGAGCTTAGTGGAATCTACAACCTGGAGTGTGTTGGGACCTAAAGTAATAGAAAGGGGGTGGGACATTTGGACAATGTCTTAGGAGAGGTTGATGTGCATAACAATGGTCTTGGTATGGTTGATGGTGACATGGTTGTTGGTGGCCCAGTTTTGGAGACTGTTCAATAAATCCTGAAGGGCGGTATAGTCAGGAGCAGAATTGTTGACGCTGATCCCAATGGTGGAGTCGTCGACATATTTCCAGCGAGCAGGGGTTTCTCTCAGGGCATCATTGATAAGCATAAGGAAGCAGAGTGGTCCCATCTTGGTGCCTTGGGAGACGGCACAGGTGAGTGACTGAAAGGTGGAGCTAGCCCCTCGAAAGCGTACAGCTTGGCGTCGGTCACTGAGGAAGTCTGTAAGCCATGGTATAAGACTTCTCCGAAGCCCGATGTCAATAGCTTTGTTGATGATTATATTGTGGTCGACTAGGTCGAATGCTTTAGAAAATCAATGAAGGCGACAGCTACAGACGTTTTTCGTTTCTCGAGATGGCGGTATATATAATCGAAAAAGCTGACAAGACAGTGAGTGGTGGAGGGAGTTTTCATATTGCCAAATTGCTGAGGGTCTACGACTCCTGCAATATCAGCATAAGCCCAGTCGAACACAAAACTTTCACAGATTAGGCTGGGTATTGGGGTGATTGCAATAGGTCGTAGCTGATTTAAGGATTGTTGGCTGGTTGACTTGGGTACTGGTGATACATGAGAGGTCTTTCAGTCAGTTGGGCATCTGGCTTGACTAAGAGAAGCATTGATGATGGAGCATAGGGTTTAGCAAGCTCCGGGGAGAACTCCTTGAAAAGTTTCATTGGTAAGTCAATGGGGGGTGGTAGAGCCTTTTAACTTTAGTTTGTCCAGACGTTTTGCTACTTCAAATTCTTCTACTAAGTCAGTGGGAAAGGGGACTGGTAGGTAAGCAGGGAGAGTGGTTGTGACAAGCCGGGGGAGCGTCTGGCATATAGTAGCGAAATGGTTATTTGATTGCTCAGCTGCGTCAACATTAGTGAGATGGTTAAGGAAGGGGAGGGGGTGTGTCTTATTGTTTAGTCCACAGAGTTCTTTAAGCTTACCATACCATTGACTGATGTTGGTCTGCTTCAGGTGTTGCAATTTGGTTGGGTAGTGAGACTTCTTTGCAGTGCGTATTTCGCAGATGACTCGGTTGCGAAGGGACCTGGAGTGGATGTGGTCATTGAGATAAAAGGCTCTGTCTCTCTGTTGCATAAGTCTTTTGATCCGAGGTGTGATGTAGGGCAAGTCAGCTGGGTGAGATCTGAAGGACTTCTCGGGGAAGAAGTGGTGGTGAGCTTCCGTGGTGGTGTTAGTATAATTTTTCCATTTGGTTTCCATGTCATCCACGCTAAGTACTTCAGTCCAGGGATGGTGAACTATCCACTGCCCGAAGAGGCGCACTGTAGAGTCAGTAATCGGCCTGTAGGTCTTGATGTAGGGTCTCTGTACTTGCGTGGGAGTGGCAGCTGGGGACCAGAGCACTGATAAGTGTGTGCTTCACCCGATAGGAGGCATTGGTTGAGGTGGTTGGTACTGGTCCGCTAAGTCAGTTAAGATAAGGTCAAGGGTATTTTGACCGTGTGTGGGGAAGGTCACAACTTGTGATAGTGATAGCTGGTTCTGGATATCAGTGGTGTCAATTTCATTTTAATCCCCACATAATACTAACTTGGCACATGGGTACCTAACTCTGAGGTGGTAATGAGATGATTGATAAGAGTGTTTACCAACAGACGCATGCCTGTGTGTACACTTTGTATCATGTCTCGCTATTAGAAGAATTAGTCACTTAGCAGAGCGATCAAGCGTGCTTACAGAATACTATGCAAGAGGGGCTATACCTCAAAGTGTGATTGTTAATTACCTATAAATTATGTCATTCATCCTTTACTAGAGTTTATCGGCCTCACATCACTGGAAGTTATCTAAACACCGTCGGGCGAGGTGGTGGGGTGAGTGCCTTACCAGATCACAATATTATAAATACTGATATATATTTATTATATTAATAGTATATGGGCTTGGTCGATAAGCTTGAGCAGCGGTGCAGTCATGATTAGGAATTATCATGTCAAACATATGGAGCTTGTATGCTAAGACGCGGTATGTATTTGAGGTGTGATAACATTTTATGTGTAATTTAATGAGGTAAATAGTGTAGTCAGTGCAAGTATACGCACCATATACAGTATATACTCCCACTACTTTGTTGTCACTTGGAATCGAGTATGACGATCATCCAGCTATGATACAATGATATGAGTTATAAAGGGTGTCACCTTTGTTGGTGAGCTCTGAGGTGGCAGGGTGGCAGGTGGCTCTGGGCTGTGTGGACTGCCAGATGTTGAACGAGTGGAGGGTTATATCTAGTTTGGGAGAGGCGGCATCAGCGTCATTCCCGCCCTGGCGCTTGTCTGCCTCGGTATGCAGTCCTGTTAGTAAGTGATATAAATTTTCAGGTAACCTGAATTGGTGGTGCTCAAGTGTGTTACCAGTAAGGTTTGTTGTGGCTCTCTTTTTTAAAGTAAACCAAGTAATGGTGATTATTGAATGGGGTACATTGAGAAATACAAAAATGAGTGGAGTCATGGAGATGATACTTGTAGTTTGATGTTATTGAAAGTGGTCATAAACTTAAATTCATTTTAATAAACCATCTTTATTGTATGTTGGGGTATCATTATTCCTGCAGTTTACTTTTGTTTCTTCCCATGTCTTGGTACCAGTAATTATAATAAAAAAACCCTTGTCCTAACCCTCGAGCCATGTTAGCTCAGATAAGAGGTAAGGTAACTAAGAAATAGTTTTTAAGACTATCCTTATATCTTTTCCGTTGTCTGCCAGCGTTACGTTTACCATTTATTAGGTGACTTAAAGTAGCTGCTTTGGCAGTCTACTGTCGTCCATGAGGGTAACATGGCCATTCCAATGTAGTTGTCTTCCCATACAGCAAGGTGGGGAGGACCACTGCTCGATACACATGCAACTTTGTAGATAATTTCAGTTCCTTATAACTGAAGACACGGGTACATCTGGTCCAATATTGAATCTCTTCGTTGATGGTGGACAGGTACTGAAAGTGGGTAACATTAGAGAGTAGTGCCGTTAAGCTGGCTGGATGGTGGCGGTGTGGTTGAACCAGGGGCAGGCTGTAAGGCAATCTGAAGTTTACGTGCATTACCTCAAGGCAGAAGTAGTAATAATAATAATAATAATAATAATAATAATAATAATAATAAAATAATAATAATAAACGGTTTATTGAAAAAGTTTGCAGCCCGAAGGATGAAAATATACATTGGACATAAATGACTTATTACATACATTGGTGGTTTAACAAAATCCTTCATTAGAGAAAGGTGAAGGAACATACAGGAAACATACAGATTAATGTTTACACACGTAGATCATGTGAGCTGAGGTGTTGAACAGCAGACACGTAGTGTAGTAACTCCCTCAGTGTGCATATGCATCTGCATAGGTGTTCAGGCTCTCCTGTGAGTCGCATTCAGTGTGAGCGATGAGGGTGAGGTCGTGTGGCATAATGAAGTTCATTGATGGAAGCGGCCGACACCTTTGTTCCTGTCTGGATTCATCTTATGTTGAAAAGTCCCTTCATCCGGTACTGGATATCCACCCAGAGGCCTAAATTGGCACAGGCTGAAATAAAGAAGGCAGCCAAAGAAAAAAAATGGAAAAGAGAGTACACATCGTTGTTTCACCCCTGTTCAGACTGGGTGCCATTATGCAGGACACTGCCACACATGTTATCGTGGAGTTGCCTCCCAATGGTAATGAAATTTTGGTGGGCAGCCAAAACGACTGAGGGCTTCCCTTTTGACCGAGTCGAAGGCTTAAGGAAGGTCAGTGAAGGCCATGTACAACTCACCACATTGTTCTCTGCACTTTTTCTGTATATGGCAGGCAGCAAAAACGGTCTAAAGCCACAGTGAAATTCTGGGAGGAAATTTTCTTCATTACGAAGAAGTCTGTTTAGAAGTACGCATGAGATAATCTTGCCAGCTATGGTAGTTGCCACAGTCTGACCGGTCTCCCCTTTTATTGAGGATTTCCTCCTTTTCCCATTACATTCTCCAGGAGAGAGTGGAGGCGGCAGGTAAGCAGAGGTCCTCCTGCTTTATACACCTCGGCTGGGATTCCATCAGGCCCTGTGGCTTACTATTTTTCATCTGCTTAATGGCAGTAGCTACCTCATACAGGGATGGATGATAGCTGAGGTGGGCCAACTCTGGGTGCTGAGGAACCTGCTGGGTCGTCACGACATCCACATCGGTGTTTCGGTTAAGCAGCGAATGGTAGTGCTCTTTCCAGCGCTGAAGGAGGCCTTCTTAGTCTTTAATTAGGGAGCTACCGTCGGATGAGCGGAGGAATGTCACGCCCAAGTAGTTGGGCCGTATATTGTTTCAACGGAATTGACGCATTTTGTGATGATATAGAAATTTTTGCATTCCACATGCTGTATTCTTCCACCAAACGACGATTAGTTTACGAAGTTTGCACTGGACGGTTCCCGGACAGAAGACCGACAGACGTTTCACCGACGAAAATTTGACCGAACGGACATCGAGCCGACGGACATTTGGGCGACCGGACAATAGACAGAACGGACAAATGGCCGAACGGACATTTGTCCGAATGGAAATACGGCCTTTTCCTTTTTTTTTCTTCTTTATAATGTATTTACTTTATAAAACACAGGATAAAAAGATAATATAATTACAATGTGAAACATCTGCATAATATACAATTTTTTTTTGCACATTTACTGATGGATAAAAGCTATTAATTGTAATGTGATTGCTTTATAAAAATTGCTGTATAAAAAAAATGTTCATAAATATTTAAAAATTGTGGGCAATTTCTCTCAAGAAGTCGATTCTGGGATACTCCTCATATTTCTCAAAGACAGACTTCAGTCTTGTGTTTAATATCTGTTACTTCTTCATCGGTTTCCTTAATACCATTCCTGCTGCTGCCTGCTCAATTGTCAACTCCCAGTCCGACTGCTCTTTTCTTACTTTTGAAACGAGACGGCAAACGGTGGGGTGGGTGAATGCCATTCTCTGCTCAAACCCTCTGTGTGTTTCTCTCCAATATGTTCCACAGTCTGAGTTCGAATGCTGGTCTTCTTCGTCTTCCACGCTGCACAACACCAATCAAAGTTGCTTCACAGTAGTCAAGAAACTCAGATAGAAGTTCATCAGTTTCATCATCTAGTGCTGAGACAAATTCATTGAAGCTTTCAACAACGTCACCGAGAGCCACAAATGTTAAAGCTTGAACGGACTTGACGATGAGTGCATTTCTTGGGTCATTATACCAAGTCTGTAGTCCTAAGCCCTGTATTTGTCTCCACAAACACTGCCCGAAATGGAAAAAACTTCCAAAAATGTTTGTGTTTGGGAAACATGTTGCGATGCTATTAAGAGCCGCTCTTTCATAGTCAATGGTGACTGAAACAGGATTGAGATCTGGTCTCACTTGCTTGAGGGTGCTAAAAATCAAGTCATAAGTTGCTTGGTTTTTGTTCCTTGCGATGCAGTATACCAAGGGAATTGTATGGCTCTTATCCAGCATAACATGCACTGTATATAACTGAAAGCCTACTAGCGCAGAATCAAATGTCCCATCACACAGCCAGTAGTCTTTGAAAGCAAGAAGATGTAAGTTTCGAGGTGGTGACAGAATTAGCAGGTTGTCAATTTCGTGGCTGCCAAAGTCTTCTCCTCAATTGATTTCCGTAAGTCGTCAGTTAAAAAGTCCCCGTCTGGTGCCATGCGTTGTGCGCTCACCATTCTTGCCAGAGTTTCTTTCTTAGGAAGAGCACCTGCAGCATCAAGTGGGTACTCACTGGTGCAGTTTTGTATAATAGTCAATGTCACTTCCTCCGACTGTCTGGCTCTTTCTTTAATTTTCTTACTGTTTTCAAGGACAGGTTACGTCCGGCATCAGGCGGACGTGAGTGATTACTTGCTTCTCCTTGAATAACGTCTTCTTCCGTTTTTAATCGTCCCCAACAACTTCCTTTGCGATCACATCGCCAATATATTACATTGTCTTTCCGTTTATCAGCGATGTAGGCGTAGCCATCAAGCAAAAGCCTTCTTCCTCCTCTTGTCGTTGGTATGAATACCATGGTCATAAGAGAAACAAATATTAAATAAAGTAATAATAATAATAATAATAATAATAATCACAATAATAATAATAATAATAATAATGATGATAATAATAACAATAATAACAACAACAATAAAATCATCGGCTTACCTTTACAACCTCTGAAGAGCGATTGCATCAGAGTCCAGGCAAGCAGGGCTAGCGTTTGGTTGGTTTGAGGCGTGGCTAAAAGTTCAAAGAAGCATTCTTTCAAAAACTTGACCTGACTTAACATGACTAGTTATGTCGCCCATTCTTTTGTGTTTGTGGTGGTGTTGGTGTGTGGATTAGCCGATGTAATGTTTTTGACCTGACCTCATGTTTTGTAAGGTCACCATGTGTACATAAACCTCTCTCAGTCCTTGTAATTCACTAGTTAAATTGAAATTGTGGAAAATAATGCCGATTGTTTCCGACGACTACCAGATATTTAACACAAGACTGAAGCAATTTTTATAAAACAATTACATTACAATTAATATCTTTTATCCTTTAGTAAATGTGCAAAAAATACATTGCAAAGAAGAACGAAAAATAAAAATAAAAATTAAAAAGGCCATATGTCCATTCGGCCAAATGTCCGCTCGGCCATTTGTCCGTTCGGTCTATTGTCCGTTCGGCCAAATGTCCGTCGGCTCGATGTCCGTTCGGTCAAATGTCCGTCGGTGAAACGTCCGTCGGCCAAATGTCCTTTGGCCATCTGTCCGGCCACGCGCTGGGCTGCTGTTTTCTTCTCGTGGAAGGCATCAGCTTTGGTCTGAGACTTCGCCCGTATTATTTAACAACATTTCCCCTCTCTGACGAAAAGTCTCTTTAAAGGGATTGTTCTTCCAGGCGGTGTTTTTAATTGCTCGAACCTCTTCCCCTTCGTGTGGGACCAAGTAGGGGAGGTCTGGTAATACTGTCCACTTCGCTGATGCATTATGGGTCGTCTTACTCGTGTGTTTGTTTAGCTTCGTTGGAGCTAAAATTAAGAGTACTGCGCTCTCATCATGGACTTTTTTCCTCTCAATCATCAAAGTCAAGTCCTATATCGCAGAGAGAACGTGATTTATTAATCCATTTGATTGGGGGAGGAAAAGATTTTACAAAATAAAAAAGTTGACAATGTTATTTTCAAACATAACTAATTTACAGTAATGCATAAAATAATAGGAAATGGCTTTTAAGTGCTGATATGCCCTTATTATATTGTCATGGGTTAAAAATTGTGGTTGTCAGAGAAAACAAATTTATAAACGCCGCAATTTCAATATGTCTTACTGTGAGACGGTCGTATTTATGGCAAATGTTTTAAAAAGTTTTATTTATAAGCTAAAGTTAAGTTAACCTAACCTAACCTTAACCCAACCTAACATAACTTATCACATGCAGTGGGCGAACTTACTATTACTGAGACGGGGGAAGCTGCTGTGAAGTCCTCTATATTAGCCAAAATACTTAAGTCACATAATCATTTAATAATAAAATTCCATCTCCCAGTGAACTTCTTTTATTATTCACCCAATTCAGTCAAATGGAAGTTTACCAAAACCAAATGCTGTAATTGGTGAAAAATTAGAGCCTGCAGTATTTCACATATTAAATCATGATCCAATGTATAAAAGGTAATGTTACCATCCTTGTAACAATGTAACAATGCCCTCCCAGTGAAATTTGCCTCTACCCATGTACATATTTTTAGGCATAAACCTCCGATGTTTATATTTCCCAGATAGAAACTCGCTTATAAAACTGTTAAAAAGTTTAATAAATTACCGGTAATGTGCTAACCTGATTAGTACCAGCTGTAGTAAGAGGAGATGACTCCAGCAGCTTGCATTTGGCAATGACAGGAAGCACAACTTTTGCAAATGTCGTAATATGGGCTGTAAAAACAATAACGTAAAAAAAATATATTTATCAAACTACCAATAAGTGTACATTAATCGTATTGACTATAAATTTTCAATAAAACTAAAAAAATAATTATGAAGAGGGTGACGAAAAGCAGCGACTAGCTACCTCTTCAAATTTCAAAAATATTAGTTCATTTTTCCGCCACCACACAATCACCCTGCGTTGTAGTAAAAGATCCTTTGCATTTAAAAATACGGTTTTCAACACGCGGACCTCTTCAAGGCAAGATGTTGTTTAATAATACGGACGTTAGGGCATGTATGCCAGTCAGAGAGAGCAGCACGTTTACTATTGATGAGTACTTCGATTTCCGTGTTATTTTCATGATGATGAAAACTATGTACAGGTATTTAGCCGGTGCAAGTATACACACAATGTATATAAACAATACAAGTATACACACATTGTATATAAACAATACAAGAATACACACATTGTATATAAACAATACAAGTAGCCACACATTGTATATAAACAATACAAGTAGCCACACATTGTATATAGACAATACAAGTATACACACATTGTATATAGACAATACAAGTATACACACATTGTATATAAACAATACAAGAATACACACATTGTATATAAAGAATACAAGTATACACATATTGTATATAAACAATGCAAGTGTACATACAATGTATATAGACAATACCGGTGTATGCACAATATATATAGACAATACAGGTGTATGCACAATGTATATAGACAATACAGGTGTATGCACAATGTATATAGACAATACCGGTGTATGCACAATGTATATAGACAATACAGGTGTATGCACAATGTATATAGACAATACAGGTGTATGCACAATATATATAGACAATACCGGTGTATGCACAATATATATAGACAATACAGGTGTATGCACAATGTATATAGACAATACAGGTGTATGCACAATGTATATAGACAATACAGGTGTATGCACAATATATATAGACAATACAGGTGTATGCACAATGTATATAGACAATACAGGTGTATGCACAATGTATATAGACAATACCGGTGTATGCACAATATATATAGACAATACAGGTGTATGCACAATGTATATAGACAATACAGGTGTATGCACAATGTATATAGACAATACAGGTGTATGCACAATATATATAGACAATACAGGTGTATGCACAATGTATATAGACAATACAGGTGTATGCACAATGGATATAGACAATACAGGGGAATACACAATGGATATAGACAATACAGGTGTATGCACAATGGATATAGACAATACAGGGGAATACACAATGGATATAGACAATATATACAAGTATACAATATAGGAGCTGTCTCCTCCCTTCTCCTCCCTCCATCCGTCTTATGTGTCTCTGCTACACCTTCTTCGCAAGACACTCACTTCATATTGTTATTAACTCATGTTAGATATATGTAAATACTTAATTAATAAGCTTCGTGTCATTAAATAAAGTAATAGCCTTGTTTTGACCCTGGAATCGTGCTCGAAACCAACAATTAACGATCACGGTTATTCAGTATTGCTAAAAAAAATCGAATTTCGGGAAAAATTGTTCGAAATAACTTTCAGTCCAGAAATTGCTCATAGAAGTACTCGTATGACCATGATTTTCAGCTAACCTTTAAGCTAATGACTGTTTTACTGTTTCTCTTCATGTTAAAGTTACGACACGTACCCTGGCCTCTTCTATCTAATACCTTTCCGGTCACTCTCTCTCACTCTCTCTCTCTCTTGTGCTATCTCGACCACTATATAATTCTCACGTACCTTTCTCTCCCTTTGCGAGTAAGCCACCTCACTATCATCTCTCGTTTCTGTTATTATTACCTCATGTCACTCTTACTGTTAGTCTTCATGTTACTGTCATCTTATTTTACGGTTAAGGTACCACTCATTGTGCTTTATACTGTCATCTCGTAACAGCAACGGGGTCTATTCTCTGAACTCTGTTAATATGTAAATTATTCTTCCAGAAATTTTCAAATGAAATCAGGTTAGGTCAAATATAAGTTAGCTTAGTTTAGTTTTGGTTATTTTTAGTTAGATTAGGCTAGTTTAGGTAATTTCTAGTTAGGTTAGGCTAGTTTAGGTAATTTTTAGTTACGTTAGGCTAGTTTAGGTAATTTTTAGTTAGGTTAGGCTAGTTTAGGTTATATGTAGTTAGGTTAGGCTAGTTTAGTTAATTTTTAGTTAGGTTAGGCTAGTTTAAGTTATTTTTAGTTAGGTTAGGCTAGTTTAGGTAATTTTTAATTAGGTTAGGCTAGTTTAAGTTATTTTTAGTTAGGTTAGGCTAGTTTAGGTTATTTTTAGCTAGGTTAGGCTAGTTTAGGTTATTTTTAGTTAGGTTAGGCTAGTTTAGGTTAGAGTGGTTTAAGTTAGGGTAGTTTAGGTTAGGGTAGAATATATTTGGTTAACTTTGATTAGCATAGGTTAGGTTAGTTTAGGGTTGTTTGGTATAGGTTAGGTGGAATGAGGGAAGTCTCTGATGTAGGTAGAATTTATATGAGGAGGACTGTAAAGTGAAGAAAGTGGGTAGCGTGGCCGATTAGGTAATTAACCGATAATATATATGATGGGATGGGGGGGGGGGCGAAATCTTCTAAACAACGCTTCTAATTACAGCTATTTACTAGTTAACTGAATGACATGAACACATTGGCGTTACTAGACAATGACTCCCGAACACAAACATGAAATGGATACACTTCCCATCGTAAATAACTCACCCTATGGATTGCTCTGACAATGACTCAAGTGTGACCTGAAGGAGGCCCAGTGGCTGAGGGTTCTGTGAGCAGGGCCTGGTATTACTGAAGAGTGGTCCCGGCGGGTGGTGGATTCTGTCTGTTGAAGGAGACTCTGCTAGCTGGGGAATCGGTGCTGGGAAGGGAAGTCCCCCTCCCGACCTCGACTTGACACGAGTGTGACTTCATTTGCCTCTGAGTTCTGTCTTTCCCTGTCTGTCTCACATAAGGAGCTGTAGGCCTCTTTTGGAGGTCTCAGGCCAGCATATATCCTCTCTTAATTAACACTTATTTGGGTGTGTCTATACAGCTTGTGTTTGAACAGGTGAGTGGTGCAGGCTGGAGGTTGTCTTCGTAATTATTATCCTGGGTGTATCTGGCTATTGTCAGGTTTACTGGCTGGAGGGCAGCTTCCCTAATTAACAAGGTCATGTCGCCGGATGGTCACCTCTGTTGGGTCATGTCTTAATCTCACTCTAATTAGTGTAGGGTGGGTCAACTTACGTGGGTGTACACTGGTTGGTTGGTTATACAGAGAGAAGAGAGCACTAGCTCTGAGAGTGCAAGAAGGGTACAGTACAAGGTAAAGTTCAGAAGTGGGAAATAGAGGAGGAGGTTAACAGCAGGTGGGCTATCCACCTTGCGGAGACGGGTTGTTTTGTCTTCCGTCAACAGTGCTGCTTCAGTAGTTCATGGGGTTAGGGAAGGCCGGTCTCAGCCAAGCTAAGCTAAGTTGTTCTAAGTTGTCCTTGGGGCATATTATGTTAGGGGGGGGGGGGGGTCCCTCCAGGTCCTTGTGGCACTGGAGGGATGATCCCCATCTTTTTTTTTTTTTTGGGTGTTTGTGAACTATTTAGGTCTTTGTTTATTTGTGGGGTCCCTCCAGGTCCTTGTGTGACTGGAGAGTCGTGCCCATCTTTTGGTTCTTTTTTATTGTGTATATAGAGGCTCTGGTTCTTCGTTATCATTTTTCCTGCTTCTAGGCCACCATCTGTGCGATGTGTTGTTGTTTTCCTCAATTAGTTGGTTTAGTATGGGATCCTGTTCTTGCTGGATTTTTTCCCATATTGCATTTGCTTGGGTGTGTATTCTGGTGTTGAGTGGGTCTATGCCGTGTTCTGTGTGTATGTCTTGTGCTGTTTGTGTGTATGGTGGTTGGTGTTTTGCCGCTCTTCTGAGGGCTATATTTTGCACTGCTTGAAATTTAAGTTGATTTGTTCTTGCGATTGTGTTCAGAGGTATCGGAGGGTATTCTAAGTGTGGTCTGATCAGTGCTTTGTATAGGTGCAATTACGTGTTGGTGTTTAATTGGCGGAATCTTCTGAGCTTTGTAAGTTGTGATTTTGCCATAGCTATTCCTTCGTTGATGTGGGGGATTATTCCGCTTCTGGATATCTTGAGTTCTAATATTTTTCCGTTGGCAGCATATGGTATTTGTTGGTTGTTGACAATAATAGGGTAGGGGTTTGTTTTTGCGATGTGAATTATTTGGAGTTTTTGGACATTGGTTTTTATCTTCCATTTTCGTTCATAGTTGTATATTATCTCTATTTCTCTGCTTGTTCTGATGGCCATCATTTGTTTGGATTTTCCTGGGTACCTGACTATCTGTGTGACATCATCTGCATATGCTATATATTCTGATTGCCGTGGTTGCGGCATATCTGCCGTGTATACAGTGTATAATGTCGGCGATATATTACTGCCTTGGGGAACTCCACTATGAAGGTTGAAGGTTTGTCCTAGATGGTTGTCGATGATTAATTTGGCCTTTCTGTTGTCTAAGAAATTGCATAGTAGTGTTGTGATATTGGTAGGCATGTCAAATTTGATTATTTTTAACTTCAGTCCTTCATGCCAGACTTTATCAAATGCTTTTGACACATCTCTTAGAATTATATTGCATTGGTCTCTGTTGCTTGCAGCATTTGCAATTGATTCGTATATTCGTGCTATTGCTGTGTTGGTTCTTCTATTTTTCCGAAAGCCGTGCTGTCTCGGGTTATATTTGTTTTCTTGGTCTAGAAAATTTCTGAGTCTGTGGTTGACTATTTTTTCCAATATTTTACCGGGTGTTTCCAGTAGTGAGATAGGTCTGTAGTTCTCTGCTTGGGTATGGTTCTTTCCTGCTTTCGGGATGAGTCTGATTTTGGCTATTTTAAATTTGGTAGGGAAGAAGCCAATTGCAAGTGAGGCATTGTATATATTTTTTAGCTGTTCGATCATAGACTGAGGAATGTTTTGTAGTACGATTTTATTAATTTGGCTTATGCCAGGTGCTTTATTCTTGAAGCTTGCTATTGTTTTTACAATATCATTTGAGTTAATGGAGCAATTATTGGGTTGTTGATGTTTAATGAATTGAGGTTGATTTTCCTAGTAGGTTTCCATTTCTCTGTGTTCTGGCTCAAATATGTTCTAGTTGATTCTGAATATTTCTTTCCAGTATTCTCTAAATATTGGTTCTTTATCGTGTGGTTCTGTTGCCTTTCTACCGTTTTTGTCCTTTATGTAGCTAGTTTCTTCCGAATTAGTTCCCATTAGGTTTTTAATTTTTTTCCAGAGTGCTTTTGGATTTCTGTAGTGTGCTTGTGTAACATGGATCAGCTTGTTCCATGTTTCATTGTGTTTGTTCTTGCTTATGTCTTTCAGTTCTTCTTTTAGATTCCTGTATAATATTCTGATGTCATTGCTCCACCCGTGTGTTTTTGTGTATTCATATAGATTGGTGAATCTAGTTTGGATCATATTCTCTTCATACGTTAATTGTGCATGCGGTAATGTACGGTATGTTGTTTTTGGGATGTTGTTTTTTATTGCTGTTATTACTTCATTGTACCATGTATCCAGTGATTTGTCAATCTCTGTTGTGTCTTTGTTGTGTAGGAGTGTTGGTTCGTTGTTGCTAAGATCCGATTTAAATTTTCCCAATTTGCTCTATTAAGTGAAAATCTTGGGATTGATGGAATTTGTATCGGGGATGTGGATAAAGTTGCTATTATGGGTAGATGATCACTGGTTGTTGTGGGTCCAGCTTTTAGATGTACGTTTAGATGGTGATGCCTATTGGTTAAAACAATGTCTGGTTTCCTAGAGTTACCGGCTGATACGTAAGTTGCGAAGTCGGGCCCGAGGTGTGTTATTGTCCCGTGTTCGATGAGAGCATGGAGGATTTTTCCTCCTGGGTTTCTAATATTGTTTCCGAAGGTTGTGTGTTTAGCATTGAGGTCTCCTATGAAGTATGTTGGATTGTTTTGCCTCATTAGTTTTAAGATGTCCCCTGGAGGGAATATTGGCCTTCTGAATGTTAAATATGAAGTTCCGATAGTTATTGGGCCTCTTGTTGTATTTACTTCGGCTGCAAGAAAGTTACTTTGAAAGTTGTCAATGATTTTGTATTGTATGTTGCGTTTTATAGCTATTGCTATGCCGTCATGTGGTTCGTCGTGTATGTTCATTTGATGTACATGGTAGTTAAAGATCTTGATTTTGTCTTTTTTTTCCGACCATGTGCGTTGATAAGGGTGATGTCTGGGTCTATTGTGCTGTATATGTTGGTGAGTTCTGATTTCCTCGTCAGTTTCCAGACAAGGACGTTGTGCTGAATTATCTTTAATAATTTGTTTTGAGTAGTCGTGGATCCCGAGAACTTGGTAAAGGGAGTTTGCTGGCTCGTGTATCTCCTGGTGAGTGTCTATTCCTTTCCTCCTTCAGTTCCGTTCTGATTTTCTTAAATTTAGTTATGTCTACTCCTTCGATTCTATTGTATTTGGTGTTTATAAGTCCTGCATTTATCAATTGGTCTATATAGGTTTCTTCTACCCTATCGTCTTCGTAGGTGAATTTTACTGTGCCTTCCTTGATTTCCTGCAGAAGTCTGTCATTTGTTATTGTAGGTGGTGTGTTGACTGAGTAGAAGCGGATGCCGATCTCATTGCCTAGGTCTGCTGGCTGCACATCGCTTGGTGAAGATGGGGGGGCACGATGGCCAGAGTGGGGTTCTTTTCTTGATTTCGCTTTGGTTGGGTCAGCTTTTGCAGGTTGTGGTTTCTCTGTTTGCTGAGTTGTGGAATCTGATGATTTGCGGTGTGGTGTGGCTGCTTGGGTGATCGGGTCTATTTACATGACGTTTTCTTCTGTGCCTAGTGTGGTTATGTGCTCCTGTGGTTTGGTTACTCCCAGGCTACTCTCGGTGACAATTTTAAATATTTCTGTCGAGGGGGCGTCGTCTGGAAATTTCACCTCCGGCAGATTGTTTGCAGCAAACATTTCCCTGATCGTTTTTCCGAAGGTTCCTGGTTTTGCAATGTTGTTGTGTGCATGTATATACTGGTTAGAATTGTGAAAAGTAATCCTTCACTCAGATTGAGGTATGTCGGTTGCATGAGGGGATTTTCTTTGGCTTTCTTCAGGACTTTGGAGGTGGTATCTTGCAGCTTTGCAATTGCTGCATATGTCTTGTTAGGGTCTGTTTCAATCTTCTTATTTGTCTTTTCTTTTTTCTCAGATTTCTGATTATTTCTTTCCTTATGGGACAGCGTGCTGCTAGTGTTCGGTGGTCCCCATTGCAGTTCAGGCATTTGGGGTTATCTTTATTGCTGCATTCTCTGAATGTGTGGCCCTCTGCTGCACATTCGGAGCAGAATTTCTTATCTTTTAGTGGACAGTTTATTGCTAGATGATTGTATTTATATCAGTTCCAACACGGTGTTATTGTATAAAATTCCTCCTGCTCAATTTGTTGTTTTGACAGATGGTAGTGGGAGATACAGAGGCCACACTCTCTAGGGCTTTTTGTGCCATGGAGATCTCTCCAAACCTGACCTTCATCATGGTGGGAGCACCAGGCATTAGCACCACCTCCTCAACTCTGGCCCATGGGTTCTTCTCTTCTATATTGTTAGCAATATAGCTTGGTGTTTGTTTCAGTATATTTTTGTCTATCCTTTTAATTACTACGGATTTTTTTTGCACGTAGTTGTGGTGGTATTACTATTTCGAATCCTCGTTCTTTTAATTTCTTTGTTGAGTCGGCAGAGAGCATATTGTCTACATCCTTTTCTTCCAGGCACAGGACTATGTAGGAGTCCTTTGTTTCGATCAATGCGGCGAATTTGATATTTAGCTGGGCACACAGTAGTATGCCCAGTTCCTCCTTGCGTTTTTCGGATACGCCCCCCAAGAAGGAGCGTACCCGTATCCTGTTTCCCGTTGTCCTAGTCATTTGCTTTGGTCGTTCTCCATGGCATCAGTCTTGTTGTGGTTTTACAGGCACCCTACCTATTCCGGGCGAGCAACCTAAACACAGGAATTACAGCACTCCCCACCGCCACTTGCTGGTCGAGTGGTCGTGGAGTGGTTCCTGTGTCACTCACTCAGGAGCCCCGTTAGGGGAACCTATATTCCTATTGTTGGTAATTGCTCACTTATAGGCGTGAGCTTAAAGTGTACCTATTCAGGGGAGGGGTGGAGGATTAAGGATTGCGACCCCCTTCCTAGGTGGACCCGCAGGATCACGGTTTCCCAGGAAGGCTCGGCGGAGGGGTGGGTTCTGCTCCTACCCCCTTTCGTGTTCACAATCTCCTACAGTGGAGGTGAACAATTACAGGGGGGACCCAAGGACGAATACACCTCTAGGGTGCAGGTCCCCAGGCCAGAGCGAAAAAGAAGGAAGATCAAGGAAAAACAGCCAATGGTGCAAGTGACACCAGTGGGATCGCGGCCCAAGTCCGCTGCAGAAAGCCGTTACAGATCTCCCAATCAGGGCCGCCTCTGATCAGGAGTCACCCCTGATCAGTGGGGAGGCACAGAAAGGGCGTTGTCTGGAACGAGCTTTCCGGTTGTGTGAGTAATGATGGTGAGGTGGTCGTTTTCGTTCTGGTCGTCAACGGTTAGAGACAGGCTGGCAGGCTTTAGCAGTGAAGGGTCAGAAGAGAGGTCCGTTCACGGCGAAGGCTGGCTGGCGCATCTAGTTACTGTTATATATGCTGATAACCACAAGGAAACAAGAAAACACGAAGTTCCCAAGCGCTTTCGTGCAATTCACATCCTCAGGGGTAAGTACAGACCGCACTCACCCTAATCTTGATAGAGTTAATGAGCGACTTATTTAGGATGAAATGCGCAGGGCTTCCATACATAGCAAAGTCTGTATAGTAGGCGACTTTAACTTTAGCCAAATAGATTGGACTGACCTTACGGGTAACTCAGAATCAGAGGATTTTCTTGAAACAATCCAGGACCCTCCCGGGGTAATAATATACTCGATTTGGTTCTGTCAAACAGAGAAAACCTCATTAGTAATGTCGAGGTAGGGAACAAACTAGCTAACAGCGATCACAAAGAAATTAAATTCCAGTTAGAATTTCAGGGCAGTGAAAAGT
Organism: Homarus gammarus; assembly: GCA_958450375.1. Taxonomy (NCBI): domain Eukaryota; kingdom Metazoa; phylum Arthropoda; class Malacostraca; order Decapoda; family Nephropidae; genus Homarus; species Homarus gammarus. The sequence goes on along the minus strand of CAUDMG010003541.1, from coordinate 170,327 downwards.
GACATTACCCACATGAATTGACCGACGTATATGTATGTATGTGTGCGTGTGTGTATATATATGTACAAATTGTACATGCATATGTGTATGTATATATGTATATGTATGTATATGTGTGTGTGTGTGTATATATATGTGTATGCTCTCAATGAATATGATGCATCTCTTTGTGTACGAACCTCTGTCCTGCATGGCAGTGAACAGTGACATTACCCATATGATTCTGACCTCTATACATTTATAGCTGTTAATGAATATGATGTATTTCTCTGTGTATGAACCTCTGTCCTGCGTGGCAGTAAGAAGTGATACCACCCTCAGTGTCAAGACCTGACTGAATTACTCAGAATAGGCAAACTGTACTACAAACTCTGCCAATAAATTTGTTAAACTAAAAAAACTAAAGTCCCAGATTTCAGAAGGGCAAACTTTGATAGTTTGAAGTGGCAGCTGAGAGAAGGGGTATCACACTTGGGGGTGAACTACATGACCTCACATGAGGTGACCTCTCACTATGAACCCACAGAGGGTGATCTCACCTTACCGGGATACCTGATAACGAGATCTGAGGTTGCTGAGTTCCACAACAATTTAAATAATGAATTACTTAATACACAAAGGCAGAACATACTATACAGAAAACTCAGATCAAACAACAATGACCCTAAATGGATAAATAATTATTTAAAGAATATTATTGGACAAAGGAAGGCTATAGGTAGGAGAATAAATCGTGGTGAAGTCCACCTCCGACATTATTAAAGGTATTGGCCGGTAGGGTTAAGACCGAGATAAGAAAAGCAAAGAGGATTACTGAGCTGAAGATAGCAAGGGAGGCGAAGGCATACCCCAAGGGATTCTATCAAATGTATCAAACTAAAACACGAGAAAAGATTGGACCAATACAGTCAGATACCTGCGACCTAACTGATAACGACGAAGAAATGAGCAATAATCTGAATAAATATTTTTCAAGTTTTCACCACCAAAAATGTAAACATGATACCTGTGGCACCGACTCTATACAGAGATAGTGAAGGAAATAGATTATACGAGATAGTAGTGACTAGTATCAATGTTAGTAAGCAAATAGACAAACTAAAGCCTAATAAGTCACCTGGTCCCGATGAGATATTTGCCAGAGTATTAAAGGAATGTAAGGAAGAGCTTAGTATGCCCTTAGCAAAGTTGTTTAACATGTCCTTAAAAACAGGTGTAGTACCAGAATCCTGGAGGATAGCGAATGTCACACCGATTTTCAAGAAGGGGGATAGATCACTATCCTCTAACTACCGCCCAATGAGTCTAACATCAATAGTAGGCAAATTACTGGAAGCAATCATTTCAAACTCTATTCGAAATCACCTTGAGAAGCACCGATTGATCAATGATTCCCAGCATGGCTTCACAAGCGGACGTTCATGTCTAACTAATCTATTAACATTCTTTTCATCAGTTTTCGAATCAGTGGACGAGGGGCACAATTATGATGTGGTATATCTCGACTTTAGCAAAGCCTTCGACAGAGTCCCCCACGAAAGACTAATAAGAAAATTGAAGGCTCATGGCATTAAATGAGATATTCTATAATGGATCAGGGCGTGGTTACAGGACAGGAAACAATGAGTGAGCATTAACTGCACTAAATCCCATTGGAGCAGAGTCACTAGTGGAGTTCCTCAAGGCTCAGTACTTTGACCATTATTTTTATTATATACATAAACGACATAGATATTGGCATAGACAGAAACCTAATTAAATTTGCTGATGACACTAAAATAGGGCGTGTAATTAAATCTGACCGTGACTCTGCAAAACTACAGGAAGTTCTAAACAAATTTTTCGAATGGTCTGAAAAATGGCAGATGAGATTCAATATGGACAAATGTAAAGTACTCAGTAGAGGAGATGTAAACAGGGAAACCAGATACCAGATGAACAACGATGTTATTGAGAAATCCGACTGCGAGAAAGATTTAGGACTAATGATAAGTAAGAATCTTAAACCATGGAAAGAATTCAGAGGAGAATGACAAGACTAATCCCGGGCATTAGGAACCTTGAGTACAGAAACAGGTTAAAGCTTCATAATTTGCACTCCCTCGAGAGACGTAGAGTGAGGGTCGATATGATCCAGGTGTATAAATGGAAGTAGGGGCTAAACAAAGGTGATATAACAAAGGTACTCAAACAATCCAACCAGGAGCGAACTCGTAACAATGGTTTTAAATTAGACAAATTTTGATTTAGGTGGGAGATAGGTAAACATTGGTTTGGAAATACAGTAATGGAAGAGTGGAACAAATTACCAAGTATCATCATTAACTCGAATACGCTGGATAGCTTCAAACATAAGTTGGATGGATATATGAGCCATAGGGGTTGGGTGTAAACGGGACTGCCCAGTATGGGTCAATAGGCCCGCTGCAGTTTCCTCCATTCATGTTTTCTTATGTTCTAAACAATCATTTCATTGGTTAAGTTAGGTTAAGTTAGGTTAGCTTGGTTAGGTTAGGTCAGATTAGGTTAGATTAGGTTAGGTTAGATTAGGTTAGGTTATGTCAGATTAGGTTAGCTTAGGTTAGGTTATGTTAGATTGGGTCAGATTAGGTTAGGTTAGGTTCGATTAGGTTAGATTATGTCAGATTAGGTTAGGTTAGGTTTGGTCAGATTAATTACGTTAGGTTAGGTTAGATTAGGTTACGTTTGGTTAGGCCAGATTAGGTTAGTTCAGATTAGGTTAGGTAAGGTTAATATCGTTCATATAACTTTCGCCTCCAGGTACAAGTAATTCAATAATATTAAACCATTTTTTTTTCATCCCTTCATGTGTTGAGAGTAAGAAACAGATGACGGGCAGGTGGATATGTATGAGGGGAACAGGAGAATAACTATGAGGGGGCAGGAAAATAAGTATGAGGGGCAGGAGGATAAGTATGAGGGGCATGAGATTAAGTATGAGGGGCCGGAGGATAAGTATGAGGGGCCAGAGGATATGTATGAGGGGCAGGAGGATAAGTATGATGGGCAGGAGAATAAGTATGAGGGGCCGAAGGATAAGTATGAGGGGCCAGAGGATAAGTATGAGGGGCCAAAGGATAAGTTTGAGGGGCCAGAGGATATGTATGAGGGGCAGGAGGATAAGTATGATGGGCAGGAGAATAAGTATGAGGGGCCGAAGGATAAGTATGAGGGGCCAGAGGATAAGTATGAGGGGCCAAAGGATAAGTTTGAGGGGGCAGGAGAATAAGAATGAGGTGGCAGGATAATAAGTGTGAGGGGCCGGAGGATAAGTATGAAGGGCAGGAGGATAAGTATGATGGGCAGGAGAATAAGTATGAGGGGCCGAAGGATAAGTATGAGAGGCCAGAGGATAAGTATGAGGGGCCAAAGGATAAGTTTGAAGGGGCAGGAGGATAAGTATGAGGTGGCAGGATAATAAGTGTGAGGGGCCGGAGGATAAGTATGAGGGGCAGGAGGATAAGTATGAGGGGCAGGAGGATAAGTATGAGGGGCAGGGGAATAAGTATGAGGGGGACCGGAGGATAAGTATGAGGGGCCAGAGGATAAGTTTCAGGGGGCAGGAGGATAAGTATGAGGGGGACAGGAGAATAAGTATGAGGGGCCGGAGGATAAGTATGAGGGGGCAGGAGGATAGGTATGAGGGGGAGAAGGGGATAAGTATGAGGCGGGCAGGAGGATAAGTATGAGGGAGCAGGAGGATAAGTATGAGGGGCAGAGGGATAAGCATGAGGGGCAGGAGGATAATTATGAGGTGGCAGGAGGATAATTATGAGGGGGCAGGAGGATAAGTATGAGGGGCAGGAGGATAAGTATGAGGGGAAGGAGGATAAGTATGAGGAGACGGCGGATAAGTTTGAAGGGCCAGGAGGATAAGTATGAGGGGACGGAGGATAAGTAGGAGGGGCCAGGAGGAAAAGTATGAGGGGCAGGAGGATAAGTATGAGGGGCAAAAGGATAAGTAAGAGGTGTAGGAGGGTAAGTATGAGGTGCTGTAGGATAAGTGAAAGCGTCACTTTTTGTAACATATGCTTCTTTGTTACATTTCAGTAATGGGGAGAACAAATCATCTCTATCCTTACCAACTGTGTAACTGTTTGGTGCTGTTACCGTTGTATAACAGTCACTTGTGAAGCCGTCATATATGTACCAACCTTCCTGGGTTGTCACCACTTGTACCAGTCACTTGTGAAGCTGTCATATATGTACCAACCTTCCTGGGTTGTCACCACTTGTACCAGTCACTTGTGAAGCTGTCATATATGTACCAACCTTCCTGGGTTGTCACCACTTGTACCAGTCACTTGTGAAGCTGTTACCTTATATTCTAGACGAACTAAAATATCGATAAAAGTTTTTTGAATTTTTTGTAGCAGTACCCAATATGTTCCCTTTCTTCTTTTGTTATATTAGATTTATATTTACACTTTCTAAAAAGGATATCACCATAACTATGTCAATTGAGTTATGGATCTTAGAAACATAGACGGCAAGCTAGTCTTTACAGCTTGGTTATCACAAGTCTGTTTCTCGTTAGGTTGGAGTGAAGTCTACTGAGAGGAAGGGCGGAGCTTATCTTGGTTAAGCTTAGTTCAACGTCCTTATTTCATGAGAATTAAAGAAGTATTGAGGGAGTAGAGGCTCTGAAGAAAGCTTGGGCAGCTTCTTTACAGAAGGCTCCCTCCAGTGGAAAGTTGCTGATCACATGTTCCATGAATGGACCTCATGATCACTGCATGACATCTCACTGCTCATGGAAAGTTACCGTGGGTGATGGAGTTATACAAGACAAATGTAATTAACCCACATTTATATAATATTACTGTCAACAATGAGACGGGTTAATACAACAGGGGGACAGGATGATAAGTATGAGGAGGCAGGAGGATAAGTATGAGGGTGGCAGGTGGATAAGTATGAGGGGAACATGATGATAAGTATGGGGGAGAAAAGGATAAGTATGAGGAGGCAGGAGGATAAGTATGAGGGGAACAGGATGATAAGTATGGGGGAGAGAAGGATAAGTATGAGGGGGGGTAGGAGGATGAGTGTGAGGGGACAGGTGGATACAGATGAAAGGATAGGAGGATAAGTATGAGGGGGCAGGATGATAAGTATAAGGGTAAGAGAAGGGCCCTGCAGTATGATAACTAGCAATCTATTTTTTATTCCACAGATCCAAAGTGTGAGCTGGTCATCTTCCCTGTGTGATGAGTATAGTTGTTGGTGGCGGTAATAACAAAACAACTAACAACCTGACAATTTTTACATAGAAGGATTGTTATCGCCTCTAGTTGTCAGGGGATTACCCATACCACCATCTTGAAGACGAAATGTTTGGGAAGATAATTACTGCACGGTTGTTTTTTGTGCTGGGCATAATGGCTCTGAGTAGAGCCTCTTCTGGACACTTGGCTTTTTCTGCTTCCCCAGAGATGGTGAGTGTCACTGGCGCTTCCCCAGAGATGGTGAGTGTCGCTGGCGCCTCTCCAGAGATGGTACAATTCACAGGAAAGGTCACTGTACCACGTATCCCACACTGCAATAACCGTGAGGATGATATGACAGTTAATATGAGTCGTGCCTCCGTGTCTATCGTGTATGAGAGTGTTAATCATCAGTTGCAGAAAGTTGAAAATATTTCTATAGAAAATGTCAACCTAACTTGTGATGATACTAAAATAATAGCGCGTGTAGCTGCCGCAGAGTTGGTGATTATTGCAAATGATTATAAGCCATATCTGCTAATGCCCGACGCTTTCTGCAGATTCTCAACGACCATAAACTTCTGTATAGATGTGGAAGCCAAGAAGATGAATTCACCAGAGGATGAACAGAAGCCATTAGAGCACACCATCAACTACTGTACTGAAGATTTCTCTTTCACGAAGAGTGTTTGTGACAATGTTTCTTGCATAAGGAAATGTTGCAAAGGTGAAGAATCAACACAACTTTGGGAGCCTAAATTCGCTTCAGGCAAAACAGTAAACCATAAAGTAATTTTTGGAAAACCAGATTGTAATCAAACAATAATATGGGGAGAGCACTTTAAGCTTTTAGATGATGGCTCTGTATCTATAGACAACGAAATCTATAACACAAACCAGTACTGTATCAATGACGAAAATATGAAAGATATTTTGCACGTGTGCTTTGAGGTTGAGGACCCCACCTGTGAGTGGATATCATCGCTGCAACTCTACATGACGGTAGTATCGTGCGTGTGTCTTACTTGCTGCCTCGTTCTCTATGCTATCAACCCCAGGATGAGGAGGCCAAGACTCCAAGCCTCGTGTATGATAAGCATGATCATTTCCCAGCTGTTTGCCATCCTTTCCTTTCAAACCAACAGAATGACACGAGAGACGAAATACGGTGCTCTGTTTTGTTCTTCGATAGGTAAGTTGATATTGAAACAGTTTAATTAGCCAGAAAAATACAATGTGAGAAACAAAAACAATATTGATATGGCTTAACCAAGTGGGGACCTGAACCATCTTAGTGTCACCTCTCAATATATGCTGTACATTTATCTCAGGGAATATTGAATAGTATAACATCTGGATTACAACATGTAACATACAGTAGTGTTAGTAAATACATTTAAGAATGTTTCTACTTTTATCACATATTTTGTTTATTTGTTTTTAAATATATTTTATATTTTAATTTTTTTTTATAAGTGTAAACACTTATTTATAGCATAGAGTATTTGATATATGTACAGTAATCTAGTAAGTGTTGAAGTACAACATAAAAACAACCATGGGCAAGATCATGTCGTGATGGTAAAAACTGTACTATATCATTGCAACGATAATATCTAGAGTAAGACAAAACTCACCAGAAGAGGATATTACATATAAGTAGAATATTTATAGTAGGAGGATGTAAAGACAGGAAGCTTGGTAGCGTGGCCGGTTAGTTATTTACACTGTCAATACACTGATCTTATCTCATCTGTCAATACAGTTACGTTCTTAAGGGACAACTTCTCAAACACCACTTCGATACAACTATTTATTAATTCACTCAATGACATGGACACATTAATATCAATATTATATCGGGGTTACTAGCACATTATGTTTACGTTACTCGACACTGACTCTCGGACACAAACATGAAATGAATACACTTCCCACAGTGGGTAACCCACCCTAGTTATCGCTCTGACAATGACTCAGTGAAACCTGTCGGAGGCCCAGTGGGTGCTGCTGGGCAGTCTCATATGAGGGACTCTGCTTAGCTGGTGACGCCGGCGTCTCCCTCCCGACCTGGGGAGGGGACGAGCGTGACTCTGTGTGAGTGAACAGAATGACGACCAGAGCAGGAGAGAGATGACAGCAACCAGGATGAGAATAAGTATGACCAGAATAGGGCCGTGGACGGGACTGCAGTGCCTTTATATGGGGGAGAAACAGCCGGCGTTTTGACCTCTGCCAATTAACACTAAACTGCTTAGATCTGGACAGCCAGGTGCATGGTCATGCCCAGGTGTGTCATGGTTAGGTGTGGTTGGAGGTGTGTCGACCCGGTATGCTGGGGTATCATGAGGTCTATAGTGTACTCGCTGTTATATGTGTTGCAATTCTCTGGGCTGTAAGCTATGGTCTGATAACACTGGTCAACAAAGTGTTTGTTGCATTGCTATAAACACTTGATTCTACCTAATTTGGGTGTGCTGATCTCATATCTGAAGTTAGTTTCTTTCTGTAAGCTCTAGTTTTTTTGCAATCAAGGTATTTTGAAATTTCAAAATTTCGTCTTCGTCTTATTGACCTCGTCGTCTATCTTGAAAAATATGTCATTAAACTGTCATTAAATTAGCTGGGTAATAAACAATAAAATATTACATATTCTAAATTTATTCAACAACACAATTTGAAACATGTTCCATCTAAAACAAAGGTTGAAATTTGTATAAAACTCATTGTTAGGTAAGAAATTTGTTACTATGAGGAGACAAAGCCCAATCACATTTTAGCCAGGTAGGAATTTGCGCTTGAAGCTCTTGCGTTTGTGAAATGTCTCAGGGCACTCTCGTTTAATGCTCCAGCAGTAGTCTGCCATCATATGTTTGTCCCATCTCCCTTGGTAGCGGTCTTCCATGGTCTTGAGATCCTGATGAAACCGCTCGCCTTGCTCGTCACTTACTGCCCCTAGGTTCTCAGGGAATCTATCAAGATGACTATATAGGAAATGGAGTTTGACACTCATATTGCATCCAAGGTCATGAAAGGCTGACAACATGGTTGCTACAAGGGTTTCATAGTTGTCAGCCTTTTTATTACCAAGAAAGTTTTCCATTACCGCCACAAATGAAAGCCATGCACCCCTTTCCTTGTCGTCCATCTTTCTGACAAAGTCTTGATCACGTACAAGTGCACGAATTTGTGGTCCATCAAACACACCTGCCTTTATCTTCTCAAATGACAAAGCAGGGTGAGCAGAGACTATGTGTTGGAAGCATTCACCATCAGTATTAAATGCTCTGACAAACTGTTTCATCAGGCCCAGCTTGATATGGAGAGGAGGAAATATGATCTTTTCTCGACTGACGATTGGATCATTGACAATGTTTGGCATACCAGCTTCCAGAGTCTCACGTAAGGGCCACTCCTTCAGGTTCCAATGCCTGTCTCTAGCTCGGCTGTCCCACATGCAAAGAAAGCAGGGATACCTTGTAAATCCTCTTTGTTGGCCAAGAAGGAAGTTCACCATTTTGAGGTCAACACAAATTGTCCAGTTGTGCTCATGGTATTTTAGCAGGTGAATCACAGTTTTAATGTCATTATACTCCTCTCGTAAGCACACAGAATGACCCACTGGAACAGCTGCATAGACATTACCATTATGTAGTAGCACACACTTCAGGCTACGCTTACAACTATCTAGAAATAATCGCCAGTCATTTGGACTATACAATGGAATCCCTAATTCCTGGAGAAGACCCGGGATATTATGACAGTAAACAAACTTATTCTCCTCTGTAAAGAATGGCACAAAATCCTGTTCCCGCTTTCTGAAGTCTGAAACTTTTGTGGTCTGGTTCAGTAGAGCCTTTTCTTGCAACCTAGAAGCTAGAACTTCTGCTGCATTTTTGGAGAGACCCAAATCACGCACAAGGTCATTCAGCTCTGGCTGACTAAACTTCTGAAGGGTTGATGACTCTGGTGTACCATCAGAAGAATCGTCGGAATCTGCAAGTATTTCTTGAGTTTCATGTTCACTCTCTTGGTCTTTGTCGCTTCCCTCCTCTTCAGCTGGAGACAACCCATTAAAAACTGGAACTGGTAGCTCATCAGAGTGCAAAGTAGGTCGAATTGCTGAAGGGATACTAGGATACGATATTTTATGTCTGTTTTTCATGCCAACACCCTTCGTATTGATCAGACAAAAATAGCAGTCAGTTGTGTGGTCCTTCGGTTCTCGCCAGGTCATGGGAATTCCGAACGGTAAGCCCTTACGTTTTCCTTTTGTCCAGTCACGCAGCATTTCTTCGCAGTTATGACACACAGCATGTGGAGCCCATTTTTTGTCTTGGTCGCCAAGAGTAAGTCCGAAGTACGCTTTATGGCCGCGCCTCACAAACGATGTTATATTGCGCCTCTGACGAATAAGCGTGAAGTATCCACAAATATAACAGAAGGCATCAGGTTTGTTCACACATTGATTTCTCTTTGTAGCCATGACCAAATCTGAAAGAAAAAACAGACAAAATTATATCTCCCTATTGATACCATAATCGTGTAATTAATTAATTTGACGGCAAACGGCTAGAATGTAAAACCTCAAATTTCATGAAAACTGGAGCATGCAGAACAAAACTGGTTTCAAATATGAAATCAGCAGATCAAAAATGGTAAGAAACAGTAAAGAAATCTCATGCAACTGGGAATTATAAAAAATTTGTTGTCCTGTGAAATCAATCATTACACCTCCCGCCACGACCAAAGCTTCCATCACAGAGAACTGATGACACATATAGACAGTAATATCAAGTGTAGTATCTCAGATAGACCTTGAGGCGATAATACAGTTTCACATTCACAAAAAATAATCTCATAGATGTATGATTTTTTCTATTGGCCGAGTATGATCTGACAAAGCTCACTATACCTCCCACCAAGATCAAAGCTTCTATGCCAGGAGAAAAAAAAACACACAGTAAGTGAACTTAGAATGAAATTATCCTTCATATCTAGCATTGAATCCGAGACAAACTTTCAAATCACATTCTACAACATTGTGTTTCGAAGTGCAAAACATTGATCAAATGAACTCATAGAAAAAGTGACTAATGTTCGTTATAGCATTCGTTCGTTATAGGATTAATCCGTTCCAGGCCCCCAAATACAACCACTTAACACTGAAAAAATTCTGTGGAAAATGTAAAAAATACGGTACTCTATCTTACCTTAGTGTTATTCAGCATACAGGTACCCCTAAACACTGGCACAGCACTATCACTTCCACTGGGAGTCTTGGCTTTAAGGTCCTCAAACAATTGTTTAGCCTTTTCACAAATTATAACTTCACTAATGTTACCACCTGCCATTTCTTTCTCCTTTATCCACACTAGGAGTAAATTTTCCATCTCTTCAATCACATTACACCTTGCTTTGCTAAGTCTAAAGATTCCCTTAGCCACTTGCACAGTTTTTAACTCCTCTTTATTCTTCAAAATCGTACATATAGTCGATTTAGCCATCCCATACTCATCACTAAGTTTCGCAATGCTTCTTCCATTCTCACGTTTTTTATAATTTCTTTCTTAGTTTCAAGGGTTATTAGCTTTCTCACTCGCTTTGGACGATTCATTGTTACAATTGTATACTTGTATAACAAAATAGTTATACAAATAACGCGAATTTCCCCATCAAAAGACGAAATTTCAACAATAACAGTGGTGCACTGGCTACACAATGAGACAAAGATGGCGCCTGACGCTCTTGTTGTGGGTCTCGGTACAACAATATTCATGTGCCAGGCGAAATAGTCCCGTATTCATCTGCGTTCGTTGTAGGAATTGCGTTCGTTATAGCATTCTCAATTTTATAGGTAAAACCGTTCGTTATAGGAATATTCGTAGTAGGATCCGTTCGTTATAGCATACCCCACTACTTCAAAATACACAAAAAATGCGCCTACTTCACAAGTCAGGGGATTTATATCTTTTTATTATACATCAACAACATCAGTACATTAATGTAGTCCATCATGGCTCACGTCCTCCATCCAGCTGGTCAGACATAAAGGAAATTCCATTAAAGTCCCAGATTTCAGAAGGGCAAAATTTGATAGTTTAAAGAGGCAGCTGAGAGAGGGGGTGTCTCGCTTGGATGTGAACCTGACAGATGACTCCAACCTGATAACGAGATCTGAGATTGCCGAGTTCCACGATAATTTAAATAACGAGTTACTTAATGCACAAAGGCAGAACATGCCATACAAAAAACTCAGATCAGACAACAATGACCCTAAATGGATAAATTATTATTTAAAGATCATTATTGGCCAAAGGAAGGCTATAGGTAAAAGGATAAGTAGTGGCGAATTTTACCTCGGGGAATATTATAAGGTACTGGCCGGTAGGGTTAAGACCGAGATAAGAAAGGCCAAGAGGAACTATGAACTGAAGGTAGCAGGGGAGGCGAAAACAAACCCCAAAGGATTCTACCAAATGTATCAAACTAAAACATGAGATAAGATTGGACCAATACAGTCAGATACCGGCGAGCTAACTGATAACGATGGAGAAATGAGCAATAATCTGAATAAATATTTTTCAACAGTTTTCACCACCGAAAATTTAAACATGATACCCGAGGCACCGACTCTAGTCAGAGATAGTGAAGAAAACAAATTAAGAGAGATAGTAGTGACTAGTAACGATGTTAATAAGCAAATAGACAAACTGAAGCCTAAAAGTCACCTGGTCCCCATGAGATATTTGCCAGAGTATTAAAGGAATGTAAGGAAGAGCTTAGTATGCGCTTAGCAAAGATGTTTAACAAGTCATTAAAAACAAGTGTAGTACCAGAATCCTGGAGGATAGCGAATGTAATACCGATTTTCAAGAAGGGGAATAGATCATTATCCTCCAACTACCGCCCAATCAGTATAATATCAATAGTAGGTAAATTACTAGAATTAATTATTTCAAACTCTATTCGAAACCACCCGGAAAAGCACAAGTTGATCAATGATTCCCAACATGGCTTCACAAGCGGGCGTTCATGTCTACCTAATCTATTAACATTCTTTTCATCAGTTTTCGAATCGGTGGACGAGGGGCACAATTATGATGTGGTGTATTTCGAGTGTAGCAAAGCCTTCAACAGAGTCCCCCACGAAAGACTAATTAGAAATGTAGAAGCGCATGGCATCAAAGGTAATAATATCCTTAAATGGATTACGGCGTGGTTACGGGTCAGGAAACAGCGAGTGAGCATAAACGGCACTAAATCGCATTGGAGCAAGGTCACAAGTGGAGTTCCCCAAGGCTCAGTACTTGGACCATTATTATTTATTATATACATAAACGACATAGATATCGGCATAGACAGCAACATAAGTAAATTTGCTGATGACACTAAAATAGGACGTGTTACTAAATCTGACGAGGACTCAGCAAAACTACGGGAAGATCTAAACAAATTTTTCGAATGGTCTGAAAAATGGCAGATGAAATTCAACGTGGACAAATGTAAAGTACTTAGTATAGGAGCTGTAAACAGGGAAACCAGATACCAGATGAACAACGATGCCATAGAGAAATCAGACTGCGAGAGAGAGTTAGGAGTAATGATAAGTAAGAACCTTAAGCCAAGTAAACAATGTGTTTTTGCTCGCAACAAGGCTAATAAAGTACTTGGGTTCATACAAAGGAGTGTTAGTTACAATACTAGCGAGGGCATCCTAAAACTGTATCTTGCTTTTGTGAGACCACACCTGGATTACGCAGTTCAGTTCTGGTCACCGTATTACAGAATGGATATAGAATCATTGGAAAGAATTCAGAGGAGAATGACAAGACTAATCCCGGGCATTCGGAACCTTGAGTATAGAGACAGGTTAAAGCATCATAATTTGCACTCCATCGAGAGACGTAGAGTGAGGGGCGACATGATAGAGGTGTATAAATGGAAGTCAGGGTTAAACAAAGGGGTCATTACAAAGGTACTCAAACTATCCAACCAGGAGCGAACTCGTAACAATGGTTTTAAATTTGACAAATTTAGATTGTGGTTTGAAATTGGTAAACACTGGTTTGGAAACAGAGTAGTGGATGAGTGGAACAAGTTACCAAATATCATCATTAACTCGAATAAGCTGAATAGCTTCGAACATAGGTTGGATGCTTATATGAGCAATAGGGGTTGGGTATAAACAGGACTGCCCAGTATGGGTCAATAGGCCCGCTGCAGTTTCCTCCATTCTTGTGTTCTTGTGTATGGAAATAGGGGATGCCGGCAGCACAGTAGCGGTGGTGGGTTGATTCATCTGATGATCCACCTTTTCATCATCGACTTTCTTTTAATGTCAGCATAGCACGTCTTCTGTCTTATTTCTTCACATAGCACTCCTTTCTTTCTTCAATACCGCACCTTGTAGGTCGTGTTTCCACACCTTTTGAATTCTTCTCACTTCCTCCTGGTATCTATGCTATTCCAGATGAGTGCTTCTAGCCCATCTGCGTTTTTCCTCTACGTTTAGAGCTTCATTTTCATATTTCAGCTGAATTTTCTGTTCCATCTGCGTTTTTCCTTAGTACAGCATCATTTTCCAACATATTCCAGATGATTATCTGTTCATCTGCCTTCCGCCCCTCCGGCCGGGACGAAAGCCGGTCCACTGCGTGGGTTGTCATCACCTTGGGTGACGCGTGGGGCAGGTTTCCTCGGACAATAGGTCGCCCTCGTACGTGAGTGTTGGCGAGACTCTTGACCGTCCTGTCCCATACCCTCAACAGTGGTGAATCCCTCCCTGGGTGGGCTCACCAGGGTTCGTTTGTGTGGTTCTGCATTCCACATTCCTTAACTTCCTAACGTAGAAAAATATAAAATCTTCTTAATCCTAGACCAAGGGAGGACTTGAATGAAGTGAAGTGGTGTGTGGTGGGTTGGGTGCTGCATTCATCACACTGCATTCATCCCGCTGCATTCGTCACTCTGTTTCTCCTCTGCTCGTGTGTACTGTGGTTGAAGTCCGGAGCCATGGGGCGGTACTGTGTGTGACATTTGACAGAAAAACAATCCTAAAGGGATGATGGATTAGTTGGAAGTGCATCCGTAAAAAAAAGTTTACTTTACATGTTACGTCAATGTTTGGCAACTATGGTTTCCGTCATGACAATGTTCTCATTAGGCTGGGTCGGGGAGTGAAGCTCTGTGCACTACACTGAATATCATTTACCACTACACGTCAAAGAGTACATTACAAATCATACTAGCATAAAAATATACTGAGTGAGGCTCTGCATTTATCGCAATATTAAGTTACATTAACCATCATTTTCAACACATAGCCTACGGGACAAAAGACTGGGGATGAGTGTGGCCAAACGAGGCGGGTCGGGTCAGAAGGACGTGAGGTCACACGGGCGGGTGAGGTGAGGCGGGGCGAGTGAGGCGAGGTGGGTGTAGTGGGGAGGAGGCGAGGCGTGGCTGGCCTGGTCTAGGCCGGAGCGGGGCGGAGCGGGGCGGAACGGGGCAGGGCAGGGCAGGGACGGAGAGGTAAGGAGGGTGAGGTGAGGATTAGGACAGGGAGGAGGATGTAGGTTATAAGATATGTTAGATGATAACAGTTAGCACAGACACAGCTTCTATCACTAAAACACAATGTGTACATTTAACATTGACCGACAATTAAAATGCACTAGGGATATTGAGAACGTCACAGATCGCGGGGGGCACTGAGAAATTATATCAAGCACTGAACATATTGCTAGTAAAAATTAGCGCATACCACGACGAGAGACATTTACTTGAGCTGTAAAGATGACACACTTGGACACTTTTCACCCTACTACGCAGGAACTCCTTATTACGCACTTTTGAACAATACTCAAACTGACGAGCCAGGTGTTATGGCTAAACGAGGGAAGGCGTGGGTTTATGTTAAGTTCGCTGCCACCATTATAGTAAGACAAAACTCACCGGAAGAGGATATTACATATAAGAAGAATATTTATAGTAGGAGGATGTAGAGGCAGGAAGCTTGGTAGCGTGGCCGGTTAGTTATTTACACTGTCATTACACTTATTTTATCTCATCTGTCAATACACGTATATTACGTTCTTAAGGGACAACTTCTCAAACACCACTTCGATACAACTATTTGATAATTCACTCAATGACACGGACACATAAATATCAATATTATATCTGGGTTACTAGCACATTATGTTTACGTTACTCGACACTGACTCTTGGACACAAACATGAAATGAATACACTTCCCATAGGTAACCCACCCTAGGGATAGCTCTGACAACGACTCACGGGAAACCTGGCGGAGGCCCAGTGGGTGCTGCTGGGCTGTCTCATATGCGAGACTTTGCTTAGCTGGTGACACCGGGGTCTCCCTCCTGACCTGGGAAGGGGACGAGCGTGATTCTGTGTGAGTGAACAGAATGACTACCCGAGCGGGAGAGAGATGACAGCAATCAGGATGAGAATCAGTATGACCAGAATAGGGCCGTGGACGGGACTGCAGGGCCTTTATATGGGGGAGGAACAGCAGGCGTTTTGACCTCTGCCAATTAACACTAAACTAGTTAGATCTGGACAGCCAGGTGCGTGGTCATGTCCAGGTGTGTCTTGGTTAGGTGTGGTTGTAGGTCAAGTCACCTGCTAACTCAAGTAATTATTGGGCGAGGTCAGGTCCCTCGGGTCCTGACTCAAGGTGTGTTGACCCGTTATGTTGGGGTACCATGAGGTCTATAGTGTGCTCACTGTTGCATAAGAACATAAGAATGGAGGAAACTGCAGCGGGCCTATTGGCCCATACTGGGCAGTCCCGTTTACACCCAACCCCAATTGCTCATATAAGCATCCAACCTATGTTTGAAGCTATTCAGCGTATTCGAGTTAATGATGATATTTGGTAACTTGTTCCATTCATCCACTACTCTGTTTCCAAACCGGTGTTTACCTATTTCACTCCTAAATCTAAATTTGTCTAATCTAAAACCATTGTTACGAGTTCGCTCCTGGTTGATAGTTTGAGTACCTTTGTAATGTCCCCTTTGTTTAGCCCTGACTTCCATTTATACACCTCTATCAGGTCGCCCCTCACTCTACGTCTCTCGATGGAGTGCAAATTAAGATGCTTTAACCTGTCTCTATACTCAAGGTTCCGAATGCCAGGGATTAGTCTTGTCATTCTCCTCTAAATTCTTTCCAATGATTCTATATCCATTCTGTAATACGGTGACCAGAACTGAACTGCGTAATCCAGGTGTGGTCTCACAAGAGCAAGATACAGTTTTAGGATGACCTCGTTAGTATTGTAACTAACACTCCTTTGTATGAACCCAAGTACTTTATTAGCCTTGTTACGAACAAAAACACATTGTTTACTTGGCTTAAGGTTCTTACTTATCATTACTCCTAAATCTCCTGCGCAGTCGGATTTCTCTATGGCATCGTTGTTCATCTGGTATCTGGTTTCCCTGTTTACATCTCCTATACTAAGTACTTTACATTTGTCCACTTTGAATTTCATCTGCCATTTTTCAGACCATTCGAAAAATTTGTTTAGATCTTCCTGTAGTTTTGCTGAGTCCTCGTCAGATTTAATAACACGTCCTATTTTAGTGTCATCAGCAAATTTACTTATGTTGCTGTCTATGCCGATATCTATGTCGTTTATGTATATAATAAATAATAATGGTCCAAGTACTGAGCCTTGGGGAACTCCACTTGTGACCTTGCTCCAATGGGACTTAGTGCCGTTAATGCTCACTCGCTGTTTCCTGTCCTGTAACCACGCCCTAATCCATTTAAGCATGTTACCTTTGATGCCACGAGCTTCTACCTTTCTAATTAGTCTTTCGTGGGGGACTCTGTCGAAGGCTTTGCTAAGTCGAGATATACCACATCATAATTGTGCCCCTCGTCCACCAATTCGAAAACTGATGAAAAGAATGTTAATAGATTAGTTAGACATGAACGTCCGCTTGTGAATCCATGCTGGGAATCATTGATCAATCTGTGCTTCTCCAGGTGATTTCGAATAGAGTTTGAAATGATTGCTTCCAGTAATTTGCCTACTATTGATGTTAGACTGATTGGGCGGTAGTTAGAGGATAGTGATCTATCCCCCTTCTTGAAAATCGGTATGACATTCGCTATCCTCCAGGATTCTGGTACTACACCTGTTTTTAAGGACATGTTAAACAACTTTGCTAAGGGCATACTAAGCTCTTCCTTACATTCCTTTAATACTCTGGCAAATATCTCATCGGGACCAGGTGACTTATTAGGCTTTAGTTTGTCTATTTGCTTACTAACATCGTTACTAGTCACTACTATCTCGCTTAATTTGTTTTCTTCACTATCTCTGAATAGAGTCTGTGCCTCGGGTATCATGTTTAAATTTTCGGTGGTGAAAACTGTTGAAAAATATTTATTCAAATTATTGCTCATTTCTCCGTCGCTATCAGTGAGCTCGCCGGTATCTGACCGTATTGGTCCAATCTTTTCTCGTGTTTTAGTTTGATACATTTGGTAGAATCCTTTTGGATTTGTCTTCGCCTCCCTTGCTATCCTTACCTCATTATTCCTCTTGGCTTTCCTTATCTCGGTTTTAACCCTACTCGCCAATATCTTATAATAATCCTGGAGGAAAATTTTGCCACGCTTTATCCTTCTACCTATAGCCTTCCTTTGGCCAATGATGATCTTTAAATAATTATTTATCCATTTAGGGTCATTGTTGTCTGATCTGAGTTTTTTGTATGGTATGTTCTGCTTCTGTGCATTAAGTAACTCATTATTTAAATTGTTGTGGAACTCGGCAGTCTCAGATGTCGTTATCAGGTCGGAGTCATCTGTCAGGTTCACTGCCAAGCGTGACACCCCCTCTCTCAGCTGCCTCTTTAAACTGTCAAAGTACCCCCTTCTGAAATCTGGTACTTTAGTGGAATTTTCCTTAAGTCTGCCCTGAAAATCTAAGTGGAATCTAATTTCTTTGTGATCGCTGTTTGCAAGTTCGTTCCCTACCTCGACATTGCTAATGAGGTTTTCTCTGTTCGACAGAACTAAATCGAGTATATTATTACCCCGTGTGGGTTCGGTTATATGTTGACTTAGGAATCAGTCTTGGATCGTCTCGAGGAAATCCTCTGATTCTGAGTTACCGGTAAGGTCAGTCCAATCTATTTGGCCAAGGTTAAAGTCGCCTACTATACAGACTTTGTTGTGTATGGAAGCCCTGCGTAATTCATTCCAGATAAGTCGCTCATTGACTCTATCAAGATTGGCAGGTCTATATATTACTCCTGTGATTAATTTCTCCCTACCGTCGCTTAATTCTATCCAAATTGTTTCTGTATTCCGCTCAGTTTTTATTTCCTTATTTATTTCACACTTCAGATTATCCCTAACGTAGATTGCTGCTCCACCTCCTTTCCTGGTTTGCCTATCGGTATGGAACAATTGGTAACCCGCAATTTGGTATTCGACCGGCAACTCACGTGAGTCTAGGTTGATCCATGTTTCAGGGAATGCTATTAATCGATTTTTTCGGTACATACCAAGGCCCTAATATCATCCATTTTGTTTCTCATACTTCTACTGTTCGCGTAGTTGACATTTAAGTTAGTCGTGTTCTGAGTCCTCCCTTTACCCTTCTGTAATTTGTGTGAGGAAGAATATAATTTGTGTTTCGTGCAGGATGTCTGTGAACAACCTTTAAAATAAATATACATATAGGAAAACATACAATGTATTCGTGCAATCATACAGTAGCTATTAATTTTCAATTTTGCTACTTACAGCTGTATAACTAATCCCTGTGGTTCGGATATTATGGTATTGAATGTTACAGAGTATTTCATATAAATTCTTTGTTTAGTTCTGTATATAGAAAGTAACATATTCACAACTGTGCGAGTACAGGATTGTGAGGCTGCACACTTTGTTATTCACATTTGCGTGAGAAGTATTCAAGCACATTGTGTGTTTCGTTCTATACATGGGAAATGATACAGCTACTAAGTGCAAAAAAGTGGATACAATCTTAATATGTCAGCTATTACTTGTCATTAGAGATGAAGTGTTGTGATATTACACACACAGTGTGATTGGACCCGTCCCTAAAAGGTTCTATCTTCACACAGTCTAGGACTAGTGTTCGAGTGTGTGGCCATATGTCTGGCCACACTTATCATAGTTTCATTACCACTTCGTGTCATCTCCATAGTTGAATGATAAAGATCTCAATGTTCGTTAACCAATCATATTATGCAGACTGTACTATTTTCAGGCACATCAACCGGATCATATTTACAATTGTAATTCGAGATCTAATGCCATATGCAGAAGAGCTACCAGGATATTTACAGCGTTGCGTCTCACAGTTACTCTTGCCAACCTTAACGAAACAAAAGGAGCAGCACTGCAGCAGCAGTGCTCGAACTGAAAACCCTCGAACCCAGAAGTGCAGATGCAGTATATACTTGTTTTGGCGGGTGGACTATCGTGGACAAAAGTTCGCTCCTTCCCAAACTGAAGCAGTATCGACCCGAACAGCACACCAGCACCAGATAACAATCAGGGTAAGTCAGTTCGGAGACTCATTCCTGTGTCTCAGTTTCACTACAGGGAGCAAACTTTTGTCCACGATAGTACATAGAGAGTACAGACACCTAATATACATAAACACAAGTTCAGACAGATGCTGATAGGTTACACGGCCGTGTCCAAAGTATTACTGCAAGTTTCACCAACAAATAATAAAAATTTATTAAAAATAAAGCCATCACTGTAGAGAGTAAAACAATCGTGTTTAGAAATTAATATTCTACAATTATAAAAACACACACACACACACACACACACGCATACACCCAGACGAATCCCTATCATCACGCCGAGCAAGCATAAGAAAGTTAAGCCAGTGCCAGAAATACAGTGTGCTCGCTTTGAAGTGCCGCGACTATAGTACAGCGTCCCATCCCTATTGCTGTCCAATGTTACATCGTTATGCAACAAGGTGGAGGAGGTCAGTGTTACAGTAAAGTCAGTTGGTGCAGGTATTGTGGCGATTACCGAGGCGTGGCAAATTGTTCCTGAGATCTGTGCCATAGAAAACTATGAGTTATTTCACCACCTTAGAAAGGACAGGAGAGGTGGGGGTGTAGTGCTGTACTGTCGCAGTGACCTCAAACCATCACGCCTAGGTGTTAATATACCTGAAGATGTAGAAGCTTTGTGGGTTATGGTCACTCCCATCTCCCACCCCCGCCAGCTTGCCTCCCTCATTGTCTGCTTGGCTTATCAACCCCCCCCCCCCAACGCTCGCACCTACCGCCAATGTACTGGATACTCATATAATAGACACTGCTGACACTGCCGACTCCCTGAGATCCAGATTTCCATGTGCTAAACTAGTGATATGCGGTGACTTTAATGAGTTAGACACCAGTGACATCACCCAACACCTCCACCTTGCACAAATAGTTGACTTTCCTACACATGGGAATGCCACCCTGGACCTCATCATGACTGATCTCGGCAACCACTACCTCCTCCCCCCCCCCCCCAGGAGCTGCCCCCCATGGGGCGCAGCCCCCACCTGTCTCTACTGTGGTCACCTACACCTACCATCTCACGACCGTCAGTTGTCACCAGGACTTACCGGCTTACCCCTGACTCTGCCATGCGGCGTTTCGGACAATGGGTGACCCGGTATCACCTGGACTGAAGTGATCACGGTAGATGATGTGCAGAACAAGTGGGATAATTACCTGGACACTATCACCAAAGCCTACCACCACTTCTTTCTAGCCAAGACACAGAGGATCCACCTCGATGATGTCACGTGGATTACACCCCGTATCAAAAGACTAATTGAGCAGCGCATCAAGACATACTACACCAACAACCGCCTGTACAAAAGTCTACGTAACCAGGTCATCAGGAAAATCAAGTCAGCCAAGAAGTCTTATTATCCCAGGAAAGTGCACGGCCTCAAGGAAGTCGGCAACGATCAGTGGTACTCTAAGGTAAAACATCTCTGTGGTCTCAACCGTCAGTCTCCCACATTTCCTTTATCTCTCATTTACCTAGTGATGAGGCACCTGAGACAATTAATAACCATTTTGCTACCATATGTCATACCCTACCAAGTCTTGACCTCACTCTCCTCCCGGCTTACTTACCTACCCCCTCCCCCCTCCCAGTGTTCAACCTATTGAAATTGTCAACAAACTCCTAAAATTTAAATCTAAACGCTCCACAACCCCAATTAACCTCCCAATCAAAACATATACAAGGAGTTTGTAGTCGAACTTGCCATGCCCCTCTGTTCCATTATTAATGCATCCCTCAGACAAAGCAAATGCCCTAATGAATGGAAAACCGCATTTGTCACCCCCATCCCCAAGGTCCCCACCCCACAGTCCCCTAGTGACCTTAGGCCAGTTGCCATAACCCCCATACCCAGTCTACTCTGTGAAGACTTTGTTTTTAAATAGGCATTTGCTTGTATTTATCAGTCGATTGATCCACAGCAATTTGGATATATGAGGACCTCCTCAACATCACACTGCTTAGTTAGTTTCCTGGATTTCCTGCATAAGAACATGGAGAAACGTAAGACATCACTGGCCGTTGCCCTTGTTGACTTCAAGAAAGCTTTTGACCTTGTTGATCACTGCATTGTTATCAACAAGGCCATTGCACTAGGGATGCTCACCAACCTGGTCTCATGGCTCACTGATTTCCTGAGTGAGCGTCATCAAGCAGACAGGTACTAGGGTTCTGTCTCCACATTCCAACACCTCACCTGCGGTGTTCCCCAGGGGAACAAGATGGGACCACTGTGCTTCCTAATCCTGATCAACGACGCTCTATCGGATACTCCTCACAGGCGGAAGTACGTGGATGACTGCACTGTGGGGGTTACAGTGGACAACACCTCACCGGACTACTCATCGTTACAAGGCACCCTGGACAGGCTACAGGCATGGACTATGGAGAACAAGGTCACCATCAACCACACCAAAACCGTAGTCATGCACATCAATACCGCCACCACTCCAGTGTAAGCTCCAGCAGTCACAGTGGGTGCCCATCCTCTCCAGTTAGTGCAATCTGCCAAACTCCTGGGTGTTACCATAGACCACAAACTGCACTGGAAGGCCCATGTAAACACCGCAATCAAGCCAGACTCGTACCGAATCTACATGCTACAGCGACTCAGGTCACTTGGGGCATCCATGCCAGAGCTGAGGACTATCTACAATGCCTTTATTCTACCAAAATTAACGTATGCGTCACCAGCCTGGTCGTCTTCTCTCAACTCTACCCAATAACATCAGCTAGAGAAGGTACAGAAAAGGACCTACAGTAAAATGCTTGGCGCAGATTACTCCGGCTACAACAACGTTCTTTCTACCCTGGAAATACCATCCCTCAGTGACCTCCACCACAAAGTACTAGCAAGGTTTCGCAGTGGACTACTTCACCATCCTTGTCATAGCCACCTACTGCCACCGGCAGTCCCCAGCCCACCTCGCGGAGTCTGCCACTACAACAAAATTCAGCCCATAAAAGCCTGCACTGATAGATATAAGAACAAGTGATCGTGGACCCTTCGTGCCCTGTGGCGAAACCCGTGGTGCAGTCTACCAAATGTGAAAGTTTGAACGCTCGTGGTTGGTCTCGTGCTTGCCTTCCTAAAGAAACCATCGACATGGGACCAGGTTTGTTCCACTCTACGAATTTCTTGCGATTTTTCCACCAAGTTTGATGAAAAACGATTGTGCTGTTTCGGCTGCCCAGAACAGACACACTCACAGACACACTGCTATTCCTATAGTATATGAAACAATCATGGTCGTGGTTGTAATAATCATGGTCGTGGTTGTTATAATCACGGTCGTGGTTGTTATAATCATAGTCGTGGTGGTTATGATTATAGTCGTGGTTGTTATAATCATAGTCGTGGTTGTTATGATCAAAGTCGTGGTTCTTATATTCATAGTCGTGGTTGTTATAATCACGGTCGTGGTTGTTATAATCATGGTCGTGGTTGTTACGATTATAGTTGTGGTTGTTATAATCATGGTCGTGGTTGTTATAATCATAGTCGTAGTTGTTATAATCATGGTCGTGGGTGTTATAATCATGGTCGTAGTCGTTATGATTATAGTCGTGGTTGTTATAATCATGGTCGTGGTTGTTATAATCATGGTCGTGGTTGTTATAATCATGGTCGTGGTTGTTATAATCATGGCCTTGGTTGTTAAAATCATGGTCGTGGTTGTTTTAATCATAGTCGTGGTTATTATAATCATAGTCGTGGTTGTTATGATCACGGTCGAGGGTGTTATAATCATGGTCGTGGTTGTTATAATCATGGTCGTGGTTATAATAATGGTCGTGGTTGTTATAATCATGGTCTTGGCTGTTATAATCATGGTCGTGATTGTTACAATCTTGGTCGTGGTTATAATCATGGTCGTGGTTATAATCATGGTCGTGGTTGTTATAATCATGGTCATGGTCGTTATGATTATAGTCGTGGTTGTTATAATCATGGTCGTGGTTGCTATAATAATGGTCGTGGTTGTTTTATAATCATGGTCGTGGTTGTTATAATCATGGTCGTGGTTGTTATAATCATGGTCTTGGTTGTTAAAATCATGGTCGTGGTTGTTTTAATCATAGTCGTGGTTATTATAATCATAGTCGTGGTTGTTATGATCACGGTCGAGGGTGTTATAATCATGGTCGTGGTTGTTATAATCATGGTCGTGGTTATGATCATGGTCGTGGTTGTTATAATCATGGTCTTGGTTGTTATAATCATGGTCGTGGTTGTTACAATCTTGGTCGTGGTTATAATCATGGTCGTGGTTATAATCATGGTCGTGGTTGTTATAATCATGGTTGTGGTCGTTATGATTATAGTCGTGGCTGTTATAATCATGGTCGTGGTTGTTATAATCATGGTCGTGGTTGTTATAATCATGGTCGTGGTTGTTTTAATCATAGTCGTGGTAATTATAATCATAGTCGTGGTTGTTATGATCACGGTCGAGGGTGTTATAATCATGGTCGTGGTTGTTATAATCATGGTCGTGGTTGTTATAATCATGGTCGTGGTTGTTATAATCATGGCCTTGGTTGTTATAATCATGGTCGTGGTTATTATGATCATGGCCGCTGTTCTTATAATCATAGTTGTGGTTGTTATAATTATGGTCGTGGTTGTTATAATCATAGTCGTGGTTGTTATAATCATGGTCGTGGTTCTTATAATCATGGTCGTGGATGTTATAATCATGGTCGTGGGTGTTATAATCATGGTCGTGGGTGTTATAATCATGGTCGTGGTCTTTATGATTATAGTCGTGGTTGTTATAATCATGGTCGTGGTCTTTATGATTATAGTCGTGGTTGTTATAATCATGGTCGTGGTTGTTATAATCATGGTCGTGGTTGTTATAATCATGGTCGTGGATGTTATAATCATGGTCGTGGGTGTTATAATCATGGTCGTTATTGTTATAATCATGGTCGTGGTTCTTATAATCATGGTCGTGGATGTTATAATCATGGTCGTGGGTGTTATAATCATGGTCGTGGGTGTTATAATCATGGTCGTGGTCTTTATGATTATAGTCGTGGTTGTTATAATCATGGTCGTGGTCTTTATGATTATAGTCGTGGTTGTTATAATCATAGTCGTGGTTGTTATAATCATGGTCGTGGTTGTTATAATCATGGTCGTGGTTGTTATAATCATGGTCGTGGGTGTTATAATCATGGTCGTGGTCTTTATGATTATAGTCGTGGTTGTTATAATCATGTTCGTGGGTGTTATAATCATGGTCGTGGGTGTTATAATCATGGTCGTGGTTGTTATAATCATGGTCGTGGTTGTTATAATCATGGTCGTGGGTGTTATAATCATGGTCGTGGTCCTTATGATTATAGTCGTGGTTGTTATAATCATGGTCGTGGTTGTTATAATCATGGTCGTGGTTTTTATAATCATGGTCGTGGTTTTTATAATCATGGTCGTGGTTGTTATAATCATGGTCGTGGGTGTTATAATCATGGTCGTGGTTGTTATAATCATGGTCGTGGGTGTTATAATCATGGTCGTGGTTGTTAAAATCATGGTCGTGGTTGTTATAATCATGGTCGTGGTTGTTATAATCATGGTCGTGGTTATAATCATGGTCGTGGTTATTATGATCATGGTCTCTGTTCTTATAATCATAGTCGTGGTTGTTATAATCATAGTCGTGGTTATTATAATCATGTTCGTGGTTGTTATAATCATGGTCGTGGTCTTTATGATTATAGTCGTGGTTGTTATAATCATGGTCGTGGTTCTTATAATCATGGTCGTGGTTGTTATAATCATGTTCGTGGTTGTTATAATCATGGTCGTGGGTGTTATAATCATGGTCGTGGTTGCTATAATCATGGTCGTTGTTGTTATAATCATGGTCGTGGGTGTTATAATCATGGTCGTGGTCTTTATGATTATAGTCGTGGTTGTTATAATCATGGTCGTGGTTGTTATAATCATAGTCGTAGTTGTTATAATCATGGTCGTGGGTGTTATAATCATGGTCGTGGTCGTTATGATTATAGTCGTGGTTGTTATAATCATGGTCGTGGTTGTTATAATCATGGTCGTGGTTGTTATAATCATGGTCGTGGTTGTTATAATCATGGTCTTGGTTGTTAAAATCATGGTCGTGGTTGTTTTAATCATAGTCGTGGATATTATAATCATAGTCGTGGTTGTTATGATCACGGTCGAGGGTGTTATAATCATGGTCGTGGGTGTTATAATCATGGTTGTGGTCTTTATGATTATAGTCGTGGTTGTTATAATCATGGTCGTGGTTCTTATAAACATGGTCGTGGTTGTTATAATCATGGTCTTGGTTGTTATAATCATGGTCGTGGTTGTTATAATCAAAGTCGTGGTTATTATAATCATAGTCGTGGTTGTTATGATCACGGTCGAGGGTGATATAATCATGGTCGTGGTGTATATAATCATGGTCGTTGTTGTTATAATCATGGTCGTGGTTGTTATAATCATGGTATTGGTTGTTATAATCATGGTCGTGGTTGTTATAATGATGGTTGTAAAGGCCTGGGAATTAGGGATAGAAATCCCTTACCAGGCTAATCAGGATCTTAATAAAGGAAAGTCAAGGACATTGGTTTTCTGAGGAATAGCAAACAACCATTTGAGATTGGCATCTCTTTACTATAAAAAATAAAACACAAAACTCTGACATCACTCAACAAACATCAAATAATTACGGGAGTCAAACAATTAATGCAGTCAATAGGTAATGGAGTTAAACAATTAAGGGAAGCAAACAATTAAAGGAATCAAACAAATAATGGGAGTCAGCAATTAATGGAATTAAACAATTAATGGGAGTCAACGATTGATAGAATCGAACACTAAAGGGGAGTCTGTAATTAATGGAATCAAACAACCATAGAATCAAACAATGAACAGATATTTCCTACGGCAGTGGCCAAGGGGGAAGGTTCTGGAACACTGTGATCCACACTCAGGGTAGGGAAGCGTCCATTCAACTCCACACTCTAGCGACGTCCTGAAATGGCAGGAGAACACCGGGGCACAGACTGATTGAGATGAACTGACGGTAGTGGTATGTGGTAGTGGTAGATGACCAGAGAATTGACAGTCTATAAGTGAAGGTCTGGGGACACAGCCCACGAGTCCAGGACCTATGACGAGATCACAGCCACAATTTGACGAACAGCAGGGTAGCTAGATAGTGACTCTATGGCGGCTGGGGTGAATCTGACCGTGACCCAGATAGTCGCTGCCGTTCTCACCTCTGTCCAACCTTCCCAAGTGTCGTCGCACTAGCAAACAAGCGATTAAGCAGCGGTAACGAGGAGGAAGATCGTTTCCGCCCTTACAATGGTGGCGGTTGTTATAATATGGGTTGTACCTGATACTAACACAGGTAGAATAAACCCCACACCTAATCTTGAATCTCAATAAACCCAGATTAAACTCACCTAATCAACAGGATTAGAGACAAATAGGATTGTACCACCAATACCTATACATTTCACATTGGATTATTAACAAAACATTTAATCACATTTCCAATAGCTAATGTCTTACGGATATCTTAACAAGTTGTGAGTCTTACATGTCTATATAATTATGTTTGTTCCTACAAATATTTATAGTTCGTTCTGTATTGTATTGTATGGTATGGAATTGTATGGTATTGTACTGTATTGTACTGTCACAGGAATAAGCATACTGTACACACTGTAGTCGTTAGGTCCTAAAATGGTCTGGTAACGTTGAAACTGCTCATCCAGACCCATGATGAAACTCAGCTCCCCCCCACCTGTTATCTCTATTTTCTGTTTCCCCTTCTTTATTCTTCTATTTACTCATCTTCCTTCCTTTACTCTTCCAAACAACATTAAAACAAAAAGTAGGCTAAGAAAAATAGTGGGGGGAGGAGGAGGGAGCCGTACGATAACTGCAATCGTGGGCTGACAGCTTACAGTGAATGAGGGTGCGCCAGGTCAGTAGAATTGCATCGTTTTCCAGCGTAAATAAAATGGTTAATTAATGGCTTCCTAAAAAACACATCGACATGGGACCAGGTTTGTTCCACTCTACGATTTTTTTGCGATTTTTCCACCAAGTTTGATGAACAACGATTGTGCCGTTTCGGCTGCCCAGAACAGACACACACACAAACAGACAGACAGACAGACAGACACACGCCTAGTCCAATAGTATATGAGATAGCACCATCCCATCTATTGTTAAAATAATAAACAACTCCTGATTTATGTACTGTAAAGCCCTGTAAATGTATTGAACGCATATCATTATGTCTAAATCACATACAGTATAAGTTTGTATATTTTCAGCCTCCCGGCGTTACATTTACTATTCGTTAGGTGACTGTAAAGTAGATAATTTGGCAGTCTACTGTCGTCCATGCGGGTAACATGGCCAGTCCAACGTAGTTGTTCATGGATAATGACAGCCTCGATGCTCCTACAGTTGGTGTTAGCAAGAATACTGGCATTTGTTCTCTTCTCTTCTCAGCGAAGTCGGAGGATGGAACGTAGACTACTTTGGTGAAAGTTTTCTAGCGCCTTGAGGTGCCTGCTGTATGTGGCCCATGTCTCACTGCCACCGGCAGTCCCCCACCCACCTCGCGCAGTCCGTCACTACAACAAAATTCAGCCCATAAGAGCCCGCACTGATAGATATAAGAATAGCACCATCCCATCTATTGTTAAAATAATAAATAGCTCATGATTGATGTATTGTACAGCCCTGTAAATGTATTGAACATATATCATTTTGTCTAAATCACATGTAAGTTTGTATATTTTCAGCCACCTGCTGCAACTATTAATAAACGGTTTATTATTATTATTATTATTACACACACACACACACACAGACACACACACACAGACACACACACACACACACACACACACACACAGACACACACACACACACACAGACACACACACACACACACAGACACACACACACAGAAATAGCTAGATAGATAGATAGATTTATTATGAGACATAACAAACATAGAGAAGATTACACATATAGAGAAGTATAGAGAGTAGGAATGTAAAGATAGGAAGAGTTGGGTAGCGTGGCCGGGATGTTATTTACTGTGTCAACACACTTATCTTCTATGTCAATACACATATCTATTCTTCTCAAGGACAAATTCTCAAACACCTCTTTGATACAACTATTTATTAATTCACTCAATGACAGGGACACATCAATATCATATTATATCGGGGTACGAACACATTACGTCTTACGTTACTCGACACTGACTTCTCGGACACAACATGAATGAATACACATCCCACAGTAGGAAACTCACCCTAGAGATTGCTCTGACAATGGCTCACGTGTACACCTGACGTATGCCCAGTGGGTGTTGGCTGGGCTCTCGTATGCGGGACTCTGCTTAGCTGGGACGTCGTGAAGTCTGGGGGACGAACGTGACTCTGTGCGAGTGACCAGAATAACCTCTCTGAATAAGACCAGTCAGAGAATCAGAATGATAATGAACGTGGACGGGACTGTAGGGCCCTTATATGGGGTCGGCCCAGCCGGCTTTTGACCTCTAACTAATTATCACTAAACTGGTTAGATCTGGACAGCGTGTTCAGGTGTGGTAATGCCCAGGTGTCTTGGTCAGGTTAGGTCACCAGCTAATTCAAGTAATTACCTGGCGAGGTCAAGTCCGGTGAGGTCAAGTCCCTAGGGTCTTGGGGTGTGTCAACCTGTTATGTGGTGGTACCACGGGGTCTGTAGTGTACTTAAGAACATAAGAACATAAGAATGGAGGAAACTGCAGCGGGCCTATTGGCCCATACTGGGCAGTCCCGTTTACACCCAACCCCTATTGCTCATATAAGCATCCAACCTATGTTTGAAGCTATTCAGCGTATTCGAGTTAATGATGATATATGATAACTTGTTCTATTCATCCACTACTCTGTTTCCAAACCAGTGTTTTCCTATTTCCCTCCTAAATCTAAATTTGTCTAATTTAAAACCATTGTTACGAGTTCGCTTCTGGTTGGATAGTTTGAGTACCTTTGTAATGTCCCCTTTGCTTAGCCCTGCCTTCCACTTGTACACCTCTATCAGGTCGCCCCTCGCTCTAAGTCTCTCGAGGGAATGCAAATTAAGATGCTTTAACCTGTCTCTATACTCAAGGTTCCTAATGCCAGGGATTAGTCTTGTCATTCTCCTCTGAATTCTTTCCAAGGATTCTATATCCATTCTGTAATACAGTGACCAGAACTGAACTGCGTAATCCAGGTGTGGTCTCACAAGAGCAAGATACAGTTTTAGGATGATCTCGCTAGTCTTATAACTAACACTCC
This sequence comes from Homarus gammarus, assembly GCA_958450375.1. Classification (NCBI taxonomy): domain Eukaryota; kingdom Metazoa; phylum Arthropoda; class Malacostraca; order Decapoda; family Nephropidae; genus Homarus; species Homarus gammarus. Next base: position 140,133 of record CAUDMG010003541.1, on the reverse strand, counting down.
TTTGTATGAACCCAAGTACTTTATTAGCCTTGTTACGAGCAAAAACACATTGTTTACTTGGCTTAAGGTTCCTACTTATCATTACTCCTAAATCTTTCTCGCAGTCGGATTTCTCTATGACATCGTTGTTCATCTGGTATCTGGTTTCCCTGTTTACATATCCTATACTGAGTACTTTACATTTGTCCATGTTGAATTTCATCTGCCATTTTTCAGACCATTCGAAAAATATGTTTAGATCTTCCTGTAGTTTTGCTGAGTCCTCGTCAGATTTAATAACACGTCCTATTTTAGTGTCATCAGCAAATTTACTTATGTTGCTGTCGATGCCGATATCTATGTCGTTTATGTATATAATAAATAATAATGGTCCAAGTACTGAGCCTTGGGGAACTCCACTTGTGACGTTGCTCCAATGGGACTTAGTGCCGTTAATGCTCACTCCCTGTTTCCTGTCCTGTAACCACGCCCTAATCCATTTAAGGATGTTACCTTTGATGTCATGAGCTTCTGCCTCTCTAATTAGTCTTTCGTGGGGGACTCTGTCGAAGGCTTTGCTAAAGTCGAGATATACCACATCATAATTGTGCCCCTCGTCCACGGATTCGAAAACTGATGAAAAGAATGTTAATAGATTAGTTAGACAAGAACGTCCGCTTGTGAAGCCATGCTGGGAATCATTGATCAATGGGTGCTTCTCCAGGTGATTTTGAATAGAATTTGAAATGATTGCTTCCAGTAATTTGCCTACTATTGATGTTAGACTGATTGGGCGGTAGTTAGAGGATAGTGATCTATCCCCCTTCTTGAAAATCGGTATTACATTCGCTATCCTCCCGGATTCTGGTACTACACCTGTTTTTAAGGACATGTTAAACAACTTTGCTAAGGGCATACTAAGCTCTTCCTTACATTCCTTTAATACTCTGGCAAATATCTCATCGGGACCAGGTGACTTATTAGGCTTTAGTTTGTCTATTTGCTTACTAACATCGTTACTAGTTACTACTATCTCGCTTAATTTGTTTTCTTCACTATCTCTGAATAGAGTCGGTGCCTCAGGTATCATGTTTAAATTTTCGTTGGTGAAAACTGTTGAAAAATATTTATTCAAATTATTGCTCATTTCTCTGTCGTTATCAGTGAGCTCGCCGGAGTCTGACCGTATTGGTCCAATCTTTTCTCGTGTTTTAGTTTGATACATTTGGTAGAATCCTTTGGGGTTTGTCTTTGCCTCCCTTGCTATCCTTACCTCATTATTCCTCTTTGCTTTCCTTATCTCGCCAATACCCTATAATAGTCCCGGAGGTGAATTTCGCCACGATTTATCCTTCTACCTATAGCCTTCCTTTGGCCGATGATGTTCTTTAAATAATTATTTATCCATTTAAGGTCATTGTTGTCTGATCTGAGTTTTTTGTATGGTATGTTCTGCCTTTGTGCATTAAGTAACTCACTATTTAGATTGTCGTGGAACTCGGCAATCTCAGATCTCGTTATCAGGTCGGTGTCATCTGTCAGGTTCATGGCCAAGCGCGACACCCCCTCTCTCAGCTGCCTCTTTAAACTGTCAAAGTTCGCCCTTCTGAAATCTGGTACTTTAGTGGAATTTTCCTTAAGTCTGCCCTGAAAATCTAACTGGAATCTAATTTCTTTGTGATCGCTGTTTGCAATTTCGTTCCCTACCTCGACACTGCTAATGATGTTTTCTCTGTTTGACAGAACTAAATCGAGTATATTATTACCCCGTGTGGGTTCGTTTATATGTTGACTTAGAAAACAGTCCTGGATCGTCTCGAGAAAATCCTCTGATTCTGAGTTACCTGTAAGATCAGTCCAATCTATTTGGCCAAGGTTAAAGTCGCCTACTATACAGACTTTGTTGTGTATGGAAGCCCTGCGCATTTCATCCCAGATAAGTCGCTCATTGACTCTATCAAGATTGGGAGGTCTATATATTACTCCTGTGATTAATTTTTCCCTACCGTCGATTAATTCTATCCAAATTGTTTCTGTATTCCGCTCAGTTTTTATTTCTTTATTTATTTCACACTTCAGATTATCCCTAACATAGATTGCTACTCCGCCTCCTTTCCTGGTCTGCCTATCGGTATGGAGCAGTTTGTAACCCGCAATTTGGTATTCGACTGGTAACTCACGTGTGTCTAGGTTGATCCATGTTTCAGTGAATGCTATTATATCGATTTTTTCGGTACATACCAAGGCCCTAATATCATCTATTTTGTTTCTCATACTTCTACTGTTCGAGTAGTATACATTTAAGTTAGTCGTGTTCTGAGTCCTCCCTTTACCGCGTTTAGTTTTAAACTCCCTGTTTAATTTAGTTTTGTCATCATTCCTAACACTATTTCCCTGTAATCTTTCACTTTGTTTACCGGCTCCCACTGCAGTCTCCTCCACCCCCGTGCTCATATGTTCTCCTAGCAGTTTTAAGACTTCGATATCTTTTGAACTGCCCCCTCTAGAGCTCCAGCCAGGGTTGCTACTCCATCCCTAGACAGGTGCACCCCATCCCTAGCATAAAGGCCCCTTCTGCCATAGAAGTTGTCCCAGTTGTCAATGAATGGGACTGATATTGACATGCAATATCTGCCAAGACGGTCGTTGGCACCAACTGCCCTTGACAACCAGTCACTGCCAACTCTCCTTCTCGGCAGGACACGGCATATGATACGGATCCCTCCCTTAGTCTTAATACGATCTATAGTTGCTTTGAACTTATCAAAAAGCTCCTCGCTCCTACACCGGCCAATATCATTGCCTCCTGCACTGAGGCAGATAATGGGTTTGTTCCCATTACCAGACAAGACATTGTCCATCCTGTCAATTATATCCCCCACCCCAGCTCCTGGCAAACACACCCTCATCCTATTTTTGTTTTTACCACAAAAGGCCCTGTCCATGTACCTTACCTGTGAGTCACCAACAATTAAAGTTTTTATACCTTCCGTGTCATCCCTGTCCCTGACTGCACTAACGTCCAATTCGTCTATCAAGGGACTGAATGGGTTGGTACACTTAGCTGTTGTTGTTGTTGTTGTCGTATCCTTGGTGTACTTCTTCACCACCAGCTTCGTCTTCCCACTACTCACCACCTTCCACTCGCTTGAGTTTTCGTCAGACACTGGCTCCCCTTTTAATTTCGCCAACTCTTCCTTTAACTTCAGGTTCTCCAACGTGGTCCTCTCAATTTCTTTCTTGGCCCTCGCCAATTGTTCCAGTTTGGTTAACAAACTCACATACCCAAGACTGCACATAGCACTGGCCATATCTGATAATTACCCCTCGGGAGCTAACCCTGCCGTGACCTTTCCCATAGTGAGGTCAGAACACAACTGAGGTCAGAACATGCTGTTATATGTGATGTAATTCTGGGCTGTAAGCTTTGGTCTGATATTCAATCATTGCAGATTGATAGCTATTTTATTAACCACAAATTATGAATACAGAGTTTACACTAAAATTTTTACATAAAATGGTCCAAATGCAAATGCTTTAAAACACCAAACATAAATAAAAGTTTACTGATTCAACCAGAAACACAAAAAATAGAGGAAAACTGCGAGTAAAAAAAGTAAAAAAAATAACTACAAGTAAAATAAAGTAAAACATAAAAAAGTTGTGGGTAATGGTGTGTCCCTGTGACTTGTAACTGTATACATGAAGCATTCGATGACCTACACGACAAACAGTTTCATAATCCATTCTTTCAGACAGCAAATTTACAAAAGTTGAAATACTATATTGATGGCGTATATCTATTGTTCGGGGGCACTCTTCAACAACATGCCATTCAGGCTGAATAGCACCACATGAACACAATCTCTCTTCAATGGGCAGACGGGGGGCCCCTGCCTCATATGTTCCAGCGCCCCTCCCCTACAGCGAGGGAATGGGCACTCACTTTCATCCGTGATAGTTTCTGTTTCAGAGTGTGTAAGGCTATTTGAACATTATTAATATCATTAAATAAAAGATCGCGTACATATCGTGACGTGGGCATATTAACACAACATTAATAGTATGGGCAAGTGGATCTTCTACCATTTCACTTCTTCCCGTCCTAATCCTCGAGAAAAATTTACGCTGCTTAACTATTATGAGGGCACGTAACAGAGTATAACCAAGTTCCACTATGCATAAATTATTGCTGGTCGTTTTCCTGACACCTAATAAAGTTTATTCATACGTGTAATGTCACCATTTAACCATGAGTCACAACCACATAACAAGGTGAACGTCAATGCCGCATCAAATACCCTTTTATTGACATAAAAGGGGATATCATTGTTCTTGTTTACAAATACAACAAATGTAAGTGTATGACACATCTTGGTTTGTACATGAACTTTAATTGCTCTTGATATTGACCCGTCAGATGTAATTGGCGGTACATGTACTGGTCACAAGGTTATACCATCAACACTTGTTTATCAGCCTCACTGCCATATATAGCCAAAAACTTTGTCTTACCTGTGTTAATTTTCATACCATGAGAAATACAATATTGTGTATGTAATTAAATTTTATTTACCATGCTATATCTGGTCGTTGACAGCAGCACCGTGTCAGCCACAAGGATAAGCACATGTAACCAGGCGAGGAAACTGCCCTTCGGTTTAATCATTCTGATTATTTCGTTAACAAAGATCACAAATAGGAGATAGGAGGTATAGGGGACCCTTGGCTCACACCTACAGTGGCGGTGACGAGTGCATTGCCAACAATGCAGCTAGTTACCCTGTACATGGCTATAATAGCAAATAACATAGTCATGCCACAACCTAACCTGCGGGTAACAGCGTAAACATTCCCGGTGGCACCCCGTCGGGTCCATAATCTTTATTGCATTTCAACTTTTTTACTTGATAAAACACCTCACGAGGAGATATTGGGTCATCTAACATAGGAATATAAACATTGCTATACAGCTCATCAAGATCATGTTCTATAATATCAGGAGGGTTAAAAATCTGCTCAATTTTTTTTTTTAAATCCTGATCAGTGGGTAGAGTGGTAGCTGGTGCCTGGGTGGGGACGTTGTTCAATTCTCCTCTCCAGTTAATTGTTCGCCACAACTGGGCATCATCATTATCCTCAAGCAGGCGCTCCTATCTACCCATGGTTACATCATGGTTGGTAATCGTGTCACGTACTCTAGATGCACGTGAACACTCATAAAGCGAGTCACACACATCAGGGTGCTCACATCTAAGTCTAAGTCCCCATCGAGCAAGGGCTGGCCATACTGGGATAGAAACTGTACAAACACATCTGGATCAATGTGATCAAATCTGACTGGACTTTTAACCGATTTACTAACCTTTCGGTTGTGCAACACAGTGTGATCTCCCAAGCTACTGTAGACGCACGTAAAGCAAGAGAATCTAAATAATTTGTAGGTATTTGCAATGTCATCGATACAGGTGCATGATCAGAGGGCAAGCGTAAATCCTGATTAACATCAAAATCTTGCACACAATTAGACTTGTGGAAACAGGCAAATGTAGTACCCATATTCAAAAAGGGAGACAGAGCATCAGCGTCAAATTACAAGCCGATCAGTTTGACGTCAGTAGTGGGGAAATTTCTTGAATCAATTATAGCAGATAGCATTCGATTGCATCTAGAGAAAGCAAATTAATCTACGACTCTCAACATGGGTTTACAAAGGGAAAATCTTGTCTAACAAATCTGCTGACGTTTTTTAGGAAAGTCTTCGAGGTAGTAGATCATGACGAAAATTACGATGTTATTTACTTAGACTTTAGCAAAGCGTTTGATAGAGTACCGCATCAGAGGCTTCTGAGAAAAATTAAGGCTCATGGTATCGAGGGGAAAGTTTTAAATTGGATAAAATCATGGCTCACCGATAGAACGCAGAGGATCAGCGTAGATGGTGTTAAATCTGAGTGGGGCAGTGTAACCAGTGGGGTTCCCCAGGGTCAGTACTAGGCTCACTCTTGTTCATAATCTACATAAACGATCTAGATACTGGGATCAGCAGTGACATAAGCAAGTTTGCGGATGACACCAAAATAGGGCGGCAGATTAATTCAGGGCAGGATGCAAATGCATTACAGGAGGATCTAAATAAACTGCAGGGGTGGTCTGAAAAATGGCAAATGAAATTCAACACCAGCAAGTGCAGCGTACTTAATATTGGAAGTGTAATGACCACGGTCTTACACGTCAGTTAGCGCCAAAATCATGTGTGTTACCTGTATTGTTGACCATTACCCCAGTACTGCAAGATATTGTGTTTGAAATTGTGTATTTACTGTGAATGTTTTGTCGACTATACCGCATAATATTGAATCTTTGGGAGGGGAAAGCTTTGTAATTACCACGGTCTTACACGCCAGTTAGCGCCAAAATCAAATGATTCATATTATGCTCAATAGCCCACAAAACATGTAACTCGGACTCCTCAGATGGAGGACTCAAACGAAAGCCGAGTTACATGTTTTGTGGGCTATTGAGCGTAATATGAATCATTTGATTTTGGCGCTAACTGACGTGTAAGACCGTGGTCATTACAGAAGAACAAATACCGATAATGTATACAGCCTTAACAACATCAACCTAGCGAAGTCGACTTGTGAAAGAGACCTAGGGGTACTTGTAAGCCCGGACCTACGGCCTAGAAAACAGCGCGTTAATCTTCGAAATAAGACAAACAAGATATTGGGTTTTATATCTAGAAGTGTAAGTAATAAGAGTGCAGAGGTCTTATTGCAACTATATCTTGCGCTAGTCAGGCCACACCTCGATTATGCGGTTCAGTTCTGGTGCCCTTATTATAGAATGGATATAAATTCACTAGAGTCGGTGCAGCGAAGAATGACAAAAATGATTCCGGGACTTAGAAACCTTCCATATCAGGATAGGTTAAAGAAATTTAACTTGCATTCCCTAGAAAGACGAAGAGTGCGGGGAGATATGATAGAAGTATTTAAGTGGGTGAAGGAATCAATAAAGGGGATATATATAAAGTTCTTATAATATCCGAGCAGGATAGGACTCGGAGCAACGGATTTAAGTTGGGTAAGTTTAGGTTTAGGAGGGAGATAGGAAGAAACTGGTTCACAAATAGGGTGGTGGACGAGTGGAACAAGCTTAGCAACTTTGTAGTTAGAGCGGGAATTCCGGAAAGTTTCAAAAGAAGGCTAGATTGATTCATGGATGATAGAGAGTGATAGTAACTCTCGACAGGAGCTGCCATGCACAGGCCAACCGGCCTATTGCAGACTCCTTATTTTCATATGTTCTTACGTTCATATGTTAAGTGTCCAGCACAGACAATCTCTCTCTCTTTCCTGCCGATACGTGAGCTTACTTGGACATGTTTATCAGATGTTTTGAGATTATTTAAAACCACTAAACCTCCATCTACACACAGGCCCAATAAAGCAGGTATTTGCACAGAGTCTGGAATATTTGGATATGAGAATTGCTGAAGTTCTGTTCTAACTGGCAATTCATACACAGCTTTGCCAAAGCGAGCGTTCATGTCACCCATCACTATGCATTCATTACTGAACTCACTCATCTTAATTTTTTATTGTATACCACTCAGCAATGCGTAATTAAAGTATCATGAATCTGGGAGTGGCACATAACAGAACCCGAATAGTACACCTGGGGCACATGTCAATGTGAACCAGACCTGGTCGGTGATACTAACATCAACATCGGTGACATACGTACTTAATTTTTGTCAAACTAGAACACAAGTGCCGGTCCGATGGGCATTAATTTTATCACAACTAGCAAATGACAAATAATTTGGAAATGCTAAATGCAGAAGGGTCTTAATCTCGTTTAGACATGTTATATCAAAATTACTTAGCAATCTATGGACATAATTTTTTTCAATTTTAGTTCTTTCAGCATTAATGTTCCATTTTAAAATTCTCAGGTGGTTTTGTGGTCGATTTAAAGGCTGGAAACTCCATCTATCACAACTCCGTCTCTATACAATTTCCTTTCTCTAGTGTCCAAGGGAATGACGCAGCCTTGGTTCTCTGGGCGATCCTTTTCAACACACACACACACACACACACACACGAGCTACTGCACCACGTTAACACCACACCACCCGATGTCTCCATGATTACGTGAGGTCCTTCATATCATCACCTGAGGACGAGTTACTAAACCACGTGAACACCACACTACCTGGTGTCTCAATAACCAGACCAGGCCAGGGCCATCAACTGTAAACTATAATAATTTGTAGGTTCAATTCCTGTTCCTTCTTCTTTCAGTAATGGAAGCTTTTGTTAAACGACCACCATCTTTGTATATAATAGTCATTTTTGTCCATTGCATATTTTTAGCCTTCGGGCTGCAGAACTTTTTCAATAAATCGTTAATTGTTATTATTATTGTTATACACTTCGCCACCACAACTGCATCCAGCCCATACGAACACGTACTGATCGCTATAAGAACAGCCGAGCCTCATCCACTGTAAAAGTTATCAACAAGTCGTAGTCAACCTATGTATTCACTCCCAGCCAGTCTTACCTTTTTGCACTGTCACTATGTTGAAATGCCCTGTACTATGACCTTCTCCCCATCCAGTTGTTATATATCATATCTGTATCACTTATGTTACTTGTATATTATCTGTCAATCAAGAGGCCCATTCACCAATTATGTAACCGTATATTTTCAGCCTTCCGGCTGCCATGCTCTTTCAATAAACCGTTAATTATTATTATTATTATTATTATTGTTATTATCATTATTGTTGTTATTAACATTATTATTATTGAGCATATTAACATCTGAGAATTGATACTTACAGCAGTCACCAGCCTGGTCTTCTTCCTCGCCATGTTCTTCTGGCTAAACGTTATCAGTTTTAACCTATATCACACAAACTGGTAAGTCACCGTAAAGTTTCACTGTAAAATACACTGCCTTGGTTTTTGTTTATTTACACTGTAAAGTTTCACTTTTAGTTACAAAAAATTTAGTTGTAAAGTTTTAATGTCTAATTATATATATCCATTTGTCATATTATATTTATTGCAAGTTTTACTGCAAATTTCACTGTCTGGTTAATTATTAACTTTCTTGCCATAATGAGTCACTTTAGAATTTTACTGTCCTATAATACGTCACTGTAAGTTTCACTGTCTACATATATTCCTGTAAAACAAAGATTTTCTATTACCAAAAACTTCCCTTTTCACTTGTCACTGTCATATCACTACATATACTTAATTATTCATCGTCATATCACTACATATACTTAATTATTCATCGTCATATCACTACATATACTTAATTATTCATCGTCATATCACTACATATACTTAATTATTCATCGTCATATCACTACATATACTTAATTATTCATCGTCATATCACTACATATACTTATTTACTCATCGTCATATCACTACATATACTTAATTATTCATCGTCATATCACTACATATACTTAATTATTCATCGTCATATCACTACATATACTTATTTACTCATCGCTATCAACAATACTTAATTATTCATCGTCATATCATTACATATACTTAATTATTCATCGTCATATCACTACATATACTTATTTACTCATCGTCATATCACTACATATACTTAATTATTCATCGTCATATCATTACATATACTTAATTATTCATCGTCATATCATTACATATACTTAATTATTCATCGTCACATCAATACATACTGTATACTTAATTATCTATAATCCAATCACTGTCATGTTACCGATACTTATACAATATTTATCATGAACTGTTCGTCTTATATTAGTACATAAAGTTGTCTTTTTTCAATGACTTAAGGATTAGCCCCTCAGCTTAATTTACCTGACTTAAATTACATGACTCTTTTAGAGCGGGAGTTAAAATTTTCTTGTTCTACTGAATATGCCAAGACCTTCAGGCAAAGTTTGGGTAACACCTCCAGGTTTATTAAGTACAGTACGTTTTCTCTGCAGAGGCCATCTGGGATTTTGGTTAGGCGGGAAGCATCTAAAATGATGGTTTTGGGAGTTTCATTAAATAAATCAACAAAAATAGACTTTCATAATCTATTTATTTTAATTTATTTCGATTGGTTGGATACTACTAACAACTTTTTAGTATGATTCATCGTTCTGTTACTTTGTTCGCGGAACAAAATAGCCATATTGTACCTACTTTTACCCCAAAATGGCTTTCACTTTGAAAGTAGAAAGTGGCTTTAAGTTTGATGGCTTCTCAATACTACAATATTTCGTGACAAAAATGGTTATGACAAATGACATCTGATGTGACGTGCTCAGTGACGTGCTCAATGCCTTCACAAAGGGAAAGGAAATGTACCTGACATTTCAGTTCACAAGATTCGCCCAGAAAAGTACAAGACTCCGTGAATGACGTCACCGAACGAATCTCAAAACAATTATCTTTTTTAGAAACAAGTCACAGAAGACAACCAAGAAGGCAGTGAAGGAGATGAATATTCCGGAGAAATTGCCCGAGATTGTAGCCTCACCACCAAAGACCCTTCTTGTTTAATGGTGACGGGATGTCGACGATCCCATATAAGAGCTAACTACTCAAACAGTTGGAGACTTATCATAAACCCGAGAACTATGAATATGGACAATCGGGGAAACACTTCATTTGCCATAGACATAATGGCCAGTATTCGCAAGGTTTGTGCTACTGACCTCTCCAACTTCCAGGACCTGCTCTCAGCTTTTGTATCCTCATCTTATGAATACCATCAGTTTGGACGATGTGACTAGGTGTTCGACATGTACTCCGATGATCCCTCCGTGATGCATAGTGAAAGAACAAGGCGATACTGCACCGACTGAGCTCAGTTCCATAGACCCAGGAACACCTCTTCACTTATCAACACGCTTCTTTTGGAGAAAATGATTTATTGTCATTTTCGTGGAAATGCTCCTGAAGCTCGACAGTATACCACTGTAGTCGGCCAGGTGACCAGAGGAGATGAGAACTGGCAGAGCATCATGGTTCACAAAGGCAGAGAGGAGGCTCAAACCCACCTTCAATCATCATTAGGAGAAGCTGACCTTCTTATACCCCTGCATGTCTTGGAGTCTCTTGGGGCAGGATACAAAGTGTGTGTCGTTATCCCCAATGACATCGATTATTTGTCGACCTGCTGTAGCATGACTTTGTGGAGCTGTGGGTGCGACCTGGAGTGGAAGATACCCACTCGATTTGTGCCCCTTCATTTCCTGTCCCAACGCCTGGGTCTGCTCTGTGCAGTACTCCCGAATCTGCACAACCTTACAGCGTGCAACATCACTTGCAGAGTTGGCGGCTTCAAAGACAGAGCCGGAGAGGTTTCTCAAACAGTTCGGGAGGTCACCAGCTCTCCCTCCAGCCCCGATTCGCAACGCTAAACATTCATTGGGGTTCAAAATATCTCTCTCTCTCTGTATATATATATATATATATATATATATATATATATATATATATATATATATATATATATATATATATATATCATGTAAATCCACAATGAAAACGTGAATAAGATAAATCTTGAAAAAATCACACGGGAAAATGGAAACAACGGAGTGTTAATAAGTTCTATATACAGGAGAGAACACAAACACCTGTATAGTTTTGTAGGTTCGGTTTACTGGATAAGAGTATGTACACAGAGGGAAGCAGCACTCTCCCCGGCTAAGCTCCTTTGTCAACTGCTATAGGCGACGTATGGCAAGTGATACATTAGCAGCTTCCATACGTCGCCAGGCACATTAATTAAGCGTGTGGGATATGGTAATAACATTGCCACACGCTGCTAGCTACATAAATGGAGCACATACATAATATGCATACATAATATATAATCCAGCATACATAATATACATACACCTCCCTCCCCCCTATACGCTCATAGCAAAGTCTTGAGCGGACCTTTTCTTTTGGATCCGTTCTGAGCGTCGAGGGACTTCATCACTGGGAAGGGTATGGGACTCAACACTGGTGGCGGGGCCAGCAGACGGCATTGTTACGGGTCGGAGGAAACGGCGGTTCCTCCACCACACACGACCACTGGGTAACCGCACCTGGTAGTCCCGTGACCTGCCGAGACCCATGACTACGCCTACTTTGTCCCAACGTAGGGAGGTCGGGTCCTGAACACGGACTTGGGTGCCGACACTCAACCTGGGGAGAGAACGGGCGTGGTCATTGTAGCGGGCGACGACGTCCTGAACACGTTCGGCGGCTCGGCGATCACAATCCTCTGTCTTGGCCTGCCACTCCTTGGAGAAGGATTGAGGGTGAGCAGGGACACAAGAACGAAGGGGGCGTCCATACAAAACCTGGGCAGGGGAGCGTCCGGTGTAGTTAGGTGTGTTGCGGAGTTCAAGAAGACCCCTGTCGAAGGCCTCGCAGTCAATGTTCCCAGAAGGGGCCACCTTAAGGATGAGGTGCTTCAGGGATTTGACAGCAGCCTCAGCGTGGCCGTTGGACTGCGGGTAATGGGGCGATGACAACACATGCCGGACTCCCCATCGGTCAAGGAACACAGCAAAGTCCCGGCTTGTGAACTGAGGCCCTCCGTCGGTTCGCAGGCGTACAGGAACGCCCACGTCACGGAAGTAGTGGCGGAACTTGCTGATGGTGGCGGCAGACGTCGTGTCATTACCGCACTTGATGACAACCGGCCAACCAGAGAGACGGTCGACGATAACGAGGAAGGACTTTCCTGACACACAGAAAAAGTCGGCCGACACAGACTCAAAGGGGCGGGTGGGGTTGTCGTCACTCATAAAGGGTTCCTGCTGCTGGCTGGGTTGTAATACGTGGCGGGGCTTACACACCTGGACAGCATTGGAGATGTCGGGGTCGATGCCAGGCCGGAACACAGTCTGTCTTGCACGCCGTTTGGTGGCCTCGGCTCCACAGTGACTGTCGTGGAGGCGAGCCAAGGCGTGGAGACTTGAAGCAGCAGGGACAACTACCGAAGGAGAGGTGTCACTGGCCAGAGGTAGGGGTAGGGCGGCAGCAGGGTAGTTGCTGCTCCCTTCGTGCACCCTGTTGGCGTGTTTTACCTCGAGAATCGGTGTTGGGAAGTCCTGGGAGATGATGGCCAACTCTTGGCAATGTCTGTAGGACAGCAAAGGAGTCGGGACGCCATTATGCACATCAATCCAGGCTTGACACGACCTGTTGCCAAAGGTGACGTGTGCATAGAGTGAACCTAGGGCCGGGGTCATCTGTGAACCATCTGCCATAAAGCGGAGATCCTTGGGGGGCGGTCCTAGATCACTTGGAGAGAGCCCCAAGCATTGCAAATGCTGGGGACCGATGACTGTAGCATCAGCGCCGGTGTCGGGCAACATCTGAAGACGGGATGACACATCGCCGTAGGTCACGATGACGCTGATGTACTGGGGGACTTTGGTCCTGGGACGCGGGGGGGAGCACACATTCCTAATGTGGCTCGAGCGTTGTCAGGAGTCGTCGTGCCTCTGATTGGAAGACTGTGGGCGGCCCTCTCTGGTGGAAGGGGGCTGAAGCTTCCGCCGACGCGGTCCCTTGGGTATGTTGGAAAGGCAACACTTGTCATAGTGGCCCAGACGACCACACACATTGCACTGGACGCGTTTGGCTGGGCACCGTACAGTGAGTGACCAGTGGCCCTTACGGTCACAACTGTTGCAGGTAGACTGAGCAGCTGGACACACCTGTGTTCCGTGCTGCTTACCACAGTTGTTGCAAAATAAACCGGGCGTGGACGTGGTGGGCGAAGGCGTAGGAACAGACTTCTTGTCCTTCTTGTACCGGGACACAGCGCGTACAGCTGTAGGGGGAGCATGGATGGCAGAGGTGGCACACCTGGCAGCCTCATAGGAGCGACATATCGTCAACACATCCTTAAGAGAAGAGGAAGAGTCGAGGGAGGTGAGGCGTTGGACAAGTTCCTCGTCCTTAACACCCATCAGGATCACCTGCCTCAACTGGGTCTCCTCGCACTGCTGGTGGTGGCCTGGACATATATCTACCTCTTCCGAGGCTCTCTTAAGACGCACGTAAAAGGCATCAAAAGACTCACCCTCCAACTGTCTGCAGCTAAACAATTCCCTCCTGCGCCGAGCTTCATTCTGCTGTCCTTTGATGTGCCGTTGTAGAACGTCCAGTACCTCCTCTACAGACAGCGAAGAGGTTGGGGGTACCTGCAACGTATGTTCCAAGACACGCTGAATTTCCAAGGACAGGCACATGCGCAGCTGGATGAGTTGTTTAGACTGTGACAAACTCTGGAGATCCACCATTGTAGAATAATCAGTCCACCGTCGCCGCCATTCACGAAAAGTCTGGAAATTCACATCAGGCTTCAAGATGGGCGGTGTTTGAGCTGCTGCTTTAGGTGGGGCTGGGGGGTGTGAAGGAAGCATGGATGAGGTATCTGAACCAGTCAGTACCGAGGCAGTGTTAGAGCCAGGGGCTTGGTTAACAGTGAGGCGAGATATCAAGGCTTCAAACCGTTCACTGTCTTCCAATCTCCGTTGGTTGTCTCGTTCTGCCTCTGCTTGCCTTCTGTGCTCATCCGCCAAACGTCTGTGGGCTTCATCCTCGCGTTTCTCATCTCTCATAAACTTCAGTAAAGCAATTATCTCTGGAGACAACGCTGAATATTGAGGTGAGGGACTGCGCGATGTGGGGGCTGGAGCGTCGTGGCCGGCCTGGTCATCCATCTCTGCGGGGCTATCACCCGTCTGAGTCATCCAGACGCTGGGTCCACGGCTACGTAAGGCGTGAGACATAACTACTTCCTCTGTGTACTATGTCTTAAATCAGTGTTGACCGGTCAGCCCGTCGTATCAACAAGATTTCAGACAAAAAATTAATTAAATACACAGATAAGTAGGTTATATATATAAAATATATATAAGGAAGCCGCGCGGTCAGCGAGTGTTAGTACGTGTATGTGTGTGAGTGTGTGTCCCGGGCCGGCAAAGCGTCTCGCCCCAGCTGTGAGGGGGGGTGGAGGCGGCGCTGTGAGGGGGAGTGGAGGGAGAGGCGCGGCGACTCCCAGTCAGTCCAGTTACCCTCAGAACGCGGTCAGAGACGGGTGCACTGAACTCTACTCCTTACAAATGCCCAGAACGTGCCGTATACCTTGGGAATCCTTTAGAACAAGGTCACACATGAATGGCACGAACACACAATGCACTAAACACTTCACAGAAAATCACTGTCACTGACACTGCTCAAAGTTGCTGAGATTCTTCGAGGAGAGATGACGCGCGGGAGTTGACCCAAGCGAGAGAGGAGTCCGTACGCCGGCTTTCCACAGACTTTGCACTTTCACTCGTAATTATCCAGTAAGATCGGATCACTGCGCCATGTTAGGTTCTGAATAATAAGTTCTATATACAGGAGAGAACACAAACACCTGTACAGTTCGTCCCCGAATTACGTACATCCGAATTACGTACAAACGGCCGATACGTACATCGTTTCTGAAGTCTTTAATTGCAAAAATATTGTCTTAAAAGGACGAGCAATTTTTAAATTTGGCGGGCGAGCCAGCCGCACCGCGCCGCCACTATCACTGACCATGCAGACGACACGCTAGACGCACCAAAACAACAAGTGTGGTCATTGTGCATACAGTACTTCTCCTGTGAATTTCTGCCCTATTTTGTACACTTTACTCTGTGTGCAATGACTGGTGTAAAGCGTAAGAGTGGTGAAGCCAGTGGGAGGAGTAGTGTTCAAAAGCTTACCGTCCTCTGGCGCGCCGGTCCCAGAGAGGACAGAGCTGTACAGGACGTTTGTTTACTCCAGGTCTCGCGCACAGCGATGGTTATTTCGTTCATCTTTTCGTTTTATCCATGGAGTAAATTTAAAAGTAGACTTCGAGAAAACATTCAGTTAAAACACAAGGATATTAAAAGTTTGAGTCAATAGTACAATTTGTAGTATGTTTAATACAACATCTCTACAGAAATGCATAAACATGAAATTAACGCATCGGCGACTTTTGCCGGTCGGAACAACGCATCGGCTACTTTTGCCGGTCGGAACTCACGTCGAGTGAGGTGTGAGTGCAGACCGTCCTGTGGCGCGCCGGTACCTGGTAAGGTTTTGACCCCTGTTGTGGTGTCTCAGTATGATTCAGGAGAAAGCCCTAAGTCTTTTCAACGATCTAAAGAAAGATCACCCTGATGATACTGTGACATTCAATGCTAGCAATGGGTGGTTTAACCGATTCAAGGTGCGAAATAAGCTGCATAATGTTCGAGTGACTGGTGAGGCGGCGAGTGCTGATTGGAAAACAGCACAGGATTTTCCAGATAACATTATAGGGTTGGGGGATTTTCGAGTTAAGTACATTTCGAGTTAAGTACAACCTTTTGGTCCCCATTATGTACGTAACTTGGGGACTTACTGTATAGTTTTGTAGGTTCGGTTTACTGGATAAGAGTATGTACACAGAGGGAAGCAGCACTCTCCCCGGCTAAGCTCCTTTGTCAACTGCTATAGGCGACGTATGGCAAGTGATACATTAGCAGCTTCCATACGTCGCCAGGCACATTAATTAAGCGTGTGGGATATGGTAATAACATTGCCACACGCTGCTAGCTACATAAATGGAGCACATACATAATATGCATACATAATATATAATCCAGCATACATAATATACATACACGGAGCACCTTAGCTTTCGTCTTTATTCAAGACATCTTCAGAGGCAACTGGATTACATGGACAGGGAGAGGCTTAAATATATAGGGTGACCTTAAAAAACATGAGGTCAGGTCATAATGATGTCATCCACTAATCCCCACACCAACACACACGTAGAGGAGCTTAAGAGAAGGGGGGAGACGTGACTAGTCAGGTCAGGTGAAAAATAAGGGACCCACAAAATAATTATCATACACCTAGATCAAAGGTTCTCAAAGCATTTTTAACCTTGGGCCACTGACAAATAAATTTATGTAACATATTATCAGTTTTGAACTGACCATCACTAAGGTTTATTGATTTTAATTCCTTAATCAAACTAGCTTCAACCAGAAGTCTTTCTGTGACACAAGATGATTTAAATACTTCTAAGCTTTTTTCCCAAGCAATGGAGTGATTATTATTCCTAACATGAACGAACAAGGCACTGCTTTCAGATGCTTAAAGTAATTAACAAACTGAAGCCTCATAAATCGCTTGGTCCAGACGAGGTATATGCTAGAATATTAAAAGAATGTAGAGATGAGTTGAGTAATCCATTAGCAGTTTTATTTAATAAGTCATTAGAATCGGGCCTAGTGCCAGAAGCTTGGAAACTTGCAAATGTAGTTCCGATTTTCAAAAAGGGTGATAAATCAATTGCATCAAATTACCGTCCCATTAGTCTCACGTCAATCATAGGCAAGTTGCTAGAGTCAATTATTGCTACAAAAATCAGAAGCCACCTTGAAACATTCAACTTAATTCATTCTTCTCAGCACGGGTTCACCCAGGGACGTTCTTGTCTCACAAATTTGCTTAGCTTTTTCTCAGAAGTATATGAAGCGGTAGATAATGATAAGTCATATGATATAATTTACTTAGATTTCAGTAAAGCATTCGATAGAGTCCCTCATGAGAGATTGATAAGGAAGGTAGAAGCACATGGAATAGGTGGATCATTATTAAAATGGATTAGGTCATGGTTAACTGGTAGGAAACAAAGAGTCAGCATAAATGGATTAAAGTCAGACTGGGGTGCGGTCAAAAGCGGAGTTCCCCAGGGATCTGTATTGGGCCCTCTGCTGTTTGTTATATTCATTAATGATCTTGATTTAGACATAACTAGTAGGATTAGTAAATTTGCAGATGATACCAAAATGGGGAGAGTGATAAATTCAGACAGTGACTTTGAACACCTTCAAAGAGATCTAGATACCTTACATGAGTGGTCAGTAGACTGGCAAATGAATTTTAATACTGATAAATGCAAGGTACTACAGATAGGGAAGACGAATACAAACGTTAAGTATAAACTAGGTAACACGGAAATAGAAAACTCAGTTTGTGAAAAAGATCTAGGTGTATTTGTTAGCAACGACTTGAAACCTAGAAAACAATGTATTAGCGTTCGCAACAAGGCAAACAGGATTCTAGGATTCATATCTAGGTCTGTGAGTAACAGAACTGCTGACGTTATCTTGAAACTTTACCTAGCATTAGTGAGGCCACACATGGATTATGGGGTTCAGTTCTGGTGTCCTTATTATAGAATGGACATAGATTCTTTGGAGAGAGTACAAAGAAGAATGACAAAAATGATTAGAAACCTTACATATGAAGAAAGACAGAAAAGCTTAGGCTTGCATTCATTAGAGAGGCGTAGAGTTAGGGGAGATATGATAGAGGTGTACAAGTGGGTGAGTGGGATTAACAAGGGTAAAATGGAAGATGTTCTGAAGCTCAGTAATAACGAAATAACTAGAACAAATGGCTTTAAATTAGATAAATTCCGATTCAGAAAGGATATAGGCAAGCACTGGTTTGGTAATAGAGTTGTGGATATGTGGAATAGGCTACTTAGTGCTATAGTAGGATCGGGGACGCTAGGGAGCTTCAAGACGAAGTTGGATAGGCACATGGAAGTGCTGGGATGGGTGTGAAAGGGATCTGCCCTGTATGGGCCAGTCGGCCTCCTGCAGTATCCCACTTTCTTATGTTCTTATGTTATGTTGTTTGATTCTGAGCTGCAGTGTTTTTCCTGTCTGTCCTACATAATTACAATTACATTTGCTACATGGAATACATCTTACATCTTAGGAACATAGCAGAAAAAACTGACATTTTGGTAGACTCAAGGTGATTCGATAAAAAGTGAATGAAACTGTCTACCTGTGTGGGCTTTCTATATATCTTAAATTTATAGTTTGGGCCATTTCTCATGATAAGCATATCAAGGAATGGAAGTGATCCATTTATTTCTCTTTCAATTTTGAAGATGAATTGAAACACATTCGTTCCATTACACAGAAACTCGGGTACCCTTCTGTGTTTGTTGATCGTTGTTTTAAAAGGGCTAAAAAATCCTTTCATTCCTCTCAAACCAGACAAGTTCCTACACTTAAGAATATTTTGACTCTGCCCTATCGTAATGAATTTGTCCCGTTAGTTCGGTCCCTCAAGCTTCTAAATATTAATGGTGTTTTCAAGTATGACTCAACCATTACCAATATGTTAATAAGGAATAGCCCAAGTTTGAATGTGTTTATTGTATTCCATGTAGCAAATGTAATTGTAATTATGTATATATATATATATATATATACACTGTATATATATATATATGTAACCGGTAAGAAATTACTGGACTTTTAATTTCTCATTTGACTTGGGGTTTATTAATTATTAGATAGTAATTGCAGTGGAAGTGCCCCTATGAGAAAAATCCTGAACCAGCACAAGAACACTTAAATTTACTAAACAAAATGAATTGTCCGTGACCCGTGGAAGGATAGCATCTGTGACTGGGATGAATGAGACACACTGTACAACTTAGACACTTATATTCCCTCCAACACTACAAACACAATCAAATAATGGTACACCAATATGCTCACTTCTTAACCTGAACTTAAAACACTACTCTGGGGAATAAGAGTTATGCATGATAATGAAATTATTAGAAACTCAGGCAATGCCTCATTAGACAACAATAAATTTAAAGTATTAAGAAATGTTGCTTGCACACATGAAACAGGCCTTAAGGGCTTTCAACAAAATAATATCAACCACTGAGAAAATGGTATAAAAAATAGAAATTAATAACTCTACAATGAATAGGCCTTAAGGGCACTCAACAAAATTATATCACCCCAACAGATGCACAGTTCCTAACCTAACTTAAACACTACTCTGGGGAACAAAGGTTATACCTGAGGTCGGAATTATAAAGAAAAATTATATGCATTAAAGGAATTAAATAACAGTATCACTCTGGTTCCAATTAGTGACACAAACATTAAAAAAAAACAATACTATCAAAATCATTTAAGAACTATTACTACACACGTCAAGATAATATCAGTAACTGAAAAAATGGTACTAACTACACTGTAAAGGCCTGGGACTTAGGGATAGAAATCCCTTCCCAGGCTAATCAGGATCTTAATAAAGGAAAGTCAAGGACCATGGTTATCTGAGGAATAACAAACAACAGTTTGAGATTGGCATCTCTTTACTATAAAAAATATAACACAAAACTCTGACACCACTCAACAGACCTCAAATAATTAAGGGAGTCAAGCAAATATGGCAGTCAACAGTTAATGGAGTCAAACAATTAAAGGAAGCAAACAATGAAAGGAATCAAACAAATAATGGGAGTCAGCAATTAATGGATTCAAACAATTAAATGGAGTCAACAATTGATAGAATCGAACAAAAAAGGGGAGTCAGCAATTAATGGAATCAAACAATTATAGAATCAAACCATGAACAAATATTTCCTACGGCAGTGGCCCTGGGGGAAGGTTCTGGAACATGGTGATGCACACTCAGGGTAGGGAAGCGTCCATTCAATTCCATACTCGAGCGACGTCTTGAAATGGCAGGAGAACACCCGGGCACAGACGGAATATGATGAACTGACGGTCGTGGTATGCAGTAGGGGTAGATGACCAGAGAGTTGGCAGTTGATAGGCGAAGGTCTGGGAACACAGCCCACGAGTCCAGGACCTATGATGAGATCACAGCCAGAATTTGACGGACAGCAGGGTAGCTAGATACTGACTGTATGACGGCTGGGTTGAATCTGCTGGTGACTCAGATAGTCGCTGCCGTTCTCACCTCTGTCCAACCACCCCAAGTGTCGTCTGCACCAGCAAACGAGCGAGTTAGCAGCGGTAACCAGCGGGAGGATCGTTTCCTCCCTTACATACACACAAAAATACTGTCACTATTATTGAGAAGTTACTGGGTCCACCAATACCCGTGAACCATGCTCCACCCAACTCAACATGCACCCGTAATAAGGGAGATAAAATGTTTCTCTAGGTATCTCCTAGACTCCTGGTCTCAGTGTGTGACCATTAATTTACTCAGATAGCCTCAGTGTACTCTCAGTGCTTCCATGGGCGGGAAGAGAGAACGCCAACAGGTGACTATGGCCAGTAGGTAATACTTCTATCTGACCGACGACACGTGGTGTTGTGCACCCACGTGGTAAGAACTGACCACCCACTGCTGGGACATGCTGATGCTGGTCACGTGTCGTTTTAGTTGTAGGGAGCACTCGTTCACTCAAGAGATCCTTTGCTACCCTGCTAACCAGTGACAAGCCTGCACTGATCGTTCCAACGGCGACAGTCGCTAATCATCAATCATCAACGGCAATCTCAAATGGCAGTCAATCTCTAGCAGTCAATCTCTAGCAGTCAATATCTCGCAGTCAAGTGGGTTCTGACGGAAACCCTGAAATTAACTCACTGTTAGTTCTTCATAACTTTATCACTGCCCTATCTAAAC
Organism: Homarus gammarus; assembly: GCA_958450375.1. Lineage (NCBI taxonomy): Eukaryota > Metazoa > Arthropoda > Malacostraca > Decapoda > Nephropidae > Homarus > Homarus gammarus. The sequence goes on along the minus strand of CAUDMG010003541.1, from coordinate 118,609 downwards.
CCTGTCTGAGATCGGTTGAGACTTACTTGTTATACTGCAATAGCACAACACAAATGACTAGAACACGTGACCGTTTGTGGACGGACGAGCAGGGACGTCCTGTCTGTCCGGTCGCTTTCGCGTGACTGAGAAACAGCCAGCCTCGTGTCCTCTCATGGCGTTAGCTTAGGCCTACGAGACATATTTTCCGCCTAACTAATAACTTTCTTGGGACACCAGTAACATTACTCGGACTGATAAACGATCTATAATAATTTCAAATTCAATAATAGTCCCTTACTTCATGAATCGCATCATTACTAATTCGGCAAATTACATTAAGTATCACATAGGCCTAGTTCCACAAACTCTCTCTACTTGCGAGAGCGCGGTCTTCCCTCAGACGACCTTGAACTCAGCATCACCCAAGGCGCGGCGTTTGAAATTACACTGAATTTCTGAATATTACAATCGACCCCCTTAAAAAAAGGCAGCACTGTCCTCATGTGCTGAGAAAACATGCATACGACCCCCCTAAAAAATTGTTCTAAGAAACTGCATCTCACCCCTTTAACGTACTATACGCAGCATTTCCGTCTTCTCTTCTCTCCTTTTCTCTCCCGCTAACACTCGACCCCCCCTAAAAAAAAACAGCACTGTCCTCATGTGCTGAGAGAACAACTTAGAAACCACCTTCAACTCTGTACTATTCCACTCCCAGCCAGCAACTCCATTTCTTGCCTATCCCAACCCAAAACAAACCAGAACAACACGCTCCCCTTTTGCCTGGCCCTTAAACTAGAGAACCAATGTCAAAATTAATACCCAGTCCAAAACAAACATGCTCTCCTTTGCCTGGCCCTTGAACTAAGAGGAATCAATGTCAAAACAATACTCAGTCCACCTCAAACATGCTCACCTATGCCTGTTCCTTGAGCTAAGAGGAACCAGTGTCAAAACAATACTCAGTCCACACGAACGCTCTCATGTCTTCAACGATCGACTCAATCCACGTCTCCGAACCTCATGCCGGCAGACCAGCCCTCTGACAATGTACCAGTCCATATTAGTGAGGCCCTGGCCATTACAACCGTACACCCAATCTCTCTCATGACAGCAACTCAATCCCTCTCATGACAGCAACCACTACTCAATGCACATTTCTGACCTCGCCATCTCTCCAATCCCCTCTGCCCTACTCACGACTCCTCCAACTCACCCTCGACAACCTGCATTTTCTCATTACTATGCACACCTAAACTGTAATCGGTTGGCTTCATCTTCGTCTCTCAACTGGAGGGCTCGATCAACCTCTCTAACTACTTACGTACCCCAGTATTTTCCCACTTGGACCTGACACTTCCTTGACTGCTGTACTTGTGCCTGACATTCACCCCTTGTTTCCTCCCTGAACCGTTGAATGTGTGCCTGAAACTCCCACTTGAACCTGTTTACCCATGCTTGATAATCCCTCTTCAGGTCCCCCAACTCCTCTTTCAGCTGTACCAAGGTCTCGTGGCTGTCTCTCTTCCTCCTCATACACATCTCTACTGCCAAGCCTGACCAGCTCAATCCGGGCACAAGGATGAGCATGAGTGCAAGTTCAATCCCTACTGTTACTAACAGACACATGATGGCATTCATTATCCCAACCACAGAACTATCAGTCACGTCGTTAAAAACTACACTGCTACCATTTGTAACAGGACGGAAATTACTGGACTTTTAATTTTTCACTTGACCTGGGGTTTACTAATTATTAGATGGTAATTGCAGTGGAAGCGCCCCTTTGAGAATAATTCCAAACCAGCACAAGAACACTTAAATTTACTAAACAAAATGAATTGTCCGTTACCCATGGAAGGATAGCATCTGTGACTGGGATGAATGAGACACACTGTAAAATTTAGACACTTATATTCCCTCCAACACTACAAACACAATCAAATATTGGTACACCAATATTACCATGTAATTCAATTGATAGTAGGAACATCATAGAATCTAGTCTTATTAAACATACCGAAGCATTCAACATGAATTTGAGTAACGGCATGTACAAGCTGGACAACTTTGTAATTAAGAAGATTTGTGATCAGGTGAGAGGGCGGGTCACTGTCCCATCTGACCCAACCACCAACCGTTGTGTGCTATTTAAAGATTAGTAGGGTCATTACCTAATTACCTGACCATTGTGGACCTGGTCTCACCCTCCTCTGTATATATTCACCTTGTTTTGTATTACTCTCTCTAGTCTGTACTCACCCCTGAAGATGTGAATTACACGAAAGCGCTTGGGAACTTCGTGTTTTCTTCTTTCCTGGTGGTTATCAGCATATACCTAGATCACGCGCACCTACAGTGATTTACTTGCATATATATATATATACACAGATCAACTTCCTCTGACATCTACTTTAGGAAATATGGTAATATTGACGAAATGCCCTAAACGCTGCTATGTTACAATGGGCCTCTTGGGCATCATACACATGCCTGAGATAAGAATATGACAAATGGATTAATCAGAGCACTTTATAAGGAAACTTTTCGCCAATTTGGGCAGCTCTATATACAATATTGGGTGATTGAGAAGCCATTAAACTTAGAGATACTTTCAAAGTGAAAGCTATTTTGGGTAAAAGTAGGTACAATATGACTATTTTGTTCTACGAACCAAGTAACAGAATGATGAATCATACTAAAAAGTTGTTTGTAGTATCCAACCAATCGAAATAAATTAAAATAAATAGATTATGAATGTCTATTATTTGTTGATTTATTTAATGAAACTCCCAAAACCATCATTTTAGATGCTTCCCGCCTAACCAAAATCCCAGATGGCCTCTGCAGAGAAAACGTACTGTACTTAATTAACCTGGAGGTGTTACCCAAACTTTGCCTGAAGGTCTTGGCATATACAGTACAACAAGAAAATTTAAATTCCCGCTATAAAACAGTAATGTATACGAACTCTCCCCAAGAAGCAGGACCAAACCGAATATGTTATGTTATGTTATGTTAGTGTTTGGATCGATTAGATTAGGCTTTCTGTAAGGCTAGGTTAAGTTAGGTTCGCATTAGGTTATGCTAGGATAAATTAGCGTTAATTTAGGTTTGGTTAGGTTTTGCTAGTTTAGATTATGTTAGATTAATTTTAGGTCGGATTAGTACCGTTAGGTTATGCTAGATTAGGGTAGATTAGGTCAGGTTAGGTTAGGTCAAGTTTGATTAGGTTAGGTTAGGTTAGGTTTGGTTAGGTTAGGTTAGGTTAGGTTTGGTTTATTGTTTATTTTGTTTCATGTTTCGTTCCTAAATCTCCATTTTGACTCATAACAAATATTGTAACCAATATATTGACTAGGAATGGTATAGACATGAGGCAGTTCGGAAGATGGTTCATATGTTACAATATTTACGCCTGGGGTTGTCCTGTCGTGGTGGGTTTGGTGGCCGTCCTTATGGATACATTAAAGCCCTCTGGTGCCGCTCTTCCTTATTTTGTGTCTCCTAACTGTTGGTTCAGAGGTAAGTAAACCGCTCATCTTGTTTTAGCTTTAATGAAAGAATTAGAAAAAGATAACTCGGATATAGTTTATCTTCAAGGTGAGATAAGGTGTTAAGACATAACCCCACATCGGTCATAGTTCAGGTCGACGTGAATGGTTCTCTTTCTTCTTACTTCATAATATTGACCATAAAGTAACTTGTTTGAATTACTTGCAGATTAGAAACCCCAATACGATTTCAACTGATGATTACACCTCGTAATACCAACCTAACCTGATTTAACGTAACCTACCTAACTTAACCTAACCAAGAAGCATTAGGGTGCTTAATGAACAGGTGGAATACGGTTGGGTGCCTCATCTTAAGGTGTTCCATTTGTTTAATTCATTCATTATGCATCATTCTGTTAACTTTTTTATTATTGATAACTATTAGTAAATCGGATTATTCCTCTGTGCACAACTACGTGTTAGGCTAGTGTTTCAGTCCTGTTTGTTTGTGTGTACCCCAAAACAACACAAGAACGGGTTTGTAGATTTGCACCAGACTTGGTCAACCTGTGTCAAGATTCACCTGATACAGCTTTGGTACGATTAGCGCCAAAATTGACCAAGAGTTGTTATCGTAATGTTTTTTTGGGTGGTTAAAGAAAACAATAACATAAGATAGTTTCCAGGGGCAACTGCAGGTACATCAATATTAGTTCGATATTTTCCTTGCTATGGTAACAGTGCGTGGGCAAGGTTTGTGTCTGCCCAAACGGCGTATAATTCTGATTATTCTGTATTAGACTGGGAAATGGAGACGCTTTTTGTAAAGTTAATAGGAAGATATTAGGCTGTGTGTCTCACTTAGGCAGTTAAATGCTCTGTTACGCACAAAATATTTTGCTGATGTAAAGTCACAATCCAAAGTTTGTTTACCTCCGTGGCTGGAAGGAAGGCGAAGACAAGGTTGAAGACTGACCAAGGAGAATGGACATACAAAGTTATGAATGCATTTGTTATGCAAGTGCTGACCATTTCAATGTTTAAAATAATATTTTATACCTGTGCTCGTGTGTTTTATATGAGTGACTGCGATAAGGAGCTGGTGTGTGCTACCCACCGCCATTGTGCCTCATCAACAAACAACTGAACGAGTGAATGACCGTTCCCCCTGGCCTTTCTTCAAGCTTGGCTTCGCCAAGAACTTTGGATTGTGTATGTACTTGTCCTCTTATATATTGTATAAATATAGTGGGTGGCTGGTTATAAAGTTTAGAAGATATGTTTAAGGAGAGAAAGTATTTCCACCACAATAACCATATCCTTGTAGAGCGACAAGGGTGGCAGTGCCGAGGAATAGTCCACAAGTCCGGACAGCTCCTCAATTGTTTTTCCAATACCAGTAAAAATATACTAATACTCCCAGGGTGCCCTTCCTCTTCTCATGAACATTTCAGTAATTCATAAGCAACCCCTACGAATATCTGCAAGCATTCACTTCGCTTCTTAAATACCAACTGTAGGCATTGCCTATTGGGGTTACCCTCTGCTCCACCAAGACTGCCAGAGTGGGTATACACCTTTAGTTCGTCCATATAACTGTGACTTCTATTTTTAACACTGACTTAGTTTAATAGTTCACTATATTATTCCTACAGACAAGGCTTCAGCATGGGCCTACATGTACGGTATAGTGTTAGTGTTGCTGATGGTCAACCTGTGTCTCTTCATCCACTTGGCCTACAGGTTCAAAAGAATGTTTAACGTGCAGCCGTCCGCAACAAGACCACGACAATTCGGGCTAAGGTGAGACTGTCACTGAGTCACCTTCTACATACTGTGGGTCTCTCTCTCTCTCTCTCTCTCTCACACACACACATATATATATATATATATATATATATATATATATATATATATATATATATATATATATATATATATATATATATATATATATATATATATATAATCATCGACCTCACCAGCCAGGACTCGAGCCCTCGACCTAATGCATGGGACCAGGGAACGTTACCCACCATACCACAAGAGCACTAAATCAGCTCGATGAACAGGCTTTGTGTGAAATATCACATAGTCTAGACCTGCTTTTAGTGCTCTTGTGGTATGGGAGGTAATGTTCCCTAGTCCCATGCTTTAGGTTGAAGGTTCGAGTCCTGGCTGGTGAGGTTGTTGATTATATGTTCAAAGTCCACGTGTTATATGAACTAAAAAAGAAGTATATATATATATATATATATATATATATATATATATATATATATATATATATATATATATAAATAATGAAGAGGAGAACCAGGGAATACATAAACATCTTGCCTAAGTTGGGTTCCTAAATTATTTAAATTCGAAACATGGCAACATCAAATTTACTTGTGAATTGGAAAAGGACAATATTCCACCATTCCTTGATGTTAATATATCCACCGGCTTCATAATAGTTTCTAGACAGCCTTATACAGAAAACCAACATTCACTGGTTTGAGTTCAAAATTTTCATCTTTCATTCCTCTTAATTACAAACGTAATCTAGTACGTACTTTTACCAACAGAACTTTTAATATATGTTCAAGCTATTTCCACTTGGACATTGAGCTAAAATACATAAAGGAACTATTCCTTAACAATGGTTTCCCTAAGAGATTTACAGACACTTATATAGGCAAAACCCTTAATAGGTTTTTTAGTCCCACACAGCCACAAGTCTACACCATTCTTAAATATTCTATCTATTTTAGCCATCCCGTACTCAGGCCCACTTAGTTTCACCCTTAGAAACAAACTTAAGAAGCTTTTCAATGAATTCTATCCACAAATTTCTCTTAGACTAACTTTCAAAGCCCAGCTTTCAATAAAAAAAATTCTTTAGATCTAAAGACACCATACCCACATACCTGCAATCCTCAGTTGTTTATCAATTTACGTGTGGTAGCTGTAGAGCAGCATATATAGGTCAAACAAAAAGACATATGATAACTCGCATCCATGAGCACTTGGGCCGTTCGAACAGGCCAGTTAATCACACAACCACTACATTCAGCTATCCGTAACCACGCCCACCAACATGACCACCCGTTTTCGCAGTCTGATTCCTCAGTTCTTGGCAGGAGAAACTGTGAGAAGGACCTCCTCATTATGGAAGCCTTGTATCAATATAAAGTAAAGCCATCCATTTCTGATATGACTTCCTGTGAATTGTTGTTTTTCACCCTGAGGCTCGTCTAAATTAAGGAAATAACCCCTGTATATTTTGCTTTCTCATTTTCGTTTTGTATGTTGGTCTCTCGTCATTTTTATCGGTTTTAAATTATATTGCTCTGGGTTTTTTTGTTTTTTTGCAGAAGGTAAATTTTGGAATAATGTTGCGTTTTTATTGTATATGACCTGTAATTTTTTTAACTTTTAAAACTGTTTGCTTTCTAGGCTCTAATGATGGAAAACGATATTCCGAAACGTAAGTGATTAAAGAAACTCAACTTAGTCAAGATGTTTGTCTTTTCTCTGGTTCTCCTCTTCATTATGAAACTACGCTTTCCAAGTAACAAGTCCATTGATGAAGTTATATATATATATATATATATATATATATATATATATATATATATATAATATATATATATATATATATATATATATATATATATGTCTCCTCCATACAGGCTCCGTGTACACTTGACGCTGATGGTGATCATGGGTCTGGGCTGGGCGGGAGAGTTGCTGGTCACAAACTTCACAAGTTGTAATTGGAGGTGAGTGACCAAGGCTTATTGAAGTTATTGAAAAATAATGGGGGTAGAAGAGTACAGTGGTAGGGTATTACAATGAAGGCAGGGAACAAAGTGGAGCTAGGGAAATACACAGCCCTTGAAGGCTAGGAGGCTCAGTGAGGGTACACTAGCAGTGAAGTGAGCACTAGCAGTGAATATAGGGAAACAAAATTAAGGAAGAGGCGCATACTGAAGGTAGAAAAGCACGGTAAAGATAAGGAAACATAATGAAAGTAGAGAAATGCAGTGAAGGTATAGGGCACATTAACAGTGAAAGTGAGGAAGCACTCTAAAGTTAGGGAGACAGAAAACAAACACAAACCACAGTATAAGAAGGCACTAAGACAGAACCTCAAAGTCTATCTTGGGTTCTCAGAGAATTTCAGCCTGGCACTGATGTGAAGAGCGAAGCCCTGAGTATAGACATAAATTGTCTTAGTATAACATCGACATAATAGCCATTAGCGAGTCCCGGTTCGTAGATGAGGGTCGACTCACAGAACAGGGGTTAAGTTATACCTTCTTCTGGAGGGGTAAGCCTGCTGCAGAAGGAAAGCAATCTACAGAGCTGGATTTGCCATTCGCCAATCCATCCTACACAGGCTAATTGAAATGCCTGTTGGGATCAACGAGCACCCCATGACGCTCTGAGTCCCAATGAATCACTCACGGCATGTCTTCTTCATCAGTGCATATGCCCCAACACTGGATGCAGAGTATGACATCAAGGAAACCTTTTACGCCGACCTTAACAGAGTGCTAATCTCTATCCAAAAAGAAGGTAAGATTGTGTTCCAAAGTGACTTCAATACCAGAGTTGGCAGAGATGCTGATATATGGCAGGGAACCAAAGGGAGAAACAGAGTAAGCAAGTGTAATTAAAAAGACCAATTCCTTCTCATAAAGTGTGCTGAATATAACCTCAGTATTACCAACACCTTGTTTAGGCAGACCGACAAGTTCAAGGGTTTGTGGCAACACTCACGATCCAAATATTGGCCTCTCATTGTCAGAGAAAGAGATCGCCGAGATGTCCTCATCACCCGTGTCATGCATGGCTCAGACCACTGTGACACAGATCATTGGCTCTTCAGAGCTAAACTCTCCCTTCACGTTGCCTCCAAACGGGGAAGGCAACAAGCCTCCAAAAACATTTTAACAGCAAGTCTTATGATGAGCTTATAAGCAACCCAACAACAAACAACTAAAATCCGAGTGCTGGATGGGGTCCCCAAAGTTGTTATCACAAAAACCTGGAAAGAGACCCTCGGCCAAATCAAAAGAAAACACCAGGATTGGTTTGATGAAAACGACCCGGAAATCGAAGTACTCGCCAGTAGTAAATGTGCTGCTCTCACTGACTGGCAGAACAACCCTAAGTCTCGAACCAAAGCTGATTCCTTCCACGAGAAGATATCAGCGGCCTAGAGCAAACTTCGCAAATAATGACTGAATGGTTAAAAAATATAGTGTATGAAGTGCAAATATCTGCGAATCAACAAAGATGCATGCATTTTTCAATTCTGCTAAAATAATATATGGCCCAACTCCTCATGGCGTGGCCCCCTTCTGCTCATCCAACGATAAATCCTATTTAAAGATGAAGAAGGCATCCGTTAGTGCTTGAATGAGAACTACCATTCGCTGCTCAACCGAGACGCATTCAGAGCTGACCCACCTCAGCTATCCTTCATCCCTGGCTGAGGTAGATACTGCCATCAAGCTGATAAAAAATAACAGAGCCACAAGGTCTGATGGAATCCCACCTGAGGTGTATAAAGCAGGAGGATTGTGACAATTACCACGGTATCTCGCTGCTGTCCGTAGCTGGGAAGATTATCGCCCGAGTTCTCCTAAACAGACTTCTTCCTGAGGCAGAAAACTTCCTCCCAGAATTTCAATGTGACCCAGGAGTTCTTAATCGGGGGTGCTCGCACCCCTTGGGGGTGAGAGACCAGTTTCTTAGGGGTACGAGGATGCTGTGGTCAAACGAGGCTCATCTTAGGGAGAACAAACAACAGGAACGATGTTACTGAGTTTGGTGCACAAGCATAATCAATCAGGTTCATCCGCAACACATGCAAAATACTTGCAATTGTAAAGTAATTTTTGCACATTTTGCACATTTGTAGTTATCTGAATTTTTACAGTGCATTATTTAGTTGTCAATTGTGTATTTTTTTGCACTTTGGTAATTCATTGCATTTTCACTATTTTTTTTTGAGTTGCCAATATAGATAACAAACCACAATGGATCTGTTATTAATTCCCATTACAATATGTTATTTCATCAATTCGGGGGGAGGGGTGCGAACAGAAAAAAAAAGTTAAGAATCACTGCTTTAGACCATCATGTGGCACACCTAACATGATCTTTGCTGCCCTGCAGATACAGGAAAAGTGTAGAGAACAACGTCGTGACTTATATTTGGCTTTCATTGACCTAAGGCCTTCTACTCGGTCATTAGAGAAACCCTCTGGCGGACCCTCAGCCGTTTTGGTTGCTCGCCAAAATTCAGTGCCATTGTGAGGCAGCTCCACGCTGGCATTAGCGGCAGTGTCCTGCACAATGGCACCCAATCTGAGATGTTCCCCATCCAAACAGGGATCAAACAAGGGTGTGTGCTGGCACCAACTCTTTTTTCCATTCTCTTGTCTGATTTTCTAACTCGTGCCAGTGCCAATTTTGCCGGCGGGGTGCACATCCAGCACCGGATGAAGGGACTTTTCAGCATAAGACGACAACAGGCAGAACCAAATGTGTCCGCCGCTTCCATCACTGAACATCAGTATGCCGACGACCTGAAACTCATCGTTCACACTGAACGCGACCTACAAGATATTGTGAACACCTACACAAATGCGTATGCACACTTCGGCTTTGAGGTGAATGCCTCTGGTTCATCCACACCTCCACCATCCATCCAGCTTCTCGGCACTACTCTTTCTAATGTTACCCTGTTCCAGTACCTTGGCTCCCACCTGTCCACCACCACTGACATCGATGAATAGATTCAACTTCGGATCAGATGTGCATCTCAAACCTTCGGCAGACTCTGTACCCATGTCTTTAGCTGAAATAATCTACAAAGTTGCACGTGTATCAAGCAGTGGTCTTCTCCACACTGCTGTATGGCAGCGAGGCATGGGTCACATCACATACAGGAGGCACCTGGAGGAACTTTAAGCAATGTAGTCTACGTTCCATCCGCCGAGTTCGCTGGAAAGACAAGAGAAAAATTGCCAGTATTCTCGCTATCACCAACTGTAGTAGCATCGAGGCTACTATTATCCTTAATCAACTACGTTGAACTGGCCAAGTTACAGGCATGGATGACATTAGACTGCCAAAACAACTACTCAACAGTCATCTACCCAATGGTAAACATAACGCTGGTATGCAATGGAGAATATATAAGGACAGTCTTAAGACAAACTGGAAAAAGTGCCAAATCGACCCCCCTCACCTGGGAGACGATCACTCCACACCATAATGCTTAGAGGAGAACCACACGAGGTGTCAATACTTTCGAGTTAGCCCGACTGCATACCTAGGCAGACAAGCGCCAGCGCCGGAAAGACGCTGCCGTCATCCCTCTCGCACTAGATGTAACCCTCTACACATGCCTCATCTGTGGACAGCCCTGCCGATCCAGTACTGGCCTCTCGAGTCACCTCAGAGCTAACCAACGAAGGTGACATCCTTAATATATCATATCATTGTTTCCAAGCTGGATGATTGTCATACTCAATTCCGAGTGACAACAAATTGAAATATGAGTTCACATGAATGTTCTTTTCACGAGTATAATACAGCTGTAATGTTATTACTAGTACATACTGTATAAGTTGGGAACCCATTGACAGTAGGTTTATAAATGGTATTCGTGTGTTTCAAGCATCATCTTATATGGGCCTCAGCAGCTGTTCTACCAGGGAGTTTCTGCTTCGTACTATTCCTTCCCTGAAAATTTTATATTGCAGCACTGCTTAAAATTTAAAAAATACAAAAATGGCCTTTCACAGCAAAGTGGACGCAGTGGGACTTTACTGCAGCAAATTATTAAAAAAAAAAAAACGAGTGTCTCACCCAGCATGCAAGGCTAAGAAAAAACAGGAAAAGGGATTAAAAATATGAAGGCATTATTTAAACGTATATTCATAGAATCACAAGGTCAAACAAGGGATATTTCTCGGGTTGATGAAGCAACAGATACCCAAAGTACCTCAGCAAAGATGAAACTAAACAGTAAACATACCGGCTCAGCTCTAGTTGATACTGAAACTTTAGGTTTGTGTTCTGGGAAATGACTGAAGAGCTAGCTACCGGTAACTTTCTTGAGCTTGTAAAGATATTAGGCAAATATGATGCAGTTCTCACCAAGCCTTTGGGTGAATCTCCAGGGAATCAGACTTACTTGAATCCAACAAGTGAGATTCGCCAGGCTACGTCGATCTCTACTCTCTACACGGACACTGTTTTCCAAGTACAGGAAACATTGATAAAATTTATAGTTATTGACAGTTCCAAATCAGAATATTTGTCCGATACACTTCAGAAGGAGGATTACACACTAGGGTCAAGATGTTAACTCGTTGTCACTGTTCGTGTACTGTTGTGCTTATAAATTAAATTTGGCTTTACCTGCTACTTGCTCCAGCGTGAATGAAGTTGCTATTTTTGGCAATATTGAAAAAATACTTTCATAACTGTAAGTCATCTAAGGTTATTTATATTTGAGAACTCAGAGAAAGAACTGGGACTGACAAAAAAGTTGCACCGACTGTGTGAAACAAGTCGGTATTGCAAACAAGCAGCAGTGGAGGTTCTCAAACACAATTATGCAGCATTGTTAATGACTTTAGACCACATCAAGGAAAATTACAAAAACCCAGCTGTAGTTGCTGTGGCTTATGGATTACTAATTAATATTAGCTAGTTAGAATTTCTTTTGCTGTTGGAAATATGGAGCGAAGTTCTGAAAACCATCTATATCTTATCCAAATGTCTCCAAAATGCCAAAATGGATGTGATACAAGCATCAAATATGATACACGCAACTTTAACTTCCTTACGAGCATTAAGATCAAATGAGGCATTTGAAGAAAAACTAGAAATGCCCAGAAAATAGCTGAAGATGTAGGTGATAGAAATGAACTTTAAATAACTCAGAGTAAGGCATAGAAAGAGGATGGCAGGGGTGGCTGCCTGTGATGAACAACTAACTGATCCTGTAATTAGATTCTAGACTCAAATACTTCTTCAGATATATGAGAGACTGACTGTAGAATATGAAGCGAGATTTAAGGATTTTGAGGAATCTCTCACAAACTTTAGCTGTTCAATGCCACAGCATTTGGGTAAGAAATCAATGTTTAAAGATCTGGCAGAAGTATATTCTAAAGACGTGGATGTTGATACTGCGGTAGCAGAGTACAGTACACTCAGTACTCTTGTCTAATCCAGGAGACACCAGCTGCTAAAGCAGAACTTGAAGATGCAGGTGTGCAGGATATGTTGCTGTTTTTAGGAGGACGAGGTTAGATATAGCTTATCCCAATATTGCCATTTTGTATTGTACAATCGGGGTTTTAACAGTTGGAGCCGAAAGAATATTTAGTAAACAAAAACTAATTATATCCTACTTGAGATCAACCATGGGTGAAGAGCGTTAATCTGCTCTTTTCCTGATTAACACTGAGAGAGACCTACCAGAAACTCTTGATTTCACCAAAGTTACCAGCAGGTTTAGCAGAGTGAAAAAAAAAAAGATTTCACTGTAAACTGTTACTGTATTTCGTTGTTGCAATGAATTGTGACAGCATTATTTCATGAAGTCAATATATAAACTGCTCAATACAGTAGTAAAATTCGCGAATAAAAAATAATATCTAAGCCTCTAAGTAATTAGATAATGCTTTCATGCAGCATACAACTGGAACAACCACAGACCACCTACTCTACTCTTCTCTTGGTGTCTGGATCCTCCATCAATCACACAAATTGGGGAAATTTCTGAACCTTAGCCCCATCCCCCCAGAAAATATCCTATAATCTTCACTGTTCTGACCTCTAGTCTTACGTTACCTTTGAATGTTTGCATAGTGTGACCTCCTAACCCCATATATAGCGTGACCTCTTGACCCTGTGCATAGTGTGACCTCTTGGCCCCATGTATAATGTGACCTCTTGACCCGTGTATAGTGTGACCTCTAGACCCCGTGTATAGTGTGACCCATTGACCCCGTGTGTAGTGTGATCTCTTGACACCGGCATAATGTGACCTCTTGACCCGTGTACACTGTGACCTCTTGACCCCCTGTATAGTGTTATCTCTTAACCCCAGCATAGTGTGACCTCTTGACCCCGTGTATAATGTAACCTCTTGACCGGTGCATAGTGGGACCTCTTCACCCCGTGTATAGTGTGACCCCTTAACCCCATGTATAGTGTGATCTCTTGACCCCGTGCAAAGTGTGACCTCTTGATCCCGTGTATATATATGTGACCTCTTGACCCGGTGCATAATGTGACCTCTTCATCCCATGTATAGTCTGACCTCTTTACCCCAAGTACAGTGTGACTTCTTGACCCCGTGTACAGTGTGTTACGAACCACGCCATCAATTGTCACGATCTACCTACCCAGCACTACGAACCACGCCATCTATTGTCATGATCTCCCTATCCAGCACCACGAGCAACGCCATCTAGGGACGAAACCCGAGTATGACTAGTCTTAGTTACCACTCTGGGGTTCCCTTCTCCATATCCTGGTTGTTGCGTCACCTCCTCCAAGTCTTCCTCATCAGCTCCAATTCGATGAGAGTTCAGTTCACTCTGGAAAGTGACCACAGGATCACCTATCCTGGAAACCTACGGCACAGTGACTACCTACTGTCTTTTTCTACAATACTCAGCCTTACTTGTCAGCCATCTCAGCTCCGCACTTAAGTATTTGTAATCTTATATTGCCTCTCCACCTCCACCTTGCTTCAAATTATTGTATGTTGTATAAATATGTATATACTGTTAATGTTTAGGTTAAGTATGGTTAAGGGTAAATAATAGAAAGCTGAATATTTTGTTAAGGAATTTATGGTACTTTATTATACACAACAAAAACTCGCATCCTTTGTCTACCCTTTTATAGTCAGATTGTCTTTGTTTTTTATTGTTGTTGCCTGTTGGGATCTGGGTAGACTTTTAACTATATTCTAAATCCCCAACTCTTAACAAATGGCGACCTTGACAGGACCTTAAGTGCCATATTTCTTCCCCCCTTTCTACTCCTTGTTAATTATTCCTCCCAGTCACTTCTGTTCACAATTGCTTTACGGTGGTTTAAAGTTTCCTTCATATGTATGTGCATATATTGGTATTATCGTACAGTAAGAGTGACAGACGTAGGATATTAGGTTCTAAGTGTCATAAGGCTTACCTGTTATTACACGTGGCAGTCGTGTAGTAAGTCTTATCGAGTGTAGGGAAGAATCTGGATCTGTTTAATGCCGTACCCTCGCTCCAGAGTAGGCTGTTCCATAGTCACTAGTTTAGGGTGAAGTGATATCTTGGGACGCCCCGCTCTAACAGGACCCCATAATTATAAAGCCTCAATTATTGTTCTTCTCATTATCTCATTCTGGGTCAATAATCAAGTAACTCAAGGGTTGTTAATCCGGATCTTTATTTTTATGCCGTAATACGCCCTTCCTGTTTACTCAGGTTTGTTAATACGGATCTTTATATAAATGCCGTAATACGCCCTTTCTCTTTCAAGTCTCTTATCCTTATTTAAGGATCTTATCAGAAGAACAATATTCATAAGTGTAATTTCCCTAGGAATAACTTGGGTAGTTTCCGGGAATTTCTGGTTATCCACTGCCGTGATATTTTCTAGGGTAATCCACTTATCTTATCTTTTGACCATTAATTAATTTATCTAGTTTTTCTTAACAATAGCCACTTCAGGATTTGTTAAACTTGGTAGTCCTGGAGGAGTGGAAGAGCAAGATACCATTTCACATCTTGAAGCATGTGGAGGAGCGAGGAGAGGTTAATTTAGGGCGTGCGGCTGAGCTAGCTGATGAGTACGCCTTGCTGGTGGAGTCACTGTGCCGTAGAGAACTTGGTACTTTCCGGCATGTAAGGTCCTCCTCAGATGATAACCTTGGGGCGTGAGTGGTAGGTCGAAAGGTCCCACACCCACCCCCCCCCCTGATGCAACCAAGTTTTATTGTTCTTACTGTAAAAACCCAGGCCATACGATCCAGTCTTGTAAGCAACCAACGTGTCGAACTACTAAAAGTAGTTCCCTGGATCCCAAATTCAAACCAATAGCAACCACCAATGTGGAAAGGCCCCATCAGGATCTCTTCTCTTCATTCACCTATGAGGGAAAAATTTCAATCATAGAGGGGTCTCGTTCTTTCCCTATTCGTATACTACGTGATACGGGCGCAGCACAATCTATCCTCCTGTTTAACGTCATTCCTGATATATCTACCGCATTTACTAATGAGAGTGTTCTAATTTCAGATCTCTCATCCCATTCTTCCTATCCCTTAGCTAAAGTGCACCTCCAATGTCCCCTGATTACTGGGGAAGTGCAAGTAGCCATTTGGAAAGATCCAATGCCAGTGAGTGGCATTCATTTATTATTGGGTAATGACTTGGTAGGAGATCTAGTGGTTCCCAACATAAAGACAGTCGACTCTCCCTTACCTGTCAACTCCACCACTGACCTTGAAGAAACTATTCCTCACCTTTTCCCATCTTGTGCTGTCACCCGGTCATAGAGTGTGCGAAATGGGCCCTCTTCATCTAAAACCACCTCCAATATCTTCCTACCCACAGAAGATCTGTACAATAAGACCATTGGTAAGGATGAGCTCATTAAAGCCCAACAATCTGATCCATCTTTGAATATGAAAGACCTCAGTGTGGACCATTGTACATCTTCGGCTTACCACCCACAATCCCAAGGTTGCTTGGAACGGTTCCATCAAAACTTTCAAGTCAATGCTAATAATCTATCTCCCCTCAACTATATAGTCCATACTCCTGATCGCAGAAAAGATTCACAACTTATTTACATTAATCTCATGAAACTTTACCATTCCAAGCACTCAGAGGAAGACATCCCAGAGGCTATAAGCCTACCTGTATTGCATACGGCTTTGTCAGGGCCGGAGCCGGAGACAGATGACATGGATCTATTGGAGAATTTAGACTTCCCTCTACCTAAAGAAAACCCTGCTAACAGTCACATACTCAACAACTTGGATGAGTATTTTTCTGTTCTGAATCCATCTCAAGCAAAAGATCTCACTAAGTTATTATCAACATTTCCTAAAGTCACGTCAGACCTCCCAGGGTTTTGCAGTATACTTAAACATGATATTAAGCTAATCTCAGATGATGTACAACCCATTAGGCAATCAGCATATCGACTAAATCCACAAAAAAGAGAGATTATGAAAAAGGAGGTAGATTTTTTGTTAAAACATAACTTAGCTGAGCCTAGTACCTCCCTCTGGGCTTCACCTTGCCTTCTCATTCCAAAACCCGATAGCACTTTTCGTTTCTGTACAGATTATCGTAAAGTGAACCAGGTCACTGTTTCAGACTCCTACCCTTTACCTTTGATTGAAGATATAATAGACAGCATAGGCTGTGCAAAATTTATATCTACCGTGGACATGTTGAAAGGATATTATCAAGTGGGACTCACGGATAGGGCAAAAATAATCTCAGCATTTATAACTCCATTTGGTCTTTTTCAATATTTGGTTATGGCGTTTGGCTTTTCTAATGCTCCGGCCACATTCCAGAGGGCAATCAATTACCTGATTCAGGACCTACAGTAGATGGGACGTTCGCCTACCTGGATGACCTGGTGGTGGTGTCGTACGGCTGGGACGAACATCTGGTGCGTTTGGAGATACTGTTCGCACGACTGCAAAAGACTGGATTCACCATAAACCTGGCTAAATCTGCTTTTGGCCGGGCCTCAGTGACTTACCTGGGACATATCGTTGGGCATGGTATGGTGAGACCCAAGGACGCAAACATTAAAGCCATCTTGTCCTTCCCCACTCCAAGGATGAGGAAGGAACTCATGCCCTTCCTGGGGATGTGCGGCTACTACCGTCGGTTCTGCAGTAACTTCTCCAGCTTGGCCGGACCCCTCACAGACCTTACCAGTTCTACGGTCCCTTACATCTGGAACCAGAGGTGCGACCAGTCTATCCACCACCTCAAAGCCTTCCTTGCCTCCAAGCCTGTAGTCCACCCCCCTGACTACACCTTGCCCTTCCATCTGCAAATCGACGCTAGCGGTGTCGGAGTGGGGGCTGTGCTCCTACAACCCGACCCAACCACTGATGTCCTTCACCCTGTGGCATACTACTCTGCCAAGTTGAAAAAACATCAGACCAACTACTCGACCATAAAGAAGGAGGCCCTGGCTCTGGTGTTGGCAATAAAGAAGTTTGAATGTTACCTCTAGTCTTGCCCACAAACAACCCTAGTCTTCACCGACCATAACCCACTCACGTTCATCCAAACCAACAAGACCTCCAACCAGCGAATCCTCCGCTGGGCTCTCCTCATCCAGCCCTATAATCTACAAGTCCGGCACATAGAGGGGGTGGACAACCTGATTGCGGACTCCTTATCCCGAGCTCCAGTAGAAATGCAGCAGCTACTCTTCAGACGCACCAGGTGATCACCTCCTTCGCGCCCGCTCTACGGAGGTCTTTGGAGGGGGGGGGGGGAGGGTGTGCTACGAACCACGCCATCAATTGTCATGATCTACCTACCCAGCACTACGAACCACGCCATCTATTGTCATGATCTACCTACCCAGCACCACGAGCAACGCCATCTAGGGACGAAACCCGAGTATGACTAGTCTCCATATCCTGGTTGTTGCGTCACCTCCTCCAAGTCTTCCTCATCAGCTCCAATTCGATGAGAGTTCAGTTCACTCTGGGAAGTGACCACAGGATCACCTATCCTGGAAACCTACGGCACAGTGACTACCTACTGTCTTCTTCTACAATACTCAGCCTTACTGGTCAGCCATCTCAGCTCTGCACTTAAGTATTTGTAATCTTATATTGCCTTCCCACCTCCACCTTGCTTCACGATTGTTTTATGTTGTATAAATATGTATATACTGTTAATGCTTAGGTTAAGTATGGTTAAGGGTAAATTATAGAAAGCTGAATATTTTGTTAAGGAATTTATGGTACTTTATTATACACAAAAAAAACTCGCATCCTTTGTCTTTGTTTTTTTATTGTTGTTTCCTGTTGGGATCTGGGTAGACTTTTAACTATATTCTAAATCCCCAACTCGTAACAAGTGTGACCTCTTCACCCATGTGTAGTGTGACCTCTTGACCCTGAGTATAGTATGACTTTTTGAACCCCGCTTATAGTGTGACCTCTTGACCCCGTGTATTGTGTGACCTCTTGACCCCATGTATTATGTGACCTATCAACCCATGTATAGTGTGACCTCTTGACCCCGTATTTAGTGTGACCTCTTGACCCCGTGCATAGTGTGACGTCTTGACCCTGTGTATAGTGTGACCTCTTGACCCCGCGTATAGTGTGACCTCTTGACCCCGTGTATAATGTGACCTCTTGACCCCATGTATAGTGTAATATCTTGACCCCGTGCATAGTGTGACCTCTTGACTCTGTGCATAGTGTGACCTCTTGACCCCGTGTATAGTGTGACCTCTTGACCCCGTGTATAGTGTGAGCTCTTGACCCCCCGTATAGTGTGACCTCTTGACCCCGTGTATAATGTGACCTCTTGACCCCGTGAATAGTCTGACCTCTTGACCCTGAGTACAGTGTGACCTCTTGACCCTGTGTATAGTGTGACCTCTTGATCCCGTGTATATATGTGACCTCTTGACCCCAAGTATAGAATGACCTCTTGATCCCGTGTATATATGTGACCTCTTGACCTCGAGTATAGTATGACTTCTTGACCCCACGTATTGTGTGACCTCTTGACCCCGTGTATAGTGTGACCGCTTGACCCCGTGTATAGTGTGACTTCTTGACCCCGTGAATAGTGTGACCTCTTGACCCCGTGTACAGTGTGACCTCTTGACCCCGTGTATAGTGTGACCTCTTGACCCCGTGTATAGTGTGACCTCTTGACCCCGTGTATTGTGTGACCTCTTGACCCCGTGTATAGTGTGACCTCGTGACAACGTGCATAGTGTGACCTCTTGACCCCGTGCATAGTGTTACCTCTCATCCCTATCTTGGTTTCGGCAGGTCAGCAGTAGGTGTCATAGTAGGCAACCTTCAAGGTGTACTGTTGCTATTGTTGCAAATCTTCAACTTAAGAAAACAACGTTTGGTGAGTACCGAAAGGTAGAGAGTTGAAACTGTGAGTTACCGAGTTCAATCTAATGAGTTACTGAGTTCAATCCATGAGTTACTGAGTTAAAATTGTAAGTTACTGTGTTCAATCCATGAGTTACTGAGTTTAATCCATGAGTTACTGTGTTCAAATTGTGAGTTACTGAGTTCAATCCACGAGTTACTGAGTTCAAATTGTGAGCTACTGAGTTCAATCTATGAGTTACTGAGTTCAAATTGTGAGTTACTAAGTTCAATCCATGAGCTGCTGAGTTCAAATTGTGAGTTTCTAAGTGCAAGCCATGAGTTACTGAGTTAATTCGTGAGTTACTAAGTTAATTCGTTTGTATAAACCTTGAGTTACTGATATCAGTCCATGAGTTTCTGAATGGTGTTATTGAGTAAAATAAATGATGCTTTGGAGATAAATCAAAGCTTAATTAATAAGCTTTGATAAATTAATAAGCTTTGTTGACTTAATAAGCTTTGATGAATTAATAAGCTTAGATGACTTAATAAGATTTGATAAATTAATAAGCTTTGATGACTTAATAAGCTTTGATGACTTAATAAGCTTTGATGAATTAATAAGCTTAGATGAATTAATAAGCTTAGATGAATTAATAAGCTTAGATGAATCAATAAGCTTTGATAAATTAATAAGCTTTGATGAATTAATAAGCTTTGATGACTTAATAAGCTTTGATGAATTAATAAGCTTAGATGACTTAATAAGCTTTGATAAATTAATAAGCTTTGATGAACTAACAATAATATGTTTTATTCATTGATGAGTGAATGAGTTTCGGTGAGTAAACTGACTCCTTAGTCATATTATTAGGGTTAGGTTAGGTTAGGTTAGGTTTGGTTAGGTTATGTTAGGTCAGGTTAGGTTAGGTCAGGTCAGGTTAGGTTTGGTTTAGTTAGGTTAGGTTAGGTTTGGTTAGGTTACGTTAGGTTAGGTTAGGTTATGGTTAGGTTAGGTTTGGTTAAGTTAGGTTAGGTTATGGTTTGGTTTGATTAGGTTAAGGGTAGATCAGATTAGGTTAAGCTACGTTAGGTTTGGCTTAGATTAGGTTAGGTTAGGTTAGGAGTAGATTAGGTTAGGTTGGGTTAAGTTCTGTTAGGCTGGAGGTAGGTTAGATTATGGTTGAGGTATGTTAGATTACGTTTAGGTTAGGTTAGGATAGATTAGATTATAGTAGGTTCGGTAAGTTAGACTATGAAAAGGTTAGGTTAGAGGTAGGTTAGATTATGGTTGAGGTATGTTAGATTACGTTTGGGTTAGGTTAGGTTAAGGTAGGTTCGAGTATGGTATGGTTAGGTTAGGTTATATTAAAATAATTATTAACAAACTGAGATATTTATCCAGCATTAACATTTGTGCAGATGACTGAGACGAGGAGGGGCACCAACAGGATGTGGTCAGGAGATGACTCAAACAGAGAAAATTGTATCACCAGACTTTGATCACATTCAACATAACACCTACGACATTTAACATAACACCTATAACAAATAACATAACACTTACAACATTCAACATGATACCCACAACAAAACATGACGCTTACAACATTCAACACGATACCCACAACATCAGCATGACCCAGGATAATTATGGAATCAACGACTGTAGACACTTGCCACCACCTTCGCCCTCACTGGACGGGGGGCTGCAATGTTTACTGCTCGCAAGACCTGTGGGCACGCCAGTTCACCTGTGTTTTAAAGCCAGCTGCTTCCACATGAAAGAGAAGGTTTTGCCACATCCAGTCCAGGAAAGTCTTTTATCGATAGGAGGTCTGTTAGGCCCCGTCCCATAGGCATCTACCGGTGTAGGGTTGTCATGCCGGGCCCGACAGAATAAGGGATCGTGTGATGGTGTAGGTGTTAATAAAGGTTCCAGTATGGATGAAAGTGTGGATACTGTGCACACGATTAAGGCTGTAATACAAGATTAATTTGTATACTAACGGTACCTTCCTATCTAATACATTTGCAATACGGTTTGGTGGGCACTTTTTGCCTGGAGAGACCTGGGCAACCGCTATCATCTGCCTACAGGGAGCAACTCTGCCCAACACGCACTGAGGTCTTATTACTATTGGAAGCGACATTTTCGCGTGATGTGCTTACTGATAATCTGTACTGTGTGAGTTCGTATGTGACCAGTAAGAACCACAGAGGTTTTGTAGATGCTCATATATGTTTGGAAATGATGAAAAACGGTGCTGAATAGTAAAACATTTAACCCCCTATGTTGGCTACTGGTACGTGCATGTATCACAAAATGTTGTGTTATCGAAATCAAGGGAGAGGGACAGTGTGCTGTGTTTGTAACTGACTCTTTACTTTAGCTGTCACATATGATCAGGGCCGGATTAAGACCCTTAGAGACCCTAAGCACTTAAAAGATTTTGGTGCCCCCCCCCCCTATATATATGTAATTCAAAATATAAACAATAATAAACCATAAAATAAAATGTTATTTTTCGAAATTAAACAAAATTTACAGTAAGATGGAAAATATTGTTTATTTTTGTATACGTCCACTTTATTTATAGTTGAAAAGTTTTCTCCTACTTTTTTTATTTGTAAAGTCTTTGATCAGATCCTCAAAACTAGTCTTATGTAACACATCTGCTTCTATACTTAGTAGAGATAAGGCATCCAGCCTGCCTTGTTACATAGTTGTTCTGATGGGATTTTTAATATACTTCAACTTAGAAAATGAACGCTCAGCTGAGCAATTTGTGACCATTAATGTTAAAAATATACGAAAGCCAATATCAACATTTGGAAAGGCACACTCAATATTGTCTTCTACAATCATTTTATATATATGTATGTATTATTTTCATTTAATGTGTGGGCCTCTTTTTGTGAACTTTGGTTCAGCTGCACCATTTGCAGTTTTGCACCATATGGTCCATGGTAAATCCGGCTATGGAAAATTTCTGTGGTGCCCCCCTTCCCTTGATGCCCTAAGCACATGCTTATTTTGCTTAATGGTTAATCCAGCCCTGCATATGATGTTCTTAACCTAGCCTTTTTGTTTTTGTCACTTGTATGTTGCTATGCAGTGTATCTTAATAAAGTTTAATATTGATGCTTTATTTTTATTATTATTATTATTTTGGGGTAATTGTTTGTATATAAATACCACGTAGTGCTGAAGACGTCACCACATTTCATTTTATTTGTATTTTATATCTTTAGTCTAACCTAACGTAACGTAACGTAATTAACCTAGCCTAACCTATGTATCACGGAGGCCGTATGCTATATTAGCACCACATACTGCATAGGCCATGTATATTGTTACGGAAACTGAGCAACTAAGAAGGCAAATGTCTTAAGTTCCTTTACTTTAACTTTAACTTTTATTTTAATCTCAAAATTTAAATTATTTCTTTACCTGTGTGTGTCTAGGGGCTTTTTAATGGAAATTATTTAGTTAAAATACCTTGTAATACTCATGCCTAATTATGCAACAAATGACAATCAGGTTGTATTGTGAACTTTTCTAGTTAAGTTTTATGGTAGGTTTAGTTATTATAGCATTACTTTGCTAAATTGAATATCTGACGCCACACTCATGGTTGACATGACAACACCCAACACAGTATAAACAGTAAGACGTGAAAAATATGCAAGTTATTTTTATATAATATTCTTTAAAAAAATTAACATAAAACACATATACAAGGGTGAAAAATACTGTACTCAGCTGTATTAATAGCTGGCCAGTAGGTCCCGCGGTGCACAGGCAGTGTAGGTAACAGCGGCTCGATTCCACGACAGAGAAGACAGGGAGAACAAGTCGTTGAGGTGCTGTGAGCCTCATCTTCATTTAACACTTACTACTGTTATAATTTAAGGTACGTTTCTTATCTTTATTTATTCATACAATATCTTTGTTGTCGTAGTGATTTAATTTCGACCATCTGAACCACGAAATTCACTTATTTTTTCCGGAATGAGGCAAGCCAAGTGAGCTCACTCTATCTTGAGTTAGCAAGGAAAATATCACAGTTTTT
This sequence comes from Homarus gammarus, assembly GCA_958450375.1. NCBI lineage: Eukaryota > Metazoa > Arthropoda > Malacostraca > Decapoda > Nephropidae > Homarus > Homarus gammarus. The sequence goes on along the minus strand of CAUDMG010003541.1, from coordinate 94,907 downwards.
GGCCCAGTAATATAGTTTAGTATAAACGTTAATATTTATTTTCAACAAGATATAAGCTATGGTTTACGATCTACAATTTCTTGTTTATGTCGCCATATTTATGTCGACATAAGTAAGCAGATTTCATTTTCTTTATTCTTAAACTGAAATATTTACTGTCACTAATAAAATAAAGAATAAGTACACCTTACTATCAATACAATTAATTTGCTCTAAAATTCTGCAATACTAGCTTACATCACAGTTTTAATGATACACGCAATACTGCACTCTGGTTAAAAAAAATCAATTTACTTTTAATTTTTACAAATGATATTTTCATTCATCTAAGTACAACTACATTTTTTAACTATATTCTAAACAATATCAGAAAAGCACACAGCACAGTAGACAGTTTGGGAGTGACAATTAACCAAACTTGATTGTCACAAAAAAAGCCCATTGGATGCACAATTGATCAACTTGACGAAGTTTGGCTCATAAGAAGTTTCTATGCAATTTGAAGTGTGTGTACAATGCAAGGCAGGGGCCCCCACTGCACTGACATGAGAGATCAGTTTAACTTTGTCATCTGTATGATGGTATTCAATCGGCAACACTTACAGATTTCTATAAAAACATTGGTTAATTGAAAAAATTGTGGATCAGTCATATTCAATATTTTGTTAGGTTAAGTTAGGTTATGTTAAGTTAGGCTAAGTTAAAATTGGGTAAGGTTAAGTTTAAATTCGATTAGATTAAGTTAAAGTGAGGTTAGGTTAAGTTAAGTTAATTTATGTTAGTTTTTTTTTTTAGGTTAAAGATAGGTTAGATCCATATTTTGTGCCAGTTTTTCACTGGTAATGTGGGGCAATTTTCAAGGGGGCAGTTGTCCTAGAAACAAATTTTATTAAAAAATTTCAATTAAGAAATAATAAATAAAATGATAATGTTCTGATTTTACAGCATGCAGACCTACAGACAACACCTTGATGACATCGAAGAAATAAGGTCGTTTAGTCAAGTTGATGATATGAGGAAGCGACGATTTAATGTAAGACGAGATCCTTTTCAGTATTATAATGAAAAGGAATTTATTCAGTGCTACAGAGCATCTAAGGACAGCACCAGGGAGCTGCTTACAAAAATCAGACATCATCTCCCGCATATTCACAACGTCAAGACTTTGTGACAGTCTGCAGGCCGGTGGTTATCGAGGCTTTCTCATTGGTGATAGTGGATGTGCGTTGCGTCCATACTTACTCGCTCCAATCCATAATCCAGCTAATGAAAGGCAGAGGAAATATAACAGATCTCATATTAAAACAAGAACTACAATTGAAAGGACATTTGGAGTGTGGAAGAGGAGATTTGCTGTCTTGCAACATGTAAGAACAAAGCTGTCTATTACCAAAAATATTATAATTGCATTTGCAGTTCTCCATAATATTGCTTTGATTTCTGGACTTCCATTGGAAACAGAAGACATGCATTAAGAAGTAATACGGCTTTAGTAAGTTAGGTAACTACTATGTTCCATACATTACTTTAAGTGGTGAACGATTCATGTCATTAAATATTAATGAAACAGTGGTTCTATATTATTTCTTTGTAGAAGCCTTTTCATTCATTCTTAAATTATGTTGCCTTAAATTGTCTAATTTTTTTCTTCATTGAGGTCTTTAATAAGGAAGCTTACCTCAATATGTACGATAATTCACCCGTGAGGTAATATGAAGAAAACCAAAGGAAAGAAATATTGATTTATTTTTTCTAAATGTGCAAAAATTAAGAAAATAACAATTATTTTTTCTATACAGGACTCTGCATTTCATTAATATCACAGCTTATAGATATACATATAAAAAAAAATCTTAACTGCCATACTTTGGACAATATTAGCAAAAAATAGAGATGCGGAGACTTATTTTCTCCAAATTAAATTATAAATGAATACATAAAAATTAATAAACTAAAAATCTCCTTTATCCATTACTTTGCATATAATAACTTGTATTATAAACCTACCCCCCCAAAAAAAATAAAACTTTAGCACAGTAAAAAGAATTGCAATTTTTGAAAATCACAGCATACCTGTATATTATATATATAAAAAAAAAATCTTAGCTGCCATACTTAAACCAGCAATTGTAACCAATGAAACAATGGCAAAATAAAGAAATGTAGATTTATTTATTTTAAATAAAATTATTTTAAGGTGTAAGACATAAGAAAATAAATTTATAATCTAGATGCCACTTTACGATATATGCATATGACTGTATGTTATTACTCAACCATCATTCATAAGCTTTAGCCATGGCATCATATGCAGTTGATGCTTTCCTTAAACATGTATCTAACAATTCAAAAGATTTATTAATTTTTTCAAGCATCTTTTCAATCACTCTAATTACAGTTTCACTTTATCTTTCTTTGAGTGTATGTGCTGATATTATGGCCTTCACTTTCAGTTCCTCCTCATGCTCTCTTTTCATTGTGTACAATTTATATTTGTGGAACTCCTCTTGTGGTGAGGCAGGAACAGAGGGTGAAATTAAAAGTCGAAAAACAGAAGTATATTGTGCAGAAGACTCAGTTGATGGCCCTGGTGTTGGAACATGCAAAACAAGAGGATCATGGAAATGAGGAAGTGAGTTTTAGTGTTTGGTGAAACCTCTCTACCACCCCCCTGTGACTGAGGGTGATAGGCCGAAGACCTCGACTGCCGGACTCCCAGGGTTTGCATTACCTGATTAAACAACCGGGAAGTAAAATTGGAACCCTGATCTAACTGCACCAGTGTAGGAAGGCCTACTTGAGTGAAGAAGTGGGTTAAGGCTTTGATAACATTCTTCGCTGTGATGCGGCGCAAGGGAATGGCTTCAGGATAACGGGTTGCACAATCAATAATGGTTAGCAAGAACTGATGACCCTTAGGTAAGGGACCGACACAATCTATGACCACCTTACTAAAGGAATCTTCAATGACTGGGATAGGCTGCAGAGGGAATGGTTTGACACTGGGGTTCGGTTTCCCCGATACCTGCCAATCATGGTAAGTGCGACAGTAAGAGCTGACGTCTTTCTTCATCCTAGGCCAAAAGAACTGGGATAAAATTTTTGCATAGGTCTTTCTAACTCCTAAATGACCACCCACCCCATTATGAGCTATACTAAGTACGTCCTGCCGCAAAGGTTTGGGAATAACAACTTGATGATGAACTAACCAAGGGCGATTGGCAGGAGAATTGGAGGGACGGAACTTCCGCATTAATACCCCAGACCTAGTGTAGTAGCAATTTGATTCTTGCTCAGCTTCTGACTCAGTAACTGACCGATTGAGAAAACCTACTAGCTCAGGATCCCCTGCTTGTAGCTCAATAAATTTACTCCTAGTGATGGGAGAGGAACCAAAACTAGTGATGTCTGGGTTCCTATCTCCATCAGAACTAATCTGGAGGTTATCTGGTTGTGGGGAGTCCTCAAAAAATTCACTGAGACCAAGATCAGTATGGTCCAGTTGGATAAGATTATCCTCGGACTTCTCACAGTCCTGGAGGGAAACTTCATCAACTTCACTAGTCTCTTCTACCTCTGTACTGCGGCTCATGCTACGGGTCACAGCACACGCAGGGAACAACCCTGGAAAGTCACCTAAAAACAATTTTATTAATATGAAATCAAAGGGGAAAAGATATAGTATTAATCATATAACTACCAGGCTCAACTCCTGGGCTTATTGCAGACTCAGTTCCTACATTCTTACTCTTACTCACAACATTACTGGTGTTACATTACATGGCACTCATTGTAGATTATTTTACTCAACATACGTTAATACTGACACTAGCATATACAGGGGTCCACTACCCAACATGGGATAATTATTTCCAACTAATTATCCCTAACATACATGTTACAACACTCTCTGTGGACATATACTTCTAAGGAGCAACCCAGGGTAGAACACTAGGGCTCACGACCATTGTTATTGTGGGGTAGCCAGACACATGGCGAGTCTGGGGTCTGGCCCACTGAAGCCGTGGGGCACATTAATCAGGCCGCATCGGTGCCATCGTTTCATATATGATCCCTGCTGATTATCTGCTACATCCGGGGCCGTTGTTGAATGGTTGCAAAAATCACAATGGGATCTGGAGAAACATTGAAGCGGCGTCAGGGAAAGACTGGGAAGCATGACAACACAAACAACTCTCTTGTCTAGACGACAGACGTATTTACGTTATATTACTTCTACACTGGGTGAATGACAATTCAACTGTTAAATCATGAACACTGGTGAACACTGATATTCACTACAATTGACTGAATTAAGTGAATGGCTACACAAAAACATACCTGGAGAAACATGGAAGCAGCATCAGGGAAGGCTTTCCCTGCCTCATCTTGGATATATATACCCCTGAGTTGCCAGTGATCGCTACTCACGCAATGAAAATAATTACAAACAAACTAACTGTTACTCATTCAAAGATGACCCTCAGTTGACAAAGGTCTGGCGAATTACTTGAGTTGATTTACACAGACTAATTCAAGATTGAGCTTCCCAGGAGAAAGTGGAATAAACCAAGCATTGACAACTGTCTTCACAAAGGCGGGACTCTGGGAGGGAACACAAGTGTAGCGTCTATGGGGAAAAAACACGTCTTCTCAGGGGTCGCTAACTCACTCATGTTTTGCTGTCGTGGAGTTAAATAAGAATTATTAGTTAAATAGATCAGCAGTCAACTTGACCATGACATTCTACCTCTGTACTGCGGCTCATGCTACAGGTCACAGCACACGAAGGGAACAACCCTGGAAAGTCTACTTCTAACTGCATAGTATTATTCTCGGCAGTGGGACAAGATGAGACCATAACATTAGGGAACATCATGTCCCTAACGAGGTCATTTCCTATCAGTAGAGAGACCCCTTCTACAGGTAGGCTATCTACTACTCCTAATGTGACATAGCCTGACTTTGTGGATGATCGCAGGTACACTTGGCAAAGGGGAATACGCGACCCACCGGTCAAACCGTTCACAAGCACCCAGCTACCAGTATAGCATGAATCCAGGAATGGAGCAGCTTCTTTAGTAACAAGAGATAAGGCTGAGCCTGTGTCTCTCAAGAGTTTAACAGAAGTGGGTTGACTGAATTGATCCAGAGCTAAGGAACCAGGGGAACAAAATGGTTCAAAGGTTGATATCATATGAGAGGGGGAAGCATCCAGGGCAACAGTCTGACTGAGGGCAGTGACACAGGGCTCCAATAATTTTTCCGATAGCTCGGCCACCCTGACCATAAGAGAGGGGGATCCTTGGTGAGAGGAATTTCTTTTCTTTAACTTGAGACAGTCGCTGATGACATGTCCTGGCTTCTTACAGTACCTACAACCAAAGTTTCTCTCACCAGTAAGGGTAGATCCACCTGTCCCATGGACGATGGGCTCACCTGGGGTAGATGATGCAGAACCTGAGGGTCGGGTCGGTATGACAAGAGGCAGGGACCCCGGTGTAGATGTTGGTGTAGGCCGCTTGAAGGAAATGAAGGACTTGGACATGGGAGCATAAGACCTGGAATTTACATTTCTATTAGTTAAGGAATAATGGTCAGCCACTGGACCAGCATCAGCCAGGGTACAGGTACCTCTCTGATCCAAGTGTGCTCGAATGTCGCCTGGGATACATTTTCTAACCTCCTCTAGCAGGATTAGTTCAACAAGCTTGTCATGTTCTACATGGGCAGACTCACTTTCAATCCACCTCCGACAAAGGACCTGTTTCTGCCTGAAGAACTCCACAAATGTTTGTTTGTCAGTCTTCCGGCAGTTTCGGAACTGTTGCCGGTAGGCTTCAGGAACAAGTTTATAACTATTCAAAATCGCGGACTTAACAAGGGCATAGTCTAGACATTGATCCTCAGAAAGGGCAGAAAACACATCTAATGCCTTACCAGTGAAAGATCTATAAATAAGTTGAGACCATTGAGAAGCGGGCCACTTGCTAAGTAGGGCAATTTTCTCAAAAAGAGAGAAGAACTTGTCTGGTTCGTCCTCATTAAATTTAGGAACACTGTTGAGACATTTGTCTACACTAAATATTGAAGTATCACTACCTTGAGCCAAACCTCGTTGTTTGAGAGTTTCCAGCTCCACCTCGAGCTTCTTGAGTTCAACTTGTAAGGCCAAATTACTTGGTGTAACAATTTCCCCTGAATTTCCCGACGGTTGGGCTATGATTTCACTGTCAACGAGGTGGTTGAGGACAGCCTCTTCTTCCCTAGCCTTATTCATGGAAGAGCGGTCTTCTAAATCATAATGATGAGCGAGGGATTGCCACTCTGCCTTAGTAAGCCCCTTCAGTCTTTCGGCTGAAGGTGAAGCCAAAAAGCTTTCCAGTTCAAACATGTTGAACTCAAAATCGTAGCAAAAAAAATGTCACCTTGGCAGCTAAGCTATCTAGCTAGCTAATCAATAATATTAAAATGCAATCAACTGTGAAACACAGAAAGGGATTAACCAAACACGTGATACACAAAGATAAGGGTTAACTCACCAGTAGCTTAAGCAATAAAACAGGAGCAATATAATTAAATGAACACTGTGAACACAGCAACTTGAATCTAAAAATACTTAGAGATGAAACAGCACCTGGCGAGTGATCAACACTTGATATGGCACAACAATGGTTAGATCCCGGACAGGCCCCCACTTGTCGTGATCCCAATATCCTTTATACCTGGGGAGTGAAACCTACCCCAAGTTATCATCAAATAAAGGAACAAACAGGGAACACGGCAATAATTATCCCCACAAAAACCGACTCAACTGAATGTACTTGAATAAATAAGAATAAGTTGGAGTAAGTGAGTCACAAATGGGAAGATAATTAAATAATTCAATTTATGTTCTTAAAGGAGTATTGTCCAGCAACCATGGAATTTAAGGGAATAAGTGATTGTATATTAAAATAAGAGTGATGCCGGAAGGGTGAAAATATACTGTTAAGGAGTTAGATCAAATGAATACTACTTAACATTAATTATATTAAACACAGACATTACAATATATACACAGCAATCACAACTAACTGGTTATTTCCTACCAAATAGGAGATTCCTTAACACCAGGATCCCTTCCTAGGCCTAACTTAACGTGCCACTAATTACCAGATACCACTAGGGCATTGTAGATGACTGGACAAGGCAAGTCTGTACTAGGCAAGTGTCGAGGCTAGAGTTGGTGTGGACACGTCCTGCCTATACCACGGTTTACTAGAGAGAGAGAGTTTCTGGCCACACAGAATATGAGTGAGTAGCGTCTTAGCTCACGTGACCCAGGACAGTTGCCAATACTACTCTTGATTTGACTTAACAGAGTAACACAAATTATGCATATTAATGACATACATAGATATACAATTAACCTAAGTAATTAAGAACAACAATAAGATAATAGTAAAAATAACAAGTTATTAATAGCTTGTGTGGAGTGGAGGCGTAAACAGATACCACACGACACGCGTGCTCCTAAGAGTTACAGGCACGTGACAATAGTGTATTTGTCACACAACATTATCAACATAATACCTCCTGTGACATTGTCAAAACTACACCTTAGTGACGAGGCGACTCCAAGCCGTTTGTGTAAGGGAGAAAATACCCTTTACGGCAGAGAGCCTCCTTGTTGACAAGGACAAAGTCGCCGACGTGCTGCTAAGATACATTACAGACCCAACTCATTGACAAAATGTGATTGGACAGTGATGTTCACATTCTATATATATATATATATATATATATATATATATATATATATATATATATATATATATATATATAATATATATATATATATATATATATATATATTAGCGGGAGAGAAAAGGAGAGAAGAGAAGACGGGAATGCTGCGTTTAGCAAAAGGGGTAAGATGCAGTTTCTTAGAACAAATTTTTAGGGGGGTCGTATGTATGTTTTTCTCAGCACATGAGGACAGTGCTGTCTTTTTTTAGGGGGGTCGATTGTAATATTCAGAAATTTCAGAGTAATTTCGAATGCCCCGCCATTGGCAACACTGAGCGTTCAAGGTCATGGGAGGGGAGATGGTGGAATTAGGCCTATATGATAATAAATGTAGTTTACCGATTTAATAATGATGCGATTCATGAAGTAAGGGACTATTATTGAATTTTAAATTATTATAGATCGTTTAGCAGTCTGAATAATGTTACGGGTGTCCCAAGGAGTTATTAGTTAGGCGGAAAATAAGTCACGTAGGCCTAAGCTCACGCCTTGAGAGAACGCGACGATGCCTCTCCCCCAGTCCCGGATAGCACTCACACATACAAGACGTCCCTGCGCGTCTGTCCCAGAAATAGTCACGTGGCCTAGTCACCTGTGTTGCATTATTGCAGAGTAACAAGTACGTCTCATTCGATCTCAGACAGGGTTAGATATGGCAGTGATAAAGTAAACTAGAGCTAACAGTGAGCTCATTTCAGGGTTTCCGTGAGAACCCACTTGACTGGAGTTGACCCGGGGTTGACTGCGAGAGAGACTGCCGTTTGAGACTGCCGTTGATGATTGAGGGTGGCGATTGTCGCCATTGGACCGATCAAAGTAGGCCTGTCACTGTTTAGCGGGGTAGCAAAGGATCTCTTGAGTGAATGAGTGCTCCCGACAACTAAACGACACGGGACGCTAAAGCTTCTCTCAACTGTTCAAGGTCTGATTGGCGCACTCCCGTCCGCTTTATGGCGCACTGGGAGTACACTGAGGCTATCTGAGTAGACTAATGGTCACACACTGAGACCGTGAGTCTAGGTCTCTAGGAGATACCTGGAGGAACATTTTCCCTCCCTTATTACGGGTGTAGTTTAATAGTTTCTAGATAATTTTGATAATATTGTTTTGAATGTTTGTGCCATCAAGTGGAACCAGAGTGATACTGTGATTTGATTCTTTTAATGCCTCTGATTGTTCTTCATAATTCTGATCTCAGGTATAACCTTGTTCCCCAGAGTAGTGGTTAGGTTAGGTTAGGAAGTGTGCATCTGTTGGGGTGCTATAATTTTGTTGAGTGCCCTTAAGGCCTATTCATTGTAGAGTATTTAATTTCATGTTTTATTTCGTGACTGATAGTTCTGTGGTTGGGATAATGAGCGTAATCATGGAGTGGATGGAAACGGTAGAGAGTGTGACCCCAACTCTACTCATGCTCGCCGTGGGAATGGGTTTGTTGTGGTTGACGGTGCGGGGTTACTCGGAGAAAAGGAGAGACAGCCCAGGTTTGGTGCAGTTGAGAGAAGAGTTCGTGGAACGTATGGGGAAGCTAGAGGGGAAAATCCGGGGAGAGTACCAGGAACGATTGGGACAGTTAGAAGGGAAGATCAATGGGGAATGTCAGGCATGGGCGAACCAAATCAGGGGGGAGTATGGAGTATATGTACAACAGTTAAGGGGGGAGTACCACACACAATTGCAACAGTTAGAGACGGAACACCAACAACACCTAGCTCTGGTGGGGGATGCACTAGATAGGGTAAAGACACAGTATAAAATACAGCACGATGAGACAATGTGGGAGATGAGGAGACACAATAGTAGAGAGGGAACTAGTCTCGGGGCCGGGTTGACCATGTCTAAGTTCGACGGTAGGCCAGGAATAGAGGTAGGAAAGTGGTTAAAAGAGGTTGACCGAACCCTCAAGCTGCTAGACGGAGACGAAGTCAGTCGAATCCAATTCATAATAAGGCATCTTGCGGGGCCTGCAGCAGATCGCGTATACAACGCACGCAGAGACTGGGAAACCGTAGATGAGTTAACTTGTTATTTGAAGCAGCAATATGGCGGGCAGACGGCCACGTACGACGCCATTCAGAAGGTGATGACGCGGAAACAAGGGAGCAACGAAACGCTTCTTGAATATTATGATGCTATGCTAGACTTAAACGATGAGTTGAACCACCGTGATCATAAGTATGATAAGGCCCTGTTGGGAGATGCAATCACTCGGGGGCTCAAGGAGGAACAAAGCCGTATGTGGTTAGTGGATGAGATCAAGAAGTATCCTCACCATAGTCTAGACGAGTGGATCACGGGGCTGAGAGAGGCGGAACAAAAACGAGAGGCTTTGAGGGAGGTACCGCTGACTAAAGGAAGAGAGAACGAGCCGCAGACTGGAGGCTCGATTCCCCCGAGATGCTATGCGTGTGGACAAGAGGGCCACTTCAGTTTCAATTGCACGAACGGGTCCAGACCAGGAGAGAGTGTCTCAAGGGGATACGTGGCCAATGGCCAGTATCGAGTTGGAAGTAACAATCGGAACTGGCGGTCGGGAAATGGCCAAGGCCAGGCAGTCCCCGCCAACCGTTCCTGGCCTCACCAATAGATTCCACCGGCGATGTTATGAGTCAAGAGAGAGCGGACCCATGGTCAAGCGTGGTTCGCATGACAAATTTAATCACAACAGAAGGTACCTTAAGGCTGAAAGCAGAGTGTCCTAAGGTCTCGGTGCTGGTAGCGGGTCGTGAAATGTGGGGTTTAGCAGATACTGGGGCAGATGTGTCGCTAATTGATGAACTTTTCTACCGTCGGGAGCTGGAGCCTGCAGGCGTGGTGTTGCAGCCCACTCGAATAAGGGTAAAAGGGGCGTCAGGGTTTCCAGTGCCGTGTGTGGGGTGTATTCGGGTCACTATGGTCGTATGTGGGGTGGAAGTCACTGATGTGGGGATGTTGGTTTGTCCAGGGATTGAGACCCAGGGTAAGGGGCAAGCTCATGTCGGGTTGTTGGGGATGAATGTGCTGGGGGAGGTTGCGGAGATCTGGCCGCACATGTATCACTTGTGCAGGGAAGCCAGGAGCACCCCTCAGTGGGAAAATTGCTTGCAGGAGGTTAGGCAGTTATGTGCAATAGAGGCCATCAGCCTGGGGTATTGTATGACAGAGAGGAAGGAAAGACCAACCATTCCTCCACGGAGTACTGTACTCGGTTGCTGTCAGTATGTGTTCCCTCATTAAGCCAGGTAGCTAACAAAGAAGTAGTGATTGAACCTCTAACATTAGAGGATGAAGGTTGGATGCCTGAGGGTGTGATAGTGTTGCCGACAGCTGTAAGAGTTGTGAGAGGCATGACCCAGGTGTTGGTGGCAAATCTGTCTGACAGTCGTACGAGCTTGAGGGGCAATTGGCGGATTGGGAAAGTGGCTTCGGGGACGGAAGTCGAGGAAGACATCAGTGAAGAGGTGTATGTGAGGACAGTGCAACCGGATGCCCGTACGGAGGTCAAAGTGCACACGGAGGGAATGAATGAGGAACAAGAGAGTGCAGTTAGGTGTTTAATAGAAGAGTTTAGTGATATTTTTGAAGAAGAGGGCCAGCCCATAGGAAAGGCTATTGGGGTTCAGCATGAGATCCCAGTGACCACAGACAGGCCAGTTAGGGTGCCATATCGGAGGATCCCTCCAAACCAGGTACCAGAGGTGAAGCAGCACATTAGCCAGCTGTTAGATCAGGGAGTAATTCAGCATAGTGAGAGTCCGTACTCTGCCGCCATTGTAGTAGTGAGGAAAAAGGACGGGACGCTGAGGTTGTGCATTGACTATCGTGACTTAAATAAGGTCACGGTACGCGATGCGTTTCCTCTGCCTAGGATAAATGAAACTCTAGAATCTCTGACGGGGGCCCAGTTTTTCTCAACGTTTGATCTGGCGGCGGGATATCACCAGATAGAAGTAAAACCTTCAGACCGTCCAAAGACTGCCTTCAGCACAAGCTTCGGACACTTTGAGTACAGGCGACTGCCTATGGGATTGTCAAATAGTCCGGGAACCTTTCAGAGATACATGGAGCGGATTTTAGGGGATAAGATCTTCTCCTCGTTGCTTGTATACCTTGATGATGTGATGGTGTTTTCAAGTACAATAGATCAACATATAGTCAGATTGAGGGAATTATTTTGCAGGATGAGGGAGAATAACTTAAGATTTAAACCTAAAAAGTGTGAAATAATGGCTTCAAAAGTAAGTTATTTAGGATATCAGGTGTCAGCTGAAGGCATCACAGCTGATCCTGAGAAGATTAGGGTAGTAAGAAATTGGCCAGTCCCTCAGACGGTGAAAGATGTGCGTTGAGTAGTGGTTGCTGTCATGAGCGGGATTGAGTTGCTGTCATGAGCGGGATTGAGAGTACGGTTGTAATGTCCAGGGCCTCACTAATATGGACTGGTACATTGTCAGAGGGTTGGTCTGCCGGCATGAGGTTCGGAGACGTGGACTGAGTATTTTTTTTTGACACTGGTTCCTCTTAGCTCAAGGGCCAGGCAAAAGGAGAGCATGTTTGTTTTGGACTGAGTATTGTTTTGACACTGGTTCCTCTTAGTTCAAGGGCCAGGCCAAAGGAGAGCATGTTTGTTTTGGACTGAGTATTGGTTTGACACTGGTTCCTCTTAGCTCAAGGGCCAGGCAAAGGAGAGCATGTTTGTTTTGGACTGAGTATTGTTTTGACACTGGTTCCTCTTAGTTCAAGGGCCAGGCCAAAGGGAAGCATGGTTGTTTTGGGCTGGAATTTTTTTTGACATTGGTTCTCTAGTTAAGGGCCAGGCAAAAGGGGAGCGTGATGTTCTGGTTGGTTATGAGTTGGGCTAGGAAGAAATGGAGTTGCTGGCTGCGAGTGGAATAGTACAGAGTTGAAGGTGGGTTCTAAGTTGTTCTCTCAGCACATGAGGGCAGTGCTGTTTTTTCTTTAGGGGGGTCGAGTGTTAGCGGGAGAGAAAAGGAGAGAAGAGAAGACGGGAATGCTGCGTTTAGCAAAAGGGGTAAGATGCAGTTTCTTAGAACAAATTTTTAGGGGGGTCGTATGTATGTTTTTCTCAGCACATGAGGACAGTGCTGTCTTTTTTTAGGGGGGTCGATTGTAATATTCAGAAATTTCAGAGTAATTTCGAATGCCCCGCCATTGGCAACACTGAGCGTTCAAGGTCATGGGAGGGGAGATGGTGGAATTAGGCCTATATGATAATAAATGTAGTTTACCGATTTAATAATGATGCGATTCATGAAGTAAGGGACTATTATTGAATTTTAAATTATTATAGATCGTTTAGCAGTCTGAATAATGTTACGGGTGTCCCAAGGAGTTATTAGTTAGGCGGAAAATAAGTCACGTAGGCCTAAGCTCACGCCTTGAGAGAACGCGACGATGCCTCTCCCCCAGTCCCGGATAGCACTCACACATACAAGACGTCCCTGCGCGTCTGTCCCAGAAATAGTCACGTGGCCTAGTCACCTGTGTTGCATTATTGCAGAGTAACAAGTAAGTCTCATTCGATCTCAGACAGGGTTAGATATGGCAGTGATAAAGTAAACTAGAGCTTACAGTGAGTTCATTTAAGGGTTTCCATGAGAACCCACTTGACTGGAGTTGACCCGGGGTTGACTGCGAGAGAGACTGCCGTTTGAGACTGCCGTTGATGATTGAGGGTGGCGATTGTCGCCATTGGACCGATCAAAGTAGGCCTGTCACTGTTTAGCGGGGTAGCAAAGGATCTCTTGAGTGAATGAGTGCTCCCGACAACTAAACGACACGGGACGCTAAAGCTTCTCTCAACTGTTCAAGGTCTGATTGGCGCACTCCCGTCCGCTTTATGGACGCACTGGGAGTACACTGAGGCTATCTGAGTAGACTAATGGTCACACACTGAGACCGTGAGTCTAGGTCTCTAGGAGATACCTGGAGGAACATTTTCCCTCCCTTATTACGGGTGTAGTTTAATAGTTTCTAGATAATTTTGATAATATTGTTTTGAATGTTTGTGCCATCAAGTGGAACCAGAGTGATACTGTGATTTGATTCTTTTAATGCCTCTGATTGTTCTTCATAATTCTGATCTCAGGTATAACCTTGTTCCCCAGAGTAGTGGTTAGGTTAGGTTAGGAAGTGTGCATCTGTTGGGGTGCTATAATTTTGTTGAGTGCCCTTAAGGCCTATTCATTGTAGAGTATTTAATTTCTCATTTTTATTACCATTTCCTCAGTGACTGATATAATTTTGTTGAGTGCCCTTAAGGCCGGTTCATTGTGCAAGCAACATTGCTTAATACTCCAAATTTATTGTTGCCTGAGTTTCTAATAATTTCTAGATCCTGTATAACTTTTATTCCCCAGAGTAGTGTTTAAGTTCAAGTTAAGAGGTGCGCATATTGGTGTACCATTATCGGATTGTGTTTGTAGTGTTGGAGGGAATATAAGTGTCTAAATGTAACAGTGTGTCTCATTCATCCCAGTCACAGATGCTATCCTTCCACGGGTCACGGACAATTTATTTGTTAGTAGATTTAAGTGTTCTTGTGCTGGTTCGGGATTTTTCTCAAAGGGGCGCTTCCACTGCCATTACCATCTATTAATTTTAAATAAACCCCAAGTCAAGTGAGAAATTAAAGTCCAGTAAATTCCGACTGGTTACATATATATATATATATATATATATATATATATATATATATATATATATATATATATATATATATATATATATATATATATATATATATATATATAAGGGGATGTGTGTAAGCTTGTGTATGTGAGTGTGCAGATATGTATATCATACCAGGGTTGAGTTTATATATTCAAATGTACATATATACCGTACACATATGGGCCCAATAAGAAATATTTTAAAATACAAATGAATTAAAACCATGAACATTAAAAACTTTAAAATGTTAAAACTCTATAAATAAATAAATAAATAAGTCAAGGAACGAAATCACCTCCTTGACGCATGTATGTACAGTATGTATCATCATCCAGTAGTACATACAAGTCATGTGTATGATACTGTCTCCCTCATATTTCATGCAGTCTTTCAACCCACACATGAGTCAAGCAGTCCATTCATCATCACTCACTATAAATAAATATCCCTTAAAAAACAAGAGTGTTCCTGTAAGATCCGTGTCCTTGACTAACTGCCTGGTAACGAGAAGAGTAAAATACAGGAGAAGAAAGACAAGTAACACCTTGTAATGCCTCGGAACCAACAATATATCACAATTTCTACGGCCGTAATGACCTCAGATGTCGACTGCCAGAAAAGCAAAGCAAGCAAGCAAAGGGATTCACACACACTGGACCTGCAGCTCGGCGAAAGAAGACATCTCTCTCTCTGCCCCCGAGGTACCATGTGGCCATGACCCTGCCATGGGACAAAGCTAAGGTGGTTCGGCTGTACCCGGTCGAGCTCCCCTAAGAAACTAAACCTCTTTGTCCTGAGGAAGTTTTTCGACTCCTCAGGGATCAAGGGGGTTATGAAGGTCGTCTGCAGACTGGTGAGCGGTGGCCTTAGGGTTAATATTTCTCGTGGTTACTGAAGGTTCCAAGTGTTCCCTGAAGAATGCAGTGATGGGTAGGGAAACACTGGGTAAAACTGAAGTCCATTTATTCGGATAGGAGAAATACAAGTGGTGACTTGCGTGTGCCATGCACGGCCCACGAAGTCAGACTGAGACTGCCTTGCCATATGGCAGCCTCGGGGCAATGTTGCCACATAACACGTGCAGTGTTGCCACGTAATTATATATATATAAATGCTACTCGGCACAGTAGCTTATTTACAAGGTTGCTATTTGGCACAGTAGCATAGATACATAACCTACATCTCCCACCCCACCCCCCCCCCCAAGCTCATAGTCTTTGTCTTGAGTGGACTTCTTAGTCCTAAGTCGCTCCGAGCGTCGAGGTGCACTGTGGGGTGGATCCTCGTGCGGTGTAGGGGACTCGTCCTCGGTCAGGGGGCCAGCAGCAGAGGGTGGGACTGGCCGGAGGAAGCGGCGGTTCCTCCATCAGACATGGCCGCTCGTCATCCTGACCTTGTAGTCCCGCAACCGGCCGACGCCCATCACTATGCCCACCTTGTCCCAACGTATCGTCGTCGGGTCCTGGAAGCGGACAAGGGCACCAATCTCCAGTGGTTAAAGAGGGCGGACACGGTCGTCATACCGAGCCTTGGCGTCCTGGGTACGTGAAGCGGCGCGACGGTCGCAGCTCTCGGCTCTGGTCTGCCACTCCTTCGCAAAGGCCTTGGCGTGTGCAGGAACGCAAGAGCGGAGAGGGTGACCATACAGGATCTGGGCAGGGGAGCGTCCTGTGTGGGTGGGAGTGGACGCGGGTTCTGGGCAGTTCTGTGCAGCAGTGCCAGGCGCGTCGCTCGTTGACTCACGCACCCTGCTGGTGGTGTACCGAGCAGCTTGGATCTGCTCGGGAAAGTCTCTGAGCACCACACCTAACTCCTTGCAGTGCTCCCACGACAACAAGGGTGTAGCGAGAGTAGGCTGCACTTCGATCCATCCGTGACACGACCTGTCGCCGTAAGTGATCTCCGCTTGAAAGGAGCCCACAGCGTCCGGCATCTGGGAACCATCCGCATTGTGGTACTGCAGCTGTGGCGGTGGTCCCAGGCCGCGTTTGGTGAGGCCCATTTTCTGGAGGTGCTTCAGGCCTATCACCGTAGTATCAGCGCCGGTGTCCGGTATCACCTCGATGTGACCCGACACATCACCATGTGTGGCGGCGACGCGGATGGTAGGGGAAGGGGTAGCCCTGGGGCGTGTGGTCGAGTCCACCCTTCTGATGTGACTCAGCTGCTGCTTGGGGCTGCGCGGCCATCTGAAGGGGGCTGCGTGCGAACCACCCCGAGGGAAGTGCGCTGCTTTCCTCCTCGTCTCGGGCTTTTGGGCTTAGGTTGGCGGCGGCACTTGTCGTAGTGTCCATAGCGACCGCAGGCCTGACACTTGCGGCCTCGTGCAGGGCACCTGTCTGTGTTAGACCAATGGTCCTTACGGTCACATCCACGACACAGTGCGTCGGCGGCCGGGCATGTCTTGGGGCCATGCTGCTTTCCACAGCTGCCACAGGAAGCACTAGGCGGAGGCGTGGAAGAACGTGCGGCAGCCTTCACGTTGTTGGCCGCCTTCTTACCCTTCTTGTATTGTGAGATAGCTCTCACAGCAGGTGGGGCCCGTAAGACAGAGGTGGCGGGCTTGGTGGCCTCGTATGACCGACATTCAGTCACTACCACTTGGAGTGTGGAGGAAGCGTCCAGGGGGATGAGTCGCTGCACCAACTCTTCTTGTCTGACACCTGTCAAGATACCGTGCTTGATCCAGGCTTCCTAACATTCCCGGCTGTGCGCCTTGCAGACGTCGATCTCCTCCGACAGACTCTTCAAACGTACAAAAAAGTCGTCAAAGGATTCATTCTCCGCCTGCTTGCAGCTGGTGAAGGCGCGGCGACGCAAAGCCTCGTTATTCCGACCCTTAACGTGCTCCTGCAAAAGGTCGAGCACATCCGTCACTGAAGAGGTAGAATCGGGAGGCACTTGCAACGTGTGCTCCAAAACTCTCTGGGTCTCCAGCGACAAACACATCCGCAGTTGGACGAGCTGTTTGTTTGGAGGCATGCTGTCAAGGTCCACCATCGTGGAGTAATCTGTCCAACGCCGTCTTCACTCACGAAAAAGCTGAAGCGTGACGTCTGGTGAGAGGGCGGGTGGGGGTTGAACAGATGCCTTGGGAGCTGTTGGAGTAGCAAGAGTACCTGGAGGACGCTGGTGTGGTGGAGGAGGGAGGGTACTGGCGCCTTGGTGCGCGAGTGAGGGAGGGTGGGTTAGTGCCAGGGTTGCCAATAGTGCATCAAAACGCGACTTTTCCTCCTCTCTTTGTGTCTCCTCCTTCTGGAGTTCCATCTCTCAGCGTCGCTCGTCTCTGTGATAAATCCACCTCAGAATTGTTGCAATGTCCGTCGCTGTATGTGAAGGATGAGGGGCGGTGGGTGCAGAAGCTCCATCTGTGCCCGGTAGAGGAGAAGATGGTGGGGAGTCGTGTCTCCCATCTTGATGTTGTCCCTTCTTACCGCCCATCTTAGTATGCTTGCTTGAACTGCACTGTTTAGTATATAAAGTGGCGCCTCATCAGCTCAAACCACATATATATGGCATAAACAGCGCAGAAATAATGAACAGAGTCCACTGTTCTGTCCGTGAGTGAGTGAGTGAGTATGTGCGTTCGTGAGTGTGTGTGTGTCTGAGAGAGCAGATGCACTTCGTGGTGGCCTTAATGCCGGTGGCTAGAGCAGCAGCGGGGGTGAGAACGTTAGTGCCTCCCCGGATGTCACACGAGAAGGGTGTACATCTGCGTGCTCCGTGGGTACCACAAAAAACAGGCCAATGCTCAACTCTCAGCTCTAGACACACTGATACACTGACACTAACACTGCTACCGTCACTAAAACGCACTGTGACGGAGCAACGCTGCACGTCTCAGGGAAACGCAACACAACACAACACAGCACACACTAAGAGTCACGTGCACATCGCCGGCAGTCGCACCTCGCCGGCTAACTGTCCATTGTTCACACACTTGTAAGTCCACAGATCCTACTCACTGCGCCATGAAGGTTCCAAGTGTTTCCTGAAGAATGCAGTGATGGGTAGTGAAACACCGGGTAACACTGAAGTCCATTTATTCGGATAGGAGAAATACAAGTGGTGACTTGCGTGTGCCATGCACGGCCCACGAAGTCAGACTGAGACTGCCTTGCCATATTAGGGTGTCATACGGAGGCGAATTTTTTTTTTTTGAGTTTGAAAAATCGGCCCATGGTATTAATGATGTAGTTCTATGTGCAGAATCATGTGATATCTTCAGATTTGAAAAGTTTCCATTTTTTGCTCGGTAAATTTTAACTTGAAATCTTATGAAATTCAGTATTCCCACCCTTTTACCAACACCACTAAATAGCTTATTTAAAGTAAAGTAAATGTATCAGGTTAATTTATCAGGATGAAAATGATCCAGAATAGTGAAACGAATGATCTTGACACATTTATTAAATTTAATATTCCTTTCGAAAACAAAATCATCAAATACAAAAACCGGTTTTACTACTACGACCCGGTGTTGCTGCACACCATAGAGAACATGTCTTTCTTGTTTCTGTTTCTACTCATCACCTCCCTGCTGACCACCTGATCTCGGATGTAGCCTTCCCTCCTCTCCTGGCTGTACACGTGACTGCTGGCCTCGCTCACTTGCTGTACACAACGCTCTATACTCTGGGTGTGCGAGGGCCAGGCAGGGACATGCATGGGGTTGTCCAGGAAAGCTCTGACTTGAACATTGGTGAGGCTGCAGGTAAGAGGGGGCTCACTGCCAGCCTGGATGTTATCCAGATCTATGAGATCAGTGAGGGTCTTGGCACCTAGATTGACTTCAGGAGTTTTACCTGACCCTGAAGGAATCGTCACCAACTGATTCGTCATGCCCAGATCCTCTCATAAGTCTCATATCCAAGATCTTTTTGACTGCCACTCTTCTCTCCTCCTCATCCTTACTGCAGAGCATTGTCTGCAGAACTGCCTCGGGATGAGCATACCAGGAAGATCTCCTCACAGTCTGCTCCACAATCTGAACAACCTTCCTTGGCTGACTCCTCAGGAGCTCAAGCTGGAAGAGAACATGCCTCGGACCTTCGGAGAACGATGACTTGACCTTGGTGTTGAACCAATTTGGCAAGTAGACACTCACGATGAATTGGACAATAAGTCTCAGGTTGTGAAGCTGGTTCCCTTTCAGTTTATGATGAGAGACCCAAATTCTGCAGAACCTGAGAGCCGTTGTGAGCCACCTAGAATGTGAGACTGGACCTCTCTGCAGGTAAGCAAGTCTATCAGGCATGACCCCAGTCTTGATGGCACTGCAAATCATGTAACCATAGTACTGGTCAGTACTCAGGTCGTCAATGACAGTATGTGCAAGCTCAACAAGTGGAGGGCCAACTGTGATTTTTTCAAAGCTCGGATTTATTTCTAACTCAGTGGCAGAGTCCAGCATCTTGCCAAGAGGACCAGACCATATGTTGTTTGAAAGAGTCTTGCCATCCAGCTCCTGGATCAGATGTCTGAGTGGCAACTCGTTGGTGTGGAGGTCACAAACAATCCAGACCAGCTTCCTCCCAATCTTTCGCTCTATCCACTGTATGACCCCCCCTTGCCACCCTGTGTCCGTGTTGGTGCTGTCCCCTCCAATGGCCTGCAGGGTCTGGTCTACGTTCCTCTCTCTGAGCCAGTTCACAATGTTATCTGCCGCTATCTCAGCTGGTTTCCTGATGTCATCTTTCTCTGGAGTGAAATGCCACAAATACTTCCCTCATGGTTCACTGCAGCAGGAGTAGTGTTCCTCCTTCACCATGGCAGGGAACAACTTGTCAGAATCTCCAACTTTCATGAACACTTTAGTATCATCCCTTCTCCCATCAAAGAACAAACAATTGATTCCATTTTCTCTTATCCCCTTATCAAACTCCTCTTCTAGGTTACTGACAAGTTTCTCCTGAGCTCTCCTTACTTTGTTATGATCTATCACCAGGTGAACATCATCAGGTGTTATCAAACCACCGTCAATCCAGGCAGCTGTTGCTATCTCTGCAGTTTCTCTGAGACCAGTGTGGTGTCGCATGCTGGCCAGAGCTATGCTCGGGATATCGTTCCTATTTCGAATCTTATGCCTGGAAGGTTTGGGATCATTATTTTCTGGGTTAGGGACAAAGTCACCATTCTCCTGGTCAGCACTCGGATCAGCCATGGGGAAGTCATTAAACTCTGAATCAGCTTGACTCCAATCATCGGCCTTTTTTACCTCACCCTGGGCCTTCTCAAGTCTCTTTTCCTCGGCAACTCTTCTCCTCTTCTGTCTCTCTGTGGCAGCCTCCTGTCTCTTGGACTCCGGAATATCTTGGCTAGAAATCATGAGAGCCCCTATACTGCCAGTCTTCTCTCTCTGTGCTTTGACAAATGCCAGTTCGATCACAGGAATCTTCAGTTCACGCTTGCAAATACAGGAGATGTGGGCCTCGGATTTACAGTCACGATCGCATCCAAACTCAGGACAGAGAACAATTGGGCACTTGCAAGTAATTATGTCAAATAACTGGTCCAGTTGCTTGGCAAAGCTGTCCTTAACTGCAAGTTTTCCTCTCCCAAGAGAGATATCTCTTGCCTTTTCCCAACTGGCTAGCAGTCTCTCACTAATCTTCTTCTGACTTGTTATGACTGGAGGCTTGAACTGAGCGTTAGCCAGAGTGTACTGTGCCAAGACAGCTTTGGTCATATCACTGGCAATGTCTTTGTTTGTGTAAGTTCTTTGGTTCTTTTCACTGATTTGCCTGATTAAAACACCGTATCTCAAAGCATCTCTCAATGTAGGCAACTCCGACTTCAGGAGCTCTCTCCCAGACCCAAGATAGTGACTGAGATGGCTGGATTTTTGGTTCCTCGTCCTGACACAAGCAGCCATCGCAAATATTATCAACTTATAAATGCATCAGAATCTGAAACAGAAAAAAATATTGTTAGTTGGGTTGTTAAAGAATGAAGTCAGAAAGCAATGTTCACTATTTAATTGTAATGCACTAATGCAGCTGTACGTTAGATTTTCGATAAATTTCACGCTAAAATTTACATAGCAAAAGGTTGCAAAATATTGAAACTGAAATTATTTTCTGTTTATATACACTAAAATCTACCAAAAAAGTGATGGGCCATTAGTTTTAGCTGATCTTCCCTCCTATGACACACCCTAATATATAGTGTACAGTATGTTGGTTCAGTTGCCCCGATAGAGCGACTCTGTCTGGGGTGGTTTTATTATCTGTTGTACTGTACTTTAGCATTAAGTATCAGACAGTAACATGACTAATGACCTAATATACATACAGACTTCTCTCTCTCTATACATATATATTTATCAGTTATTTGACTATTAAATTATTAACTTTGTTACGCACTTAAAGACTTTAGTTGTTGAAGCGTAGTGATGTATTACGTCAGTAACACGGTTCACAGACTACAATAAAGAGAAACTTGTTAAGATTATATCTTACACTTAAAAAACGAGAGATTTTTCTATAAAGGAAGATTGACGGACACAAGGCCGCTACAGTAGTGTCACTGAAGAATATTCTGTACCGTGTAGAGATCCGTCTGGTTGTAAACATTAATATGAGTATATATTTATGTATTGTAATTTAATAATGTGGTTGTACATCATATCTTTAGTGGGGACTTAATCATGGATGGTGGTCTAACTTTGTATCTACATTAGTAAATTAGAAAAAGTCGAAATGTCAATTTAGATTTTTCAGTCTACAGTATATAGTTTGATATTGCTGTATTGCCACAGGCCAAATATAGCCTGATTTACTTGGGGTGTCAGTTAATAGTGGGTGTTACAGTTATTGTGTTTGGATATTCGACGAACCTTGATAGGTCGCTTCATAAAACTTGTGTGTTGCTGTGTGCAGCTCAACCTCAAAGCTTATTAACACTACAGTTCATTATTGTTTCTGGGTATAGAACTGGCCTCTGTGAGATCAGCTTTGTGTACGTGTATAGGATTATTCTTGGAGTATAAAAGATTTAACACATGAAGGATCGTGGTGTTTACACACAGCTTTTCTACTTTAGTATCCAGCACAGAGGAGAGACTTACCGAGAAGGGTAACTGTATGCTTGATAGGGATGCTGGTGAGTGTAATTAATAATGTGATTGTTATGAGAATTCAGGGAGATGTTACATAGCATAAATCACATAGCATAAACTAATTCTTTGCAGTAAGTTACATTAGTGTAGGCAGATAACCGAAAATAACGTCAAAAAGGAAATGGAAACTAAGGGTTATTGATGTTTAGTAGAACACACCGTTCCAAAGACCCATTTTAGAATGTCTGTTTTACGCTAAATGGATACACTGTCATAGGAATAATAAGAATAAGAATTAGTTTTTATTGTTATATCTTAATGGAAAGTAGTTTATAAAGTATAGTAAAATTTACTCTTGCTTCGTGTGTTTATGTAGTGATAACTAATCTTGATTCCACACACACACACACACACACACACACACACACACACACGGTACTTCCTTATGATAATGGCTTAATGTTATTTATTTGACCATGATGTGCGGCCAGGGGGTGTGGCGTCTACCCTCACACTCATGCTAATTACTGTACTAGCACTACACTACACCACCACCACGTCCAACATTAAAGATGACGTGGATAGAATTCTAGCTGTTAGTTTCTAAATGAATTGCTGATTACAGAGATAAACTATCTATATTCTTATTTGAAGTTCCTCAAATTGTATGCATTAAGTAGTCCTGAAGTCACGGATGATAAAAGACATAAAATTTGTGAAATAAGATTTAACTTGATGTTAAAAATCAAATTTGGTAGTCAAAATATTGTGCCTCTTTATGTCTAAACTGGAGATTAGCAAACAAAAATGAATTGAAATAACCCTCACCTACATCAATTATACCTTAAAGTTTCAAATATCAGTATTTCAACAAATTAATGAGACTTGATTAGAATTATTCACTTGATATTAACTAATCTCATGTAAGCATATGGATTATGGAGTATTTTATGGTTCTATAGCTTGTGTACAATATGCATGTCAGAACATGAACATGAACAGGCTCTCCGTGTGGGACAGTTTAATTGTTGTTTTGACTTGTACCAAGCGTGAGGATAAGGCGCCCGGCTCACTCTCCTTCTAGATATCATAGACGGTGGTTTGCTCTCATTGCACTTGCGCCTACTCTACCAGACGAATTCTACATTTTAATTATTGTAAGTAGGGCATACTGATTGTCGCAGTTACTTATATCATTGTATAAAACATTATGTTCTAAGAAATTATTATGTTATTTCTGTTACAGCATTTTTGATAAACAAATTGATATTTTTTGAAACAACAATTGAATTATGAAACATTGAAATATTTTTCTATTTGTCAGATAGTGTGAAGATGTCAAAATTGAAGACAAGAAGTCAGTTGTCAACCCACTTGAGCCTGCTAGTTGGTAAAGGGAAGGAGTTTCCTGTATCAGAACTTCCAACAGTGAGAGACATGATAAGATTAGGGTTACTCCTTCGAGAAAAAAATGCAAAGGACAGAAGGAACTATACAGATAAAGAACTCATAAATGACATGATAGTCCCTCTTCTGCATCAATGGACAAAAGCTAATGCACTATTCAAACCACCTGTGATTAATCAGTGTTGAACTATTGAGCTAAAACTAACGAAATTATGGCACAAAGCAGTTGAAACATCACTTGGTAAAGGAAACTTGGCCAGGAAAAATGAATTTCTGCACACACTTGATACTCTGTTTGACATTTTGACCTGCAAGTGCTCCATACAATTATGTTCTGAATCCAACTGTTCTCACTCAGGTAAGAGAGAAAATAATTCCCACATTGATTGTGGTTGTCCTCGTGAAAAGAAGATCCCTGTTTTAGAGCTTGAATTTATAAAGGCACAGAGGACAAAGGCAGAAGGCCAAGGAAGTATGCAAATGGGTTCAATAGATTATTCAGAAACAAAGAAGCAGATTGCTAATGCCAAGAAGAGAGAACAAATCCGAGAGAGGGAACAAAAGAGAGAGGAAGAGCTGTGTCAAGATGTTTATCACTTCTTTGATAGTTCTTCTGATGAACAGGAAGCAACATCAGATGATAGTTCCAAAGAGCCATCTGAACCTTTACCAAAGAAAATGAAATACAACACAAGAAATATTTCAAACATTGCTTTAGCTAGTATTCGCCACCATGCTGGACTTCGTGAGGCTGCAGAAATTGCAACTGCCGCTTGGATAGATGCAGGCCTCATCAGCCGAGAGGATGTATCTTTGGTGATAGATCATAATAAAATTAGAAGAGCACAAGAAAAAATAATGAAGGAAATATCTGATCAGCATGAAAAAGATTTAAGCGAGGGAGGGCTCTCCTGTCTTTTGTTTGATGGAAGAATAGATGACACAAAAGTTTTGCTAGAAGTAGAGGGAGTGAACAGAAAGTTTCCAGGTCTCATCAAAGAAGAACACTACTCTGTCTGTTCTGAGCCTGGTGGTCGGTTTTTGTTTCACTTTGCTCCCGAAACTGAAGTAGAAGGGAAGAAACATGCAGAGGTCATTGCTGATCATATTTTATGTTGGGTTCAGGAGAGAGGACTTGGCAGTTCACTGCAGGCTGTTGGTGGAGATTCAACTGCAGTGAACACCGGATGGCAGGGGGGTGTAATGACGCATTTAGAGAAAAAACTAGGAAGAAGACTTGTTTGGATTGTATGTGATTTACATACAGGCGAGCTACCTCTTCGTCATCTCATCCAGGAACTTGATGGCCCTACAAAGAGCAACAACAAGTGGTCAGGTCCCCTTGGCATCATGCTGGATGAAGCAACACAACTAGAAATAAATACAACCTTTCCAAAGGTCGAAGTTGGCCCTCCCCTTCCGGCGTTGTCTGAAGGAGTCATCAAAGATCTCAGCACAGATCAATCCTATGCTTATCGTATTGCCCAAGCAATAAGATCAGGAGAAGTGCCTCAGTCATTGGCTCTCTTGGAGATTGGACCTGTCAGTCACAGCCGTTGGTTAACTACAGCTCTTCGTTTCTGCAGGATTTGGATTTCCAAACACGAATTGAAGGGCAAAGTGCTGAAGAATTTGAGGTTAATTGTTGAATTTATTATTGGAGTTTATCTTCCCCAGTGGTTTAGTGTGAAACTTAATCCTATGTGGGTGGATGGGCCCAATCACCTTTTGTTTCAATTGCAGCTAGTAAGAACACAGAGGAAGGTAGTGAGGGACATCGTGTTACCTGTGGCAAGAAGGTCCGCTTGGTATGCTCGATCAGAAGCAGTTTTGCAAGCAATGCTTTGCAGTCAATGTACCAATCTCCGAACCGAGGCTGTAGAAGTCATTCTAAAGATTAGAGGAACTCTAATAGATGACGACCAGTTGGGAGACTGTTCGTTTCATTCAAGAAAAGTTCCCCCAATAAACGTCAATGCCACCAAATTGTCAGAATTGGTTGACTTGAGTTTGGAAGTCTTAGAGCCACCATTGACAACAAGTCTAACTAGCCAAGAATTGAGAAACCTTAAAGAGACTCCAATGCAGGTGCCGAAGTGGCCTTCCCACACTCAAAGTGTGGAGAGATGTGTGAAAATGGTCACAGAAGCAGCGGGCCATGTTTACAGCCACGAGAGGCGAGAAGGTTACATCAAAGCACAAATAGCAAGCAGACTACTGATGACAAGAAACCAAAGCAAAGAGAGTATGAAGGCATTGGTTACTTTCAAATAGACTACGGATAATAAAATATAATAATTTGAAACTTGAAACAGTAACATGTGTGCAAACGCTGGTTATGCTATAAATTCACAAATATGTACATTTAAAAATCCATTTGATGTAGGTAGGACTTATTATAAAAAAAAATTTATGCCAGAATATTGTTTTGCATGCTTAAAGACTACAATAAATTGCTACCAAATTACTCGATTTTCAATTTAGCCAGTTCACCCCCTAAATTGACACACCCTACTGACCAAGTGTAGATGATAACCTCTCCCGGCACCCGTCTACACCTCACTACGTCCTGAACTTGTGAATAATCAAGAGAGTTTAGATGTTTGTACCTTTCTGTACCGTAGTGGTTAC
Source organism: Homarus gammarus (assembly GCA_958450375.1). Lineage (NCBI taxonomy): Eukaryota > Metazoa > Arthropoda > Malacostraca > Decapoda > Nephropidae > Homarus > Homarus gammarus. The sequence goes on along the minus strand of CAUDMG010003541.1, from coordinate 68,347 downwards.
TTGCCTGGTATATGGTCACGCGTGCTCTAACACTTTTTTGTAAATTATGTATGTGTAAATCAGTCCACCCACAACAGTGTTCAGAACTATAAATATCACACAGCTACAAGGAACCAGTGTGACCGCAACGATACAATACCCATCTAGCGACAATGATTTGTCACACCTTGTCAGGATGAGCCTTTATCACCCTGACAAGCAGCAGTTGGTAAAGAACCTTCCTCTTTTGTCCACAGTGGGAACACGGGTTCCAGAGACCTGGGCAGCCATGATGCTAAATGGGGCGACTTTTACACAATGGTGGTTTGGTAATACCGTAAATGCCTCACTCTCTCAAAATACCTGCCGAAGACCTGCCCCAGGGCAGGAGGAGGAGGTGGGTGCGGGATTTCTCACCTTTGGTCACGGGGGACGGCCACACCCACTGAGTGCTTGATCTATGGTAAGGGTAAGGTTTTGTATTACCTGTGGTGGTACTGGTGAATAGATCCCCATGTTGTGTGCCTGTGAGGCGCCCTCAGCCACAACACTTATGGCTTTTGGCTTATGGGAATTCAACGCTTAATTGTATTTTGTTGTTAAACGAGGAGCGTCTTGCTGTTTACAGAACCACCTCACTTAAGTCATATTATTTTTTAAAACAGGCTCCTTGAATTTTGCGTAATTATTTTTTAAATCATAGAATATCTTAAAATTGCACACGGGTGTTTCTTAATGCACGAATTGAAAATTTGCAACAACTAACAGAACACAGTCCCATTGATGACGACGACGAAGAAATAACACAATGAAAGCTAACTACCAAGAGGATGGCAGAGTCATTCAACATAATCCAGTAAGCAATGCAAATCTTCACTGATGACGACCCAAACAGAGAATATAGCTCAAAGATTCAACGCAGCATTGAAGACAGTCTTGGTTGTTATAATGAAATCTACAAGGAGAAGAAGAGGAGCACGAAGCAGTCAACGCTGGATTCTTTTTTCGTCGCCAGAAGGCAGCAGCATCTTCACAACAGCCTGCAAGCGAGGAGGAGCAAAGAGCAACCTAGGAATCCTAGACAGAGCGGGAGGAGGAGACACCCACCGAGTCTCAGTGACACACCACCCTCCTCCGCTCCACTACCCACAGTGAGTACAATATAAAATGATTCAGTTCTACATATATATATATATATATATATATATATATATATATATATATATATATATATATACACAGTATATATATATATATATATATATATATATATATATATATATATATATATATATATATATACACAGTATATATATATATATATATATATATATATATATATATATATATATATATATATATATATATATATATATATATCTTGATAAAATCACACGGAAAAAGGGAAACAACGGAGCACCTAAGCTTTCATCTTTATTCAAGACATCTTCAGTTGCCTCTGAAGATTGAACAAAGACGAAAGCTAAGGTACTCCGTTGTTTCCCTTTTCCCTTGTGATTTTATCAAGATTTATCTTATCCACATTCTCATTGTGGATCTACATGATATATATATATATATATATATATATATATATATATATATATATATATATATATATATATATATATATATATATATATACAGTCAACCCTCACTTTACACGGTTAATGTAACCCACAGGGTACCGCGGAAAGTGAAAAACGAGTAAAGTGAATAACATAACATATGGGATTAAATGAAATAGAGACCAGCTGACCCCCAAACTCCACTTTTTCCAACACAATACCTATGTTCTAGTAAAAATAACATCTTAATTTTATGATGGTACATGCACACAATTAATACTTAAGAGAAATAGAGAAATACAGTCGCCAAGTTAATGTCCATTCAATTAATGGACTCGACTCCCTCCCCCTCTTCTCACACTACACTCGCTGGCTCTTCCCTCTGAGAAATTTTGGGGGGAAAACCTGGTATAGTAATAAATAATACCTCAAACTAAAGTTAGGATAATATAATTGACATTGCTGGATTCCTTATAAGACCAGGAATATTTTGAATATAAATGTCATATATTTTTCACAAAAGATAACATATTTACTCAGAGTAAACTTTAGATCTAAAATTTGTATGTCTAATGCAAAATCTATGATGTTTATATTCAAAATGATCATCAAATTGTAAGAATTTCAGCAATGTAAATTATATTCTGGCCGGGTAATTTGTATAAATTTTATGAGGTAAAACAAATATCTTCAGTTAATAAAAAAAAATATATTCTTCACGACACTATCTGTCAAAGTACACACCTAGCTTCCCCCCCTCTTCCAACCGAGCCAGATGGTCAGTCCGTCCCAACCCTCCCCCCCTTCAAGAGAAAGGGTGGGTGAAAAAACTAGATTCTAACATTTAGTATTAAATAATACCTCAGATTAAAGTTAGGATAATATAGTTGACATTGCTGGATTCCTTGTAAAACCAGGAATAGTTTGAATATAAATGTCATATATTTTGCACAAACGATAACATATTTACTCAGAGTAATCATTATATCTAAAAATTTTAAGTCTAATGCAAAATATATGATGTTTATATTCAAAATGATCATCAAATTGTAAGAATTCCAGCAATGTAAATTATATTTTGGCCGGGTAATTTGTGTGAATTTTATGAGCTAAAACAAATATCTTCAGTTAATAAAAAAAAAATATTCTTCACACATGCCAGGTGGTCGGTCGCCGATCCCTCCCCCCACCCCCCACCAACCCTCCCTACCAGATAAATGTGTGGGAATACCAGTCTGTTTATCTTTTTAGTAATAAATAATAAATCAGACTAAAGTTAGGATAATATAATTGACATTGCTGGATTCCTTGTAAGACCAGGAATATTTTGAATATAAATGTCATGTATTTTGCACAAAAGATAACATATTTACTCAGAGTAAACATTATATCTAAAATTTGAATGTCTAATGCAAAATCTATGATGTTTACATTCAAAATGATCATCAAATTGTAAGAATTCCAGCAATGTAAATTATATTCTGGCTGGATAATTTGTATGAATTTTATGAGCTAAATAAAAAAATTATACTTCACCCGCGTAAAGGGGTACACCTACCGCAGAATGTGAGCATCCTGGGTTCTGGCAGGGCACCGCGTAAACGTGGAAACGCGGAATGTGGGACCACGTAAAGTGAGGGTTGACTGTATATATATATATATATATCAGTAGTACCCCGCTTAACGCGGTCAATTGAACCCACAGGGTATCGTGTTAAGTGAAAACGGAGTTAAGTGAACAACAGAACATATGGGATTAATTCCAATAGAGACTGGCCGGACCACCAAACTCTACTTTTTCCGACACAATACCTATGTTCTAGTAAAAATAACATCTTAATTTTATCGTGGTACATGCACACAATTAATACTTCAGAGAAATAGAGAAATACAGTCGCCAAGTTAATGTCCATTCAAATAATGGACTCAACTCCCTCCCCCTCTTCTCACACTACACTCCCTGGCTCTTCCCTCTCTGAGAAATTTTTGGGGGAAAACCACTAAATTTTAATAAATAATACCTCAAACTAAAGTTAGGATAATATAATTGACATTGCTGGATTCCTTGTAAGACCAGGAATATTTTGAATATAAATGTCATATATTTTGCACAAGAGATAACATATTTACTCAGAGTAAACATTATATATAAAATTTGTATGTCTAATGCAAAATCTATGATGTTTATATTCAAAATGATCATCAAATTGTAAGAATTCCAGCAATGTAAATTATATTCTGGCAGGATAATTTGTATGAATTTTATGAGCTAAATAAAAAAAATATACTTCACCTGCGTAAAGGGGTACACCTACCGCGGAATGTGAGCATCCTGGGTTCTGGCAGGGCACCGGGTAAATGTGAAAACGCGGAATGTGGGACCACGTAAAGTGAGGTTGACTGTATATATATATATATATATATCAATAGTACCCGGCTTAACGCGGTCAATTGAACCCACAGGGTACCATGTTAAGTGAAAACCGAGTTAAGTGAACAACAGAACATATGGGATTAATTCCAATAGAGACTGGCCGGACCCCCAAACTCTGCTTTTTCCGACACAATACCCATGTTCTAGTAAAAATAACATCTTAATTTTATGGTGGTACATGCACACAATTAATACTTCAGAGAAACAGAGAAATACAGTCGCCAAGTTAATGTCCATTCAAATAATGGACTCAACTCCCTCCCCCTCTTCTCACACTACATTCCCTGGCTCTTCCTTCTCTGAGAAATTTTTGGGGGAAAACCACTAAATTTTAATAAATAATACCTCAAACTAAAGTTAGGATAATATAATTGACATTGCTGGATTCCTTGTAAGACCAGGAATATTTTGAATATAAATGTCATATATTTTGCACAAGAGATAACATATTTACTCAGAGTAAACATTATATATAAAATTTGTATGTCTAATGCAAAATCTATGATGTTTATATTCAAAATGATCATCATATTGTAAGAATTCCAGCAATGTAAATTATATTCTGGCCGGGTAATTTATATGAATTTTATGAGCTAAAACAAATATCTTCAGTTAATAAAAAAATAATATATTCTTCACACAGTAACAGATGGTGGGTCGGTCCCTCCCTACCAGATGTGTGGGAAAACCAGAATATTTACCGTTTTAGTAATAAATAATACTTCAAACTAAAGTTAGGATAATATAATCGACATTGCTGGATTCCTTGTAAGACCAGGAATATTTTGAATACAAGTGTCATACATTTTGCACAAAAAATAACATATTTACTCAGAGTAAACATTATAGTAATAATAACAGTAATAGTACTCACCTAGAACTTATGGTAGAGGACGCCCTGATGACACATATTCTGTACCACGTGGACCAGTCTGCTGTACGATGTAGACCAGGGGACCCCCTGCCTGAAACAACATACATGTAATGGATTCACGCTAAAGTCTTCTCAACCCTCGAATATATTAAATCCTAATAGACTTTCAGCCAAAATTTCATCAAAAGCAACACAGAACAGAAGGTAAAAGTTTTCATCTCTTACTAAGGATCCAAACAGGTCTTAGACCAAACTGTAATCCACTGGACAAAACACACCAATAAATTTGACTAAAAACAGATCATGACCATAGAGATGAATCACCTAACCTTTAACTGTTGATGACTATAGTGATATTATTACACTAATATCTGCACTTACAGACCTGAGCTGCTGAAGTACAGTAATGCAGTATAAGACCTCAACCAAAATAAAAATATACCTGTCCACTGTCCATAAAGTTCGTTGTTGTTTCAAAACTTTTAATCTTAATACTGGAAAGTGAAACTGATGGAACGATTCAGTTATATTTCACAAAATATGTGTTTAAAATGTTTGGTGTGTGTGATTATTATAAGACAGAAAATACAATAAACGGTAGGAAGAATGATACAAAGATAAGAGGATTAGAACAAGAAATGATAATATTAGAACTGAACTGTTCACATGTATACCAACAATTTAAATCTTGACGAATACGGTAATCATAAACAGTAAAAGAAACGAGCAATGGCTCCTCCCGCCTCTCTACCACCTCCCACCTCTCAAAATTGTTCAGCCAACTTGTGACAAAAGTGTTGTTTGTAAGTGGGTAAACTTTCTTGCTTCCTGCAGGATCTCCCCAAGTTGTGTCATTATGATTTACTTCAACGAGGCTATCTAAACCTGGAGTTTGTAATGGTAAGAACCACCATCACGCTCCTCGGTTTGTAAATTGTCTTGATGTTGTGAGTTACGACCTGTGAGTGATGGGAATTGTTTACTGGAATTTACCTTTTGAGTTAAAACTGTCTGACCATAAATGACATTTAAAGTTGACTATAAAATTAGAAGAAGCGGAAGCCTTAAATATAAAGGGTAGGACCTAACTTAGTCTAACCTAATCTAATCTGACTTAAACCTAACCTCTAACCTAAGCTTATCAAAGCTAACCTAACCTAACCTGCTTGAAACAATTATTTTGTTAATTGGCTATAAAATTCAGTCATTTTGCGAAATACCTGATTACACGGGATGACTGTACCATATACTGTAATGTATACGGATTGGGTCAACTTACAACTAAAGTTATAAATTACAGTATTCTTGTTTCATTTACTAATTAAGATTTTATTTTTAAGTTGTTGAGAGAATCAATCGGACTAGCTACAGATTACAGTCATTCTGCAACACTGAAAACTATTAATCTATACATATATCTCATTCATGCTATATATCAATAACCCGTCGTTTACAAGAGTGAGGACATGTTTACAAACTGTACTGTAGATGTGTAAGGAGTAAATCATATTCACGGTGTATATTCATTTCATTATAAAGCTCATGTAATAAATATGTTGGTGTTAATAATATCTGTATGGTAAATGACAACAAAATTATACAGTCAACCCGCGCTTTATGCGGTCCCACATTCCACGTTTCCACGTTTACGCGGTGCCCTGCCAGAACCTAACGTGCTCACATTACGCAGTGCGTGAACCCCATTACGCGGAGAGTGTCCGGGCGACGCTATTTTTAGATTCGCCCCACCCGCCTGCCTGCCTGTGCTCTCGCCTCTCCTTCCTCCTCCCTCCCTCCTTCCTCCCTCCGCCTGGGCAAGCCGCGCGGTAAGGTTGCGCAAGTGTGTGTCTTTGTTGCGTTATCACTGACGTCATATGACGTATCGGACTGTGATTGGCCATGCATCCCTTCCCCCCCCTGCTGCTAGCTGTAATTGGCTTAAAGTATTATGACGTGTTCACCCGGGGGAGGGAGGGAGGAAAGATGATCCTTGACCTAGCCGTGGCAGTTCCATCCCTCCAGGCCAGACCGTATAAACGTGTATCCATTGTTCTGTAAAATGGCTTCCGCCGGACCACCGCCCCCAGAGAGAAACCTTTCCTTACCTGGACCCAGCGGCACTAAGCCAAAGAAAACACGACGTTCCTTAAGCTACGAGGTGAAGTATACCATCATCCAAGAGTTGGAGAAAGGAACAAGGCAGGTTGATTTGGCGCGCCAGCATGGTGTGAACGAATCTACGATTCGAACAATAAAGAAGGATGCAGCCAAGATAAAGTAGCACATGAAGATCACAAAGTCTACAGGTGCTTCTATGATCAAGTATTTTCACAACCAGGTGCTTCTCAAGACAGAAAAATTACTTGTGAGGTACTTGGTGCGTCAGGCGCGACGGAACATGGCGGTCGACACGCGCTCTGTTAAGGAGTACGCACGTGAACTGTACATTGCAGTGTCACGAAAGATGGGAATTACAGAGCCCAAACCCTTTAATGCTTCCTCTGGGTGGCTACAGAGGTTTAAGATCCGGAACAAGATCACCAATATAAACATTGGTGGTGAAGAAGCAAGTGCTGACAGTGCTGCGGCGAGGGAATTTCCTCCGTTTTTACGAGAGATTATGGAGGAAGGACATTACACCGACGACCAGGTGTTTAACATGGACGAATCTGGTGTTTTCTGGAAAAAGCTACCTTCCAAGTCCTTCGTTGTAAAGAATGCCAGCAAGATACGGGGCCGGAAGATGCAGAAGGAACGCATCGCCGTCCTGTTTGCCACCAATGCCTCCGGTACCTGTAAGCTCAAGTTATCGGTGATCCACACAGCACGCAAGCCGCACGCCTACAAAACCATGGACATGACCAAGCTAAATGTCCACTGGCTGACCGCACATAAGGCGTGGATGTTCTCTACACTGTCCCTCTCCTGGTTTGATGACTGTTTTGTTCCCGATGTAAAGAAATTCTGTGAGCGACAGAATGTGCCATTCAATATTTTGTTGCTGCTGGACAACGCACCAGGACACTCGCCCCTACTGTTAGATCGTCACCCCAACGTAAAAGTGGTCTTCCTTCTTCCCAACACTATGTCTATATTACAGCCCATGGACCAAAAGTTAAACTGCAGTGTGAAAGCTGCATACTCTGCAAAGAAGTTCCAGCTCCTGAACGACTACACCAACACCAGGGAAGAGTTGCGTAACCTGAGTGACACCACCACAGATAGCAAGAGCGAAGAAGATGAGGATCAACAGTTGGCACAGCAAAAAATACTGTTCAAACAATTCTGGAGAGTATTTAACATCAAGAAAGCTGTGGACTTCTTGGTGGAGGCATGGGATCAGCTGTCTATTGCTACAATTCGTCACGCATGGAGACATGTGTTGCATGGAATACCAGGTGAGAGGAGGAGTCAATCTGGGACTGGTGAGGTTCAGACTGTTGCAGTAGCAGTGGACCTTGCCAGAGAAGCTGTGCAGAGTGTTACAGTTCCAGGCTTCTCCAGGACCACCAACGACGACATCATGGAGGTGATAATGGAACCTAATGTGACTACCGAGGAGATGGTACATGATGATGACGACGTCAGTGAAGAGGCAGGTGGTGCGTCATCCCAAGAAGAACACCACTTATCCCATAGTAATGTGAGGGGTGCCATCGAGTGTATCGAGAAAGCCAAGCTCCTCCTTTCCGACGACCCTGACGCAAATTAGGTATGAAATCTTCACTACCCAGCTGTTGCAGACTATGGAGCCCTACATCAAGGTGTATCACGACAACATCAACACTAGCCGTCAGCAAAGCATAACAGATTTCTTCGCCCGCATCCCACCACAGCCAGCCCAAGCCAGTGATAGTGACAGTGAAGATGACCTTGGAAAAGAGTACAGCATATTTTAAGAAGAAGTCGTAAAGCATAAATTTATTTATTTCTATGGGTTTTGGCAAAAAAAAAATTAAATTTACGAAAAAGGAATGTTTTCCCCTATGCCACGTGGGTATTTACTTAACGTCCACAGAGGCTGGTTTGTTTTCATTCAGTGAAGCTGTGAACGACTCTAGCGAATGAAAACAACCATCACTGATCACTCTGGTTTGTTCGTGCTAAAATTAGACATAGTTCAGTAATACTTCTATTATTTTTTAATAATATGTAGGCACTGGCTTAAAAAAACAAGATAGTTCATTGATGCTTTGTTTTTATGGGTTGAGGATTATTTGGTGGCTCCATGGTGAGGCTCCAGCTTGCCTCACTGACCGCACGTCTCGTTCACCCGTATCCTTAAACAAAGTGCTTTACTTCCCTCATCATAGAGGCAAGTAAATATATGCCACCTTTTCGGTAAACTTAAACAACTTTAAGTACAGGAAAAGCGTAACTAGGCAGGAGTGTCAACTGATGGCTGCTCGTACCTCAGCTGGAGCGGAAGAGAGCTGTGTACTATCACTAACCTTTACCTGCTAACACCGAGTCTCACAAGGCTACATAATTATTGTTTATCAGGACAACGTGTAGATCTAGGCTTTGTAATTGTGCTTGCCCATATCAGAACCTTGAAAGTGTGTACAAATGTAATGTATTGTACATTAATCTCTTCAACAAAAATCAAACATGTATTTCAAATGTGAAATGATATATGCAATGTTTTTTTGTATCTAATTTAGTAGAATGGAATATAAGAAAGATTGCATATTAGGCCTCATAGTAGTATTGTATATGTTATCTATGGAATTTCATGATGTTAGGTATCTGAGTGCATGCTTTATCCATATGTTCAATGCATGTGGCTGGATGTGCATTATTTATATAATTTTGCTTCATATTACAGCATTTTATGTTCACTTTATGTTATGTAATTATATGAGTGCGCCATTATGGGTTGATGCTCACACCGGTCACGGGCAACTCCTCACCTTCCTCTCCTGACTTTGTTCCTGCGCATCATGAACAACGCACACTGGTTCATGTCGGACCAGCTTTCGAACAAGTCCAAGTTAGATTGGTGAAAATTAAAGTAAAATTGTGATGCTGAAGAATGCTGCAACATGTGTCCCTCTTGATAGGGGTCAGCTCAATCAACACACCTAAAGGCTTTTTGGATCACTTGAAAATTAGACACCCCAGCTTATTTCACCTGAAGAATAACCATCCTAATGTTACCTGGGTGTTGGTTAGTAAGAGTAGGTTAGGTTAGCATTAAGGTGGTCTGTTAATCCTCAGGTGAAATATGCTTGGGTATTAATCTTGAAGTGATCATATCCCCCTGTAGTGGACGTCTCCCCTACAAGCTGCCACGCCACCACCTGTTACCGCCTTCCCTAGCAACCAAGCGTATCCGCATTCCATTGCCCGCCGTATCTTAGCAACGGAACTAGTCACCGGCTACTTCTCGGGTTTTCCCACCATGACTCATAGCCGCTGCTGGGTGTATATAAGCTCTGTCTCTCCATTGAGATTCATTCTGACCAATCTTCTTGAACAAGCAACATCTCCTCCAGCAAGCTCCACACTGTTAACATTTCATTCAACCAGGAGGCCAGCAACAGGCAACATCTTCTCTAACGGAGCTCCTGCACACATACCTCCTTCGACAAGCTACTCACCGCACGTCTCTACCAAGCAGCCCCTCACCACACAGCACCTCCAGCACCAGACTGTCTATCATATAACTTATATATTATACAAGAAAACCACATTAGAGTTTCCTTCCATCCTGAGTGCTAGACAACTTTAATATCTCGATACCCCTACAATGGTGACTCCCAGAGATAAGCACTCACACAGGATGGAGGACGGACGGATCTCTCTGCCGATTTTCAACCACAACGTCGAGGACTGGCTTGACCATGTGGAAGCAGCCCTCGCCGGCTCACGAGCGACCGACGAACAAAAGTATTGCGCCCTGCTTTGTGCCTTACCCACGGAAGTGGCCACGCGGGTCTCACAAACCATTTCCAACCCTCCAGATCACAACAAATTCGCTACCCTGCGGGCTGCCTTGAAGACGTGTTATCAACAGACCAGCCCCAATCTCCTGCAAGATCTATCCTCTACCTCCCTCGGGAACTCAACCCCGGGACGTCTCTGGGAGGAGATGTGTCGGCTGAACTCCCGTCACACAGACAGACTCCCCGACTCTATCCTGCGCCAGCTTCACGCACAAAAGCTACCCACAGAAGTACGCAACATCCTGTCCGCAGTAGATTACTCTACGACACCGGAACTATATGCAACCGCGGCAGATAGAATTTTTAACGAATGCGCTGCTGCACCCCTTGCCGCCACGGTCACACCAGTACCTACCATCGAACTTGTAAGCCGGGTCAACACCCCTCAGCCGAGCGATTCCTCACAAGACATCAAGGACCTGTTGCAAATTTTGAACCGCAGGATGGACACTGTTGAGCAGTTCTGCTCCTCCATACCCGCTGCTGCGCCGGTTCCTGACTCACACACTACGCCCTACAAGTTCCGACACACAGCAGCCAACCCCCAGCACAACAAATTTACCCTCTGCTGGTATCACCAGACTTTCGGCCGCTATGCTCGAAACTGTGAGCCCTATTGCACCTATTCGGGAAACGGCAACACCGGAGGCTGGTAGACGCCTCAGCCTCCGTCCCTCCAGGCGTCTCATTACTGCGCGTCACCGACCGCACCTCCGGCAAGAAGTTTCTCATCGACACCGGTTCATCGGTCAGCCTCATCCCTCCCTCACTACGAGACAAGTCAAAGCAACCCTCGTATGACCTGTTCGCCTCCTACGGCGTACGCACCCTCGCCTTAGACCTCGGTCTGCCCAAGACTCTGCGTTGGTTATTCGTGATAGCAGACGTGTCTCAACCCATCCTTGGTTTCGACTTCCTCACCTTCCACAAGCTCGGCGTCAAACCAAGTCATCTATGCCTCATTCATGAGCCTACAGCACGCAAGATCCAGGGTTCTCGTGCCAGACACACGGACGCTATCACCTGTCTTGCGCCTTCCAACGAGTTCTCCTCCCTGCTCGACGAATTCAAGGAGCTTTTCTCACCCCGAGTCTCCCTACCCCCACCACCTACGTCGGGAATTTTCCACCACATCGAAACCAAAGGACCACCAGTCTTTTCACGCCCTCGCCGCCTGCGCCCTGAGCTCCTGTACACAGCCAAAGCAGAATTCAACAAACTACTGCAAGACGGCATCATTCGCCCTTCAAGGAGTCCCTGGGCATCGCCTCTTCACATGGTTCCTAAGCAAACACCCGGCGAGTGGAGGGTGTGTGGCGACTACAGAGCCCTGAATCTCGTCACCAAACCTGACAGGTACCCTATTCCGCATGTCCAGGACTTTCACCACAAACTTCATGGCAAGACTATCTTCTCGAAGATCGACTTGGAGCGTGCCTTCCACCAGATCCCAGTAGCACCGGCAGATACCCAGAAGACAGCCATCACCACTCCGTTCGGACTCTTCGAGTACACTTTCATGAGTTTTGGCTTACGCAATGCAGCACAGACTTTCCAGAGGTTCATGGACCATATGCTTCGCGACCTCGATTTTGTCACCGTCTACATTGACGACATCCTCGTCGCATCTTCGACGCCTGCCGAGCACCACCACCACCTACAACTCCTTCTCCAACGCCTGCAGAACAACAACATGAAAGTTCATCCTGCTAAGTGCGTCTTTGGAACCTCGGCCATCGATTTCCTCGGTCACAGAGTCTCGCCCAGTGGCATACAACCCCTACCACAGAAGATAACCGCGATTAGGGAGTTCCCCAAACCTGAAACGGCGAAGAAACTCCGGGAGTTCCTGGGTTTAGTCAACTACTACCACCGCTTCATTGACAAAGCTGCCACCGTCCTAGCCCCCCTACACGACCTTCTCAAGGGACGCCCAAAGAAGTCTCACAAGTCTCTCATGTGGACTCAAGAGGCTACTACGGCATTCACCACTATCAAACAGCACATCACACGCCTCACCCTCCTGGCCCACCCCGCACCTAACGCCCGGACCACTCTCACAACAGACGCTTCTTCTACTGCAGTGGGCGCCGTCTTACAGCAGGAGATCAACGGAACTTTCATGCCTGTTGCTTTCTTCTCACAACGGCTTCAACCACCACACCTCAAGTACAGCGCTTTTGATCGAGAACTCCTGGCCATATACTTGGCTGTCAGACATTTCCAACACTTCCTCGAGGCCCGTCAGTTCACCATCTTCACTGATCACAAGCCCCTCGTCCACGCTTTCGCTTCAGCTTCCCAGTCACATACACCTCGTGTCCTGCGCCACTTGGCTTACATCTCGGAGTTCTCCAGCGACGTCCAACACATTAAAGGCAGCCACAACGAGATCGCCGACGCCCTCTCTCGTTGTATATCCACCATTCTTCCCTCATCTCCACCCATTGATTATGGGCAGCTAGCCGCGGCTCAAGAGAAAGACGAAGACCTGGCAGCTTACAAGACATCCCCCTCAGGCCTCATACTCCAAGAACTCCCTGTTCCTGGCACAAAGATAAAATTGTGGTGCGACGTATCCTGTGGACAGCCTAGACCGTTCGTGCCTCACGTCCACCGCCGCGCTGTTTTCGACCGCATCCATGGTCTCAGCCACCCGGGTGTGCGGGCCTCCCAGCGCCTCCTCACGCAACGTGTCGTCTGGCCCGGCATCAAGTCTGATACTAAGAAATGGGCTGCCCAGTGCCTGGCCTGCCAGTCCTCCAAAATACATCGTCACATACGGGCCCCCTTACAAGCCTTTCCTATTCCCAAAGGACGTTTTCAAGTAGTACACCTCGACATCGTGGGACCTCTTCCATCATCCTACGGTAGCACCTACATCTTCACCTGCATCGACCGTTTCACCAGGTGGACAGAAGCAATTCCCATGCCCAACGCTACAGCAGAGACTACTGTCCGCGCCTTCATGTCCGGTTGGGTTTCCCGTTTTGGCCCCCCCGCTACCGTAATCACTGACAGAGGAGTACAGTTTGAGTCACAACTCTGGCAGCACCTCCTACAGTTCCTCGGCACGTCTAGACAACGCACTACAGCATACCACCCTCAAGCCAACGGCATGGTAGAACGTTTTCACCGGCAGCTGAAGGACGCACTCAAGGCACAGCACGACCCTTACAGCTGGACTGATGCGCTTCCCTTAGTGCTCCTCGGCATCCGTGCGTCACACAAGGAGGATATGGACTGTAGCCCAGCAGATCTGACACTAGGCGAGCCCCTTCGGCTACCCGGGGATTTCTCACTCCCTCCTGATCCCAATCAAGCCACTCCAGCCGTTCGTCACGACTTACTCCAAAAGCTACGACAAGCAGTTTCTGCATTCAGAGCTACTGCTCCACGCCAGCCTACTCGGCGCCCTGAACACATCCCTCCTGCACTACTCACAGCCGAGTATGTTTTCGTCAGGCATGATGCTCACCGCAACCCATTACAACGCCCCTACGATGGACCCTTCCAGGTGGTTACCCGTTCTGCAAAGTTCCTGACAATTATCCGGAATGGCAGACATGACACCGTCAGCATAGACAGAGTCAAACCGGCCGCCTTACCCGTCGGGCCCCCAGCCCAGCAGCACCATCAACAAACTACGCCTGCACCAGTCCACCCGCAGTTACCACCGGCAGCAACACCACGCCCACGACATTTCTGGGCACCCTCTTTTCACCCTCATGTACAACCTGCTCCTGTCATAGAACCTGAACCTGTAGTAAGCCTCCCTCCTATCATAGAACCTGCTCCTGTCATAGACCCTCCTCCTGTCATAGAACCTGAACCTGCTCCTGCCATGGACCCTCCTCCTGACGCAGCCCCTGCAGCAGCAGGAGCACAACAACCATTGCTTGTACAACCTCCTCTAATCCCAAACCCTCTTTCTCCTCCTAATTCTCCCACAGGTTTTGTGTCACTGGACGGAGTTGTTACACGTAGCGGTCGAGTCGTACATACACCTGCCCGGTATGTGTTATGTGTGGGACACAACCCGGACAACATCCAGCCTCCCGCCGCGCCGGGAGGGGAGGGGGAGTATTGTAGTGGACGTCTCCCCTACAAGCTGCCACGCCACCACCTGTTACCGCCTTCCCTAGCAACCAAGCGTATCCGCATTCCATTGCCCGCCGTATCTTAGCAACGGAACTAGTCACCGGCTACTTCTCGGGTTTTCCCACCATGACTCATAGCCGCTGCTGGGTGTATATAAGCTCTGTCTCTCCATTGAGATTCATTCTGACCAATCTTCTTGAACAAGCAACATCTCCTCCAGCAAGCTCCACACTGTTAACATTTCATTCAACCAGGAGGCCAGCAACAGGCAACATCTTCTCTAACGGAGCTCCTGCACACATACCTCCTTCGACAAGCTACTCACCGCACGTCTCTACCAAGCAGCCCCTCACCACACAGCACCTCCAGCACCAGACTGTCTATCATATAACTTATATATTATACAAGAAAACCACATTAGAGTTTCCTTCCATCCTGAGTGCTAGACAACTTTAATATCTCGATACCCCTACACCCCTGTTACGAGTTGGGGATTTATAATATAGTTAAACGTCTACCCAGATCCCAACAGGTAACAACAAAAAAAAACAAAGACAATCGGACTATAAAAGGGTAGACAAAGGATGAGAGCTTTTGTTGTATATAATAAAGTACCATAAATTCCTTAACAAAACATTCAGCTACTATAACTTACCCTTAACCAAACTTAACCTAAACACGAACAGTATATACATAATTATACAACATACAACAATATTGAAGCAATGTGGAGGTGGGAGAGGCAATACAAGATTACAAATACTTAAGTGAGGAGCTGAGATGGCTGACGAGCAAGGCTGAGTATGGTAGAAGACGGTAAATAGTCACTGTGCCGTAGGTTTCCAGGATAGGTGATCCTGTGGTCGCTTCCCAGAGTGAAGTGTGTCCTCTCCTCGAATTGGAGCTGACAAAGTAGACTGAGGCGGAAGTGACGCAACAACCAGGATATGGAGAAGGGAAACCCGGGAGTGGTAACTAAGACGAGCCATACTCGTGTTTCGTCCCTAGATGGCGTTGCTCGTGGTGCTGGGTAGGTAGATGAAGACAATCGGTGGAGGGGTTCGTAACACACCCCCCCTCCAAAGACCTTCGTAGCGCGGGCGCGAAGGAGGTGATCACCTGGTGCGTCTGGAGAGTAGCTGCTACATTTCCACTGGAGCTCGGGATAAGGAGTCTGCAATCAGGTTTTCCACCCCCTTTATGTGCCGGACTTGTAGATTATAGGGCTGGGTGAGGAGAGCCCAGCGGAGGATTCGCTGGTTGGAGGTCTTGTTGGTTTGGATGAACGTGAGTGGGTTATGGTCGGTGAAGACCAGGGTTGTTTGTGGGCAAGACTGGAGGTAACATTCAAACTTCTTTATTGCCAACACCAGAGCCAGGGCCTCCTTCTCTATGGTCGAGTAGTTGGTCTGATGTTTTTTCAACTTGGCGGAGTAATATGCCACAGGGTGAAGGACATCAGTGGTTGGGTCGGGTTGTAGGAGCACAGCCCCCACTCCGACACCACTAGCGTCGATTTGCAGATGGAAGGGCAAGGTGTAGTCAGGGGGGTGGACTACAGGCTTAGAGGCAAGGAAGGCTTTGAGGCGGTGGAAAGACTGGTCGCACTTCTGGTTCCAGATGTAAGGGACCGCAGAACTGGTAAGGTCTGTGAGGGGTCCGGCCACGCTGGAGAAGTTACTGCAGAACCGACGGTAGTAGCCGCACATCCCCAGGAAGCGCATGAGTTCCTTCCTCGTCCTTGGAGTGGGGAAGGACAAGATGGCTTCAACGTTTGCGTCCTTGGGTCTCACCATACCATGCCCAACGATATGTCCCAGGTAAGTCACCGAGGCCCGGCCAAAAGCAGATTTAGCCAGGTTTATGGTGAATCCAGTCTCTTGCAGTCGTGCAAACAGTATCTCCAAACGCACCAGATGTTCGTCCCAGCTGTCCGACACCACCACCAGGTCATCCAGGTAGGCGAACGTCCCACCTAGGTCTTGAATAAGGTAGTTTATGGCCCTCTGGAATGTGGCCGGAGCATTAGAAAAGCCAAACGCCATAACTAAATATTGAAAAAGACCAAATGGAGTTATAAATGCCGAGATTATTTTTGCCCTATCCGTGAGTCCTACTTGATAATATCCTTTCAACAGGTCTATAGTACTGATAAATTGGGCACAGCCTATGCTGTCTATTATATCTTCAATCAAAGGTAAAGGGTAGGAGTCAGAGACAGTGACCTGGTTCACTTTACGATAATCTGTACAGAAACGAAAGGTGCCATCGGGTTTTGGAATGAGAAGGCAAGGTGAAGCCCAGGGGGAGGTACTAGGCTCAGCTAAGTTATGCTTTAACAAAAAATCTACCTCCTTTTTCATGATCTCTTTTTTTTGTGGATTTAGTCGATATGCTGATTGTCTAATGGGTTGTACATCATCTGAGATTAGCTTAATATCATGTTTAAGTATATTGCAAAATCCTGGGAGGTCTGATGTGACTTTAGGAAATGTTGATAATAACTTAGTGAGATCTTTTGCTTGAGATGGATTCAGAACAGAAAAATACTCATCCAAATTGTTGAGTATGTGACTGTTAGCAGGGTTCTCTTTAGGTAGAGGGAAGTCTAAATTCTCCAATAGGTCCATGTCATCTGTCTCCGGCTCCGGCCCTGACAAAACCGTATGCAATACAGGTAGGCTTACAGCCTCGGGGATGTCTTCCTCTGACTGCCTGGAATGGTAAAGTTTCATGAGATTAATGTGAACAAGTTGTGAATCTTTTCTGCGATCAGGAGTATGGACTATATAGTTGAGAGGAGATAGTTTATTAGCAACTATATAGGGACCAGTAAACTTGCTTTTAAGGGGAGAGCCTGGAATGGGTAGAAAGAGTAACACTTTGTCACCTGGAGAAAATGATCTTTTAACTAATTTAGGTTGGGACTTCACCATTTTCTCTTGGACTTTTTTTAAGTTTGACTGAGCAATGGTTCGGACTTCAGTTAATTTGTCCCGTAAAGTGTCAATGTATTGGGAAACTGTTGCGGGCTTAATAGATGGAGTGTCAAACCACTGCTCCTTTACTATTTTAAGGGGTCCCCTAATTTGTCTCCCATATAGTAACTCGAACGGGGAGAATCCCAATGACTCCTGGGGACATTCCCTGATGGCAAAGAGTAACAAGTCTATGCCTTCATCCCATTCCTTTTGGTGTTCTATACAGTATTTTTTGATCATTGATTTGAAAGTTTGATGGAACCGTTCCAAGCAACCTTGGGATTGTGGGTGGTAAGCCGAAGATGTACAATGGTCCACACTGAGGTCTTTCATCACCTGTTCGAAAAGATTGCTCGTAAAATTGGTGCCCTGATCAGATTGGATCTCTTTAGGAATGCCCACTGAAGTGAAAAGATGCAAAAGATGTTTGATTACGTTTTTTGAAGTGATGCTTTTAAGGGGAAAAGCCTCAGGATAACGTGTACTGGTATCCATAACTGTGAGCAGGAATTGATTTCCCTTCTTAGTCTTTGGTAATGGGCCCACACAATCCACAACAATCTTTTCAAATGGGGTAGAAAATACTGGGATGGGCTTAATGGGAGCTGCTGGTATACTTTCATTTGGTTTTCCTACCATTTGACAAATATGACAAGATTTTAGGTATTGTGACACATCCTTCCTAAGTCCAGGCCAGTAATAGTGTTGGAGGAGCTTTTTATATGTTTTCAGGATTCCCAAATGTCCTGAAACACCATCATGGGCAAGGGCAATTAATGCTGGTCTGACTGAAGCTGGAATTACCACTTGATGTATTTCAGACCACGTGTCTAGATGGGCAAGCTCAGGGGGCCTATAGGCCCTCATCAAAACCCCTTCATGATAATAAAAACACGGAAGGGTGTTAAAATCTTTACCCTCAACTGCTGCATGATGAAGTTTATTCAAAGATGGATCAGATTGTTGGGCTTTAATGAGCTCATCCTTACTTATCGTCTTATTGTACAGATCTTCTGTGGGTAGGAAGATATTGGAGGTGGTTTTAGATGAAGAGGGCCCATTCCGCACACTCTGTGACCGGGTGACAGCACAAGATGGGAAAAGATGAGGAATAGTTTCTTTAAGGTCAGTGGTGGAGTTGACAGGTAAGGGAGAGTCGACTGTCTTTATGTTAGGAACCACTAGATCTCCTACCAAGTCATTACCCAATAATAAATGAATGCCACACACAGGCATTGGGTCTTTCCTTATGGCTATTTGCACTTCCCCAGTAATCAAGGGACATTGGAGGTGCACTTTAGCTAAAGGATAGGAAGAATGGGACGAGAGATCTGAAATTAGAACACTCTCATTTGTAAATGCGGTAGATATATCAGGAATGACGTTAAACAGGAGGATAGATTGTGCTGCGCCCGTATCACGTAGTATACGAATAGGGAAAGAACGAGACCCTTCTATGATTGAAATTTTTCCCTCATAGGTGAATGAAGAGAAGACATCCTGATGGGGCCTTTCCACATTGGCATTTGCTATTGGTTTGGATTTGGGATCCAGGGAACTACTTTTAGCAATTCGACACTTTGGGTGTTTACAATTCTGGATCGTATGGCCTGGGTTTTTACAGTAAGAACAAGTAAGCTTAGTTGCATCGGGGGGAGTAGGTGTGGGACCTTTCGACCTACCACTCACGTTCCCAAGGTTATCATCAGAGGAGGACCTAACATGTCGGGAAGTACCACGTTCTCTACTGCCCAGTGACTCCACCAACAAAGCATACGCATCAGCCAGCTCAGCAGCACGCCCTAAATTAACCTCTCCACGCTCCTCCACATGCTTCAAGATGTGAAATGGAATCTTGCTTTTCCACTCCTCCAGGACTACCAAATTTAACAAATCCTGAAATGTGGAGGTCTCTGTAGCCTCTAACCACTTCTTAAAAAACCTAAGCTTTTCTTGAGCAAACTCAACAAATGTGTGTGAAAATGGTTTGGTTAGTTTACGAAACTTCTGCCGGTATCCATCTGGCGTGATAGCATAAGAGGTGAGGATATTCTTTTTTACGTTATCATAGTCATCAGTCTGGTCTAAACAGTTATAAACTCTACGAGCCTTACCATATAATTTAGGAACTAACACTGACACCCACTGGTCCTTTGGCCACTCATTCTTCGCGGCTATTTTCTCAAAAGTCCTAAATGACCCGTCCATATCGGATTCATCAAACCCGGGAACAAGGGAAGAAGCAGTAGCAGGGTTAAAAGCAGCGAGTTTCTCTTTTAATGCCACTTCCTTTGATTTAAACTCCGATGTTAAAGTGACTTCTGTCTCTCTCACCTGTAGTTCTTTCAGTTTAACCGCCTGCACCAACTTGGCCTGTTCCATCCTTTCCTCATGCTCCAACTTGGCCTGTTCCGACATTCCCTCATGCTCCAACTTGGCCTGTTCCAACCTTCCCTCATGCTCCAACTTGGCCTCCAACTTGGCCTGTTCCAACTTGGCCTGTTCCATCCTTTCTTCATGGTCCAACTTGGCCTCCAACTTGGCCTGTTCCAACTTGGCCTGTTCCCTCCTTTCTTCAGGGTCCAACTTGGCCTCCTGCTCCAACTTGGCCTGTTCCAACTCGAGTTCTTTCATTTTGATTTGGAACTCGAACCTAGCTCGTTCTAGTTCTAAGGGGTCTATTCGTTGTGTTTCTTCTTGAGGGCTAGCCAGACCTGAGGCAACTTCTGGGTGAGGAGGGGTGGTGGATAGTGGTTGAAGTTTCTTGGACATGGGCGTTAATCTGTCAACAGCGGATTCTTTTAAAACTTCTTGTTGAACCAACTCTTCAATCACATGATTTTTTAACATTTCCTTAGTCAGTTGCTGTGAAAATGGGATATTGTAATAGTTGGCTATTTCTTTCCATTCTTTCTTCAGGATATTAACACGTAATTTAGCTACAGAAGGATTTTCAATAAAATCCTGGAGATCAAAACCTGAGGTGGCCATTGTTAATAAAAATAGGATAAATTAACTAATGGTCAAAAGCTAAGATAAGTGGATAACCCTAGAAAATATCACGGCAGTGGATAACCAGAAAGTCCCGGAAACTAACCAAGTTATACCTAGGGAAATTACACTTATGATTATTGTTCTTCCGAGAAGATCCTTAGATAAGGACAAGAGACTTGAAAGAGGTAGGGCGTATTACGGCATTAATATAAAGATCCGGATTAACAACCCTGATATACTTGAAAGAGGTAGGGCGTATTACGGCATTAATATAAAGATCCGGATTAACAACCCTGATATACTTGAAAGAGGTAGGGCGTATTACGGCATTTATATAAAGATCCGGATTAACAACCCTGATATACTTGAAAGAGGTAGGGCGTATTACGGCATTTATATAAGATCCGGATTAACAGCCCTGAATGAGATAATGAGAAGAACAATAATGGAGGCTTTATAATTATGGGGTCCTGGTAGAGCGGGGCGTCCCAAGATATCACTTCACTCTAAACTAGTAACTATGGAACAGCCTACTCTGGAGTGAGGGTACGGCATTAAACAGATCCGGATTCTTCCCTACACTCGATAAGACTTGCCACACGACTGCCACGTGTAATAACAGGTAAGCCTTATGACACTTGGAACCTATTATCCTACGTCTGTCACTCTTACTATACGGTAATACCAATATATGCACACACATATGAAGGAAACTTTAAACCACCGTAAAGCAATTGTAAACAGAAGTGACTGGGAGGGGTAATTAACACTGAGTAACAAGGGAGGAAGGAATATGGTACTTAAGGTCGTGTCCTGTCACGGTCGCCATTTGTTACGAGTTGGGGATTTAGAATATAGTTATACGTCTACCCAGATCCCAACGGGTAACAACAAAAAAAAACAAAGACAATCGGACTAAAAAAAGGGTAGACAAAGGATGCGAGTTTTCGTTGTATATAATAAAGTACCATAAATTCCTTAACAAAATATTCAGCTTATAAACTACCCTTAACCAAACTTAACCTAAACACGAACAGTATATACATAGTAATAAAACATAAAACAATAGTGAAGCAATGTGGAGGGGGGAGAGGCAATACAAGATTACAAATACTTAAGTGAGGAGCTGAGATGGCTGACGGGCAAGGCTGAGTATGGTAGAAGACGGTAAATAGTCACTGTGCCGTAGGTTTCCAGGATAGGTGATCCTGTGGTCGCTTCCCAGAGTGAAGTGTGTCCTCTCCTCGAATTGGAGCTGACAAAGTAGACTGAGGCGGAAGTGACGCAACAACCAGGATATGGAGAAGGGAAACCCGGGAGTGGTAACTAAGACGAGCCATACTCGTGTTTCGTCCCTAGATGGCGTTGCTCGTGGTGCTGGGTAGGTAGATGAAGACAATCGGTGGAGGGGTTCGTAACACCCCTCTCAAACTTCCACGTGAATGAGCGAATTTTGATGATGAAAATTTTTTTTGTCAAAATTAAGAGCAATGCTCACCTTAGCTAATTAATATACGAAATTTCTCTATAGAACATAAACGATTTCTTTGCTTCGTGAGTTCGACGAAAAATGCACGAGCAATTCGGTTTACATAATCACTTAGGATTTTCACGTCTTTCGTCTGCTGGGACTACTCCCAAATCCACCACTCATGTTTATAGTATGTGGGCATTGGTTCTGTTATTTGTTCTTATAATAGATAAAATAATATAATTATTATTTAGATTCGGTTTAGATTGTTAGGTTTAGTTAGTTAATTATGCCTGGCTTATTGTATGATCGCTAAATCGTCGACGATCCCTCTCGGCAACTCCTGGCAACATCTTAGCCTAAAGTACCAGACACTGCTATATTCTATAATTTATGATTCATAAAATAAAACAGAACTAACTTAAATAATCAAACCTAATATTATTTCATCTAATATAACGTAATTTAAAATACTACTTAAGCAAAACAAGACACATAGATAAAATTAACAATTAGGTCCGCCGTACACGCGCGAAATATGACGGCCGCCGAGATTAGAGCAGACAATATGGCGTCGAATGTTGGTTGTGAAAATGTATATCGTGCATTTTTGGCGGTTTTATCAGGTAAGAAATCATTTATATTCTAGGATAGTTAAGCCGCGCAATTGTGTTCCTCATTATTACCTTATTTTCTATAGGGTAAGACAATTGACAACTAAAGTGGTAAAAATATGTAGGAAGTAGGTAGTAGGCAGCTACCAAACAGGGAGGCACTACTGCCAGGGAAGATATTGGAAGCATAATGTGTTGTCTAATGGTGGACCCTGCTGCCATATGTGACCAAGTCCCAGGTTGCTGATCTGACTTTCTGCTTCACTTACACGCAATTGCAGGGTCTCAATTGTTTCTCTTACCATTGACAACACAACATACATATATTGTTTCTCACTTTTGATCTTTTTTTTTTCATTTTTGTATTTATAGTTCTTTATTATTAATATTATTATTATTACAGTTACTGTATTATTATTATCATTATTTTATTATTTTATTCTGTTTGTTTTATCATAATTTTTATTTATTATGAATTATTATGACTATTATTATTATTATTATTATCATTATTATTATTATTATTATTATTATTATTATTATTATTACTACTATTATTATCACTATTATTATTATTATTATTATATTTTCGCCCCCCAGGCCCCGATGTGGGTCAGCGACCTGTGTCCGGGTGGGCTAATCCCCATAAAAAAAAAAAAAAAAAAAAAAAAAAATGCTGTACCGAAGTCCACGTATCGTGAGTTTGCTTCAATAGAAACTAAAGCTACCTAAACTAAGGTTATATTAGGTTTTATTATTAAAGCTTTAGTTATGCAAGTATTCATAATAGTCTAACCTCGTTAAAGATCACGGTATTCAGCATTTAGTAAAATCGCCTAACTTGAAATAATTCTCGATGGCGTCACATGCAGGTATTCATGTCCACACACGCCTTATTGGAAATGGACTTTACATAAACAAACAATAGACGAACCGTAAATGTTTACATGTTACCATAGTACAGGTATATATCACAATGGTGTATTTAAATTCCCGAGTTGGACTTCATTTTTTTTTAATATAAGGGTGACTAAGGCTTATGGCTTAGGAAAAAGAATTATAGTGTATTTTTTTGTCTTTCTCTACCTGCTGTTCCCCTTAATGTCTATAACTCGCCGAGAGGTGATGTATGAAGCCCTCTTTGTGGGTTACCTCTGGGAGTTGACCCAAGTTTAAATTCCATCTTCCAGCTCAGTCTCTTCCTTCCCCTGGCCCTATAGCCTCTATATTTTTCCTGGCTATATATTTTACTGTCCCCTTATCCATTACTTTTCGTCATCTTTAAATTTACATTATTTCTGGTATTGCTCAAGCCAATTTTAAAACTATCTCTAATGTAACACTTTTGTAACACCAATATCGATAGCCTCGTGGTGTCTGCTGGAAATGTCCATGCATTTTGACCTCTATAGTACTGTAGTTTATGTTCTCGTTTAACATAACTATGAATAGTAAATACTACTTTATTTTACCAATTATCCCTATTTAAGTGTTACATCTATCATCACAATCATCTGTTATCGGTGTCCCGCAAATACGAAAAAAAAAAACTCCATATGGATAAATTCCCCACATTTTATAATTACTCAGGTATCTGCAATTTGACTGCATCTACACATCATATATTTGCTTTAATTATGAACAAATTAATTAAGTTCTGAGTAGATAATGTAACAGTGCTGGAGAGAGAACGCTACCATATCTAACATCACATTTAGCCTAAAACTGTAAGCTTATTAATTACTGTGTAGCTTCCTGAGACAACCAAGTGTCCATGTTTTGTTTGTTTACGGCCTTAAACACACTACAGTGACCCCCCGTTTAACGAACACCTCGGTTAACGTAATTTTGATAAACGAACTGCCTTCCATAAGGATCTTCAATTCGGTTAACGAAAAAAAATTCAGTTAACGAAGTTCTTACGAACCGACCTCAACATGTTTTCGCTTGCACTGACCGGGCAACCAGCTTTAGTATCAGTCTGCCAATACATTAATCGGTTCTAGGGCTTAAATTCCTTACTATTTTAGTAAATATCAAGAAGTTTATACTATTCAATAATTTTAAAAGTTTAATATTCAATTTTTTAGTCATTTTAACAATTATTGAACATAATTGAAGGTAAAGTGACTAGTTTAATGCCCAGCATCCAGCCTCTTAACACAGCAAACAGGAGTTAGTCTCTCTCTGTTTTCACTGGAGGTAACATCTTGCTTGAGACTCTCTTCAACTAAACGCTTTTTTTCTGTGTTTCCAAGCAAATTATTGGTCATTTTGAAATATATTTTGCATATTGACAATATATAATGCAGTGCAGTGTTGATTTAAAGAAAATAATCTTGAATTACACCAAGAGAGCTAAAATTTTATGGTGAAATGGCGCCATGGGGTGACTTCTCTTCCATCCCAATGCCTTCTCTTCTTCCTTGTCCTCCACCCCCATTCTAAATCCCATCATCATCATCATCATCATCCAGGAGCCTTCTACATACACACCTCAAAGTAAGTGAACTTTTCTACCATTTTTGTTGAATTTAGGAAATTTTCGGTGAGCTGGAACCAATTACCCAAAAACCCATTGAAACAATGGTTTCGGTTAACGAACTTTTCTGTTAACGAACGACCTTCTGGAGCCCATTGAGTTCGTTAGCGGAGGGGTCACTGTATTATTAAATGTGCGATTGTTACAGATCTCTCGCCAAATAAATGCAATAGTGACTATGAATTCCACCAGGGCGCGGGTATTCATTCTGCAGTCATTTTATTTGCTATGCTGAAATGTGCTTATTCAAGCAGCACACATGTCCCTTGAATTAGTTATTGTAAAAGATTTTAAGTTATGTATATTACGGAATTATTCTCCATCATTGAATTTATTCTTTAGGAAAACTATTCATGTAAATATAAAAGTGACTGTATTTCATGTTTACAGGTAAATTGTGCGTATGAATTTACCATAAGCTATGTACAACACAGCGTCCTTCTGCTCAATCGGGGAAATTACAAGAGATAGTCCCAGGACGTGCCATAGAGGTGAGAGAGACTACCAAGGACAAACTTCACATTGGCCACAGGTTTATTCTCAAGTTATTGTAGCGTCACTTTGGCTTGATGTAATGTTAGTAGCCATACAAAAATTGTGACCAAGTCCCAGGTTGCTGAGCTGACTTTCTGCCTCATTTACACGCAATTGCAGGGTCTCAATTGTTTCTCTTACTTTGATAACACAACATACATATACTGTTAGAAAATTTAGTATTTTTTAAAAGTTTCATTCTGTATTTCGGACCATTTAAAATTGCATGTTAATGCCTTTTATCTCTATATGTTATTACTGAATATGCGGTTGGCGGTTGTTTGCGGTTCACGTTCGTCGTATATTCGTGTTTGTTTACATTATTTCAGAGAGGCGGTCAGTGTTTTCCCTCTTAAGTGTATTCTAAGGAGATATACCTTAGCACATTTAGCTAGACTAATGGTAAATTCTTACAATGGATATCGAGTATACATGTCGTCTCCGTAAATATGTTTCAAAATCAGTAAGGAATTATGTTACCCATTGCCAGTTCCATACAAATGAATATAACAAAAGATTGATTGCCCATTTACAAGGTGTATAAGGAAGTTATCTTCCTTTGCAGGACTGAAAGCTCATATATACAGTGAACACCAGGACAGACCTAAAACAACATTTCAGTTTGGGGGATTAAATGTTCATGCTAAATTACAGTGCCAACAAGTATGTGAAGGACTGCAAGCATTATTGAAACATTGAAGACAACATATGAATGAAGGAACTAGTATCAAATGTCCATTTAGTCAATGTCAAAATTTGCAAAAAGAATTTATCAAAAATACTATATTTTCAGCTCACATAAGTAGATATCATCGACATCATACAATTAACGATTTGCCGTCAAAAATTATTGTACAAACTAATTCTTGTCTGTTTAATGACTCGGTACAATACATGGAGCTGGAGCATTGTGATGCAGACTATGAGGATAATTATGAAGATACTGCTGAACAGAATTTAGACGCTTCAGAGCATGAATTACACATAAGGAATATAACTTTATTTTTTCTAAAATTGCAGTCAAAGCATTTGGTGTCAGTAACAGTTATTCAGAATATATTTGAAGAAATTCAAAGAATGAATTCCTTTCGCTCATTAAAGTTAACTGATCAGCTTAAACAGCTTTCTATCCCTGAAGAAAGTATCAAACATATTACAAATTATATTCAGGCTTCTCATGCAATTTTTGACCAGACTAGTAGCCCACTAAGACCAGATTACTGTCGTAAATTATTGTTCAAGAAAAAGTTTGATTATGTTGAGCCACAGTGCCATCATTTAGGGAGGAATTATCAAAATAAAGAGTGCACATATCAGTATGTTCCACTTATTGAAACATCAGAAAGTATTTTTACTGATGAATCTGTTCAGAGTGAATACAGTAAGACAATGGTGGCCCAGATTAATGAATCAAGCAGTTATGGAAGATATTACCGATGGACAAGCTTTCAGTAGTAACATGCTATTCAAATATAATCCAAATTCACTAAGGATTATTCTTTATCAAGATGCCTTTGAGGTTTGCAATCCAATTGGCTCTAGTAGAAAAAAACAAGATTCTTGCTGTATATATGACTCTTGGCAATTTTAGACCCCATTTGCGTTCTGTTGTTGATAACACCCTATTGGTTCTACTTTGTAAAGAAAATGATTTCAAGTATTTTGGTGATGATAAAATATTTTCTAAGGCGATTGAAGATTTAAAAGATCTAGAAATAAATGGTATTAAAATTGGTAATGAAACCGTAAAGGGTACAATATACTGTAACAGCGGAGACAACTTAGGTTCTCATGGATTGGTGGCTTCTCTGAAAATTTCAGTACAGTTCAACACTTTTGCCGATACTGTACAATCACTTTAAGCGACTTTCGACGTACAGTAACCCTATTAGTGTAGGTACCTAATCATTTCACTGTAACTAATGAATATTCCAGATTACTAATAATTTTGTTCCGTAATTGTTCCCGTGTACAGTGTAGTTTGTAATTCTTTGCAAAAAAAATTTTCTGTCGTTTTACAGAGAAGTTGAAAACAGTTCACGGTGATTACTTTACTTGGAGTTAGGTTAGAACATTGCCTCAAGAAAATTTGAAATGTGTTTTAAGATAAAGTGTACAGTAAAATGTGAAAACTTGTAATGTTCAGAGTATTGAAAGGTGTTTGAAAAACAGAGGTTAGCTACCTAACTATTTTTTTTTTTTGCAGTCTTTTTGTGAAATCTCAGGAACGTGTTGGTTGTATTCCAAGGTAATATTTTTTTTGGTGTCTTTCTGCATTGGTAACATTATTTTTTTTTACAATAACAGTAATGTAGATTCACTTACAAGAATGTTCTTTCAGGCTGGGAGGTTCCAGGTCAACGTGATGCAGAAGACTGATCCACATAGTATAAATTCAGAAGATTGGTCCCCGCGTTATAGAAAACTGGTCCACGTGCTATAAGACATTTATCAATGACTTCAAGACGTCCGCCATCACCACGACAAGGCATGTATTATGGCTGGCTGGTATCATATGGGGGAAATAATGCTTATTGATTTTGGGTAATGTATACGCCCCTAGAGTTAGAAAATATGTGATAACATTGCAGTGGTGGCAGCATTTTAAGTGTTCTCACCCTTGTTATAATCCTAACCTAAATTAAATTCTGAAAAATGGCCGACGAAAGGCATCCTCCATCAAGCCAATGAAATCTTTGGTCTTGTTGTAATTTTAAAATTTTTACACCTATGTTTGTTAATAGATTTTCAGCAAGCATTTATAAAGCGGTCTGAAGTTGAAATTTGTGTCATTAGCAGTACTTGTAGTGCTTATGTTATTTGTAAATTAGACGATCTCCCACCAATTACATTTCAGGACGCTATCATCCTCCCAAATTCTGAAATAAATATGTTAGGCCTCACCATTTCCTCCAATATGTCCAGGAAATCACACATCCACTAAAGCTGCCTCCCGAAAGTTGGGAATGCTGTACAGATGCCGCAGCTAATTCACTCCTGAGCAGTTGCTCCAAGTATATAAGGGATTCATTCGACCTAACTTGGAGTACTGCTCTCATATCTGGGGTGGCTCTTCTTCTGTCCAACTATTAGATAGGGTGGAATCAAAGGCATTTCGTCTTATTAACTCTCCTCCTTTAGTCGACAATCTTTCTTCCCTTTCTCTTCGCCGCAATGTTGCTTCACTCTCTCTCTTTTACAGGTACTTTAACGGGCAATGTTCAGTGGACTTGGCATCCTGTGTACCGCCGGCAAGGCCGTGGGTTCGTAACACACGTCTTGCCCGCGGTGCCCACCATTTCTCTGTGGATGTTGGTCACACGAGAATAACCCGTTATAGTACCTCCTTCTTTCCTCACACAGCCAAACTGTGGAATGCTCTGCCTTCTTCTGTGTTTCCAGGCTCTTACAATCTGTCTCACTTTAAAAAGCTGGTTTTCCGGCATCTCCGTGGTGTAGATTAATACAGTATAACCTTTTTTTCTATATTTACAATTTCTTTCCGTTCTTTTTTTTTTCGCCCCCCAGGCTCCGTTGTGGGTCGTTTGACCTGGGCCCGGGTGGGCTAATTCCCGTAAAAAAAAAAAAAATATGATTAACAATTTCTTGTTTAGAACAGTACTTGTCTATTGTTTTTTTCGAAAGAAGAAAAATATAATATAGTTTATGGAATATGTACGATCACCTGAGTTATGGGTTTGTAGCGAATTTCCTTAGGAATCTCTAACTACTGTGCCGAAAAAAATTCAAAATTTTGTATTATTTGGGGAGTTTAATGGGTTCCATAATATTTTCTCTGGACTCAGATTGTATGGTAGCATGACAATAAACTGGGTAAGTGTATAAAAGCATGTCTATGAACGAGATAAGTGTATTGTAGTGTTTCTAAACAGGATCAATGTATGGTAGCATGTCTATGAGCAATATAAGTGTATGGTAACATGTCTATGAGCAATATAAGTGTGTGGTAACATGTCTATAAGCAACATAAGTGTGTGGTAACATGTCTATGAACAATATAAGTGTATGGTAGCATGTCTATGAGCAATATAAGTGTGTGGTAACATGTCTATGAGCAATATAAGTGTATGGTAACATGTCTATGAGCAATATAAGTGTGTGGTAACATGTCTATGAGCAATATAAGTGTGTGGTAACATGTCTATGAGCAATATAAGTGTATGGTAACATGTCTATGAACAATATAAGTGTATGGTAGCATGTCTATGAGCAATATAAGTGTATGGTAACATGTCTATGAGCAATATAAGTGTGTGGTAACATGTCTATGAGCAATATAAGTGTATGGTAACATGTCTATGAGCAATATAAGTGTATGGTAACATGTCTATGAACAATATAAGTGTATGGTAGCATGTCTATGAGCAATATAAGTGTATGGTAACATGTCTATGAGCAATATAAGTGTGTGGTAACATGTCTATGAGCAATATAAGTGTATGGTAACATGTCTATGAGCAATATAAGTGTATGGTAACATGTCTATGAACAATAAAAGTGTATGGTAACATGTCTATGAGCAATATAAGTGTATGGTAACATGTCTATGAACAATATAAGTGTATGGTAGTCTGTTTATACATTGGATTCGATTTGTCATTCACACATTTTGGGAGTGCAGTCATGCTTGGGCAGTTGCAGGCCAGTAGATGCACGACAACCTTAGGTGCTGGCTCACCATCCATCCAGTACACTACCAACTTGGTACAAAAAGCTTGATAGCACATAAAATAATACGAACCCTGCAATGTTCTCGCGTATTTTCCAACTTTATAAGTGCATACCTTACCAAATATCACCAGGAGCATTATTCGCCTCATATGGTACTGGTGGTAAAATTTTGGAACCTGGCTCATGGCCAATAAATAGCACTAAACATTGATGATGTTATGGTAGGCAAGAGTAATATAAGTGTGATGGGCAGCAAGTAATCTTTCTAAGATTTTCTTTTTTTCCAGGTAAGTGTAAATTTACAGCTCCGCGAGGGACCATAACAAACCACACCTTAGGTATATGTGTTACTTGTTTATAGTATATTAATTGTTGTTGTTTTTTAGCTTAGCTCTATATCAAGGATTGCTAACGCACTTCTTCATATTACCCACCCAGAGAGATCCCATTAACTCTTTTATCAAACCTATTAAAGCAATTCTAATTCGGTTTCAGAACATTTAATCTTGCCAACGTTACAACTTCTCTTTTCTGGACTTCCATTCCTGTATATCCGGCCATCTTGAGAACCCTTAATGTACTATACTTATGTGGGCACCAAAGCCTACCTGTACGCTACCCCTAAGCTATCTCCAGGGACCGTGGAGTCCTCCGCCCCAACCCTCCCATATCCTGTCTGGGGACGTCAGATTCCAGCTACCTATATCGGCTGTGTGGATGTTGCAGCATCCTTCCTCCCAGCTTTGTGATTTATTACTTTATATCGTCCACAAATTTTATGTGGTTTCGTAATTATGTTTTCGTCGATGTTTGTTTCTCACAAAGGAGTCAGACCGTAAGATGAATCGGGTCCATAACTTTGGAACTCTTTGCGATATATGAGCGAAACTTGACAGCCTCGTGTATCATTCCCAGAGGGTGTGTCGTGAGTATAACTCATTGACTTGTTTTTCAAGATGAAGATTATAAATGAAGATCACTTTTGTATTTTGCTGTACTGTTCCAGGGTGTAAAGAACCTGGAAGACTTTTGAGGTGTTGGGATATAACTTAAAAGGTTTATTTGTTATATATTCAGGGTGTTTCAGTCATGCCTTTATGGCGGAGTTTATGTGCTTAGTATGTGATTTTCTCCAAAAAGGGAAGTTTATTACCTGATGTCTAATACTTCCTGTTTTGTCATATAGTCCACTTCTATGAGACAGTTAAGGATGTTTAGATGAAATTTAACGAATTTTTAAATATAAGTAATTCCCGGCAATTGTACGGCTAAAACTAAGTCTTTGGGCTCCTTGTTCACAGATAATGAATGATCTGTTGCAGACTTGGGCATCTATTTACCATCAAGTTGCAATGAGGTGTAGACTGTCTTTCCACTCACTGTTTGCACTCTCACAGTTGTGGCATCGTCTGCTTTGTTTAATACTGTACCGGGAAATAAACTAATGCTAATGTGGGACTGGAGTTTCGAATTCTCTCATCGTTCATCCGTTTGTCTTGATTAGTGTCAGTAATCAACCCTCGTCACATTACAATTCGCGTCTCCTGCACAAAGCTGAAACCACTTTAGATATTGAGATTAAACCTTTCATTATACTGTAATGTGTAGACTTGAACAACTTGTGTCGTTACGTTCACAAGAATCTGTACAAGTGTTGTGGTCTGGTTGTGGGTGTGTGTTATTCCTTACTGTTAAATGTGTTCTTGGTGGTGTTAAGTGTCACTGGGTACATCCGCTGTTCCAGGGTGTCTCAACCAGGGGTCTATCATATCCTTGTGTTACTCATCATTGACCATACCAGATACTGTACTTGGATAATGTCGCAACAGTAAATAGCTCTGTGGTCTACCTGCACAAGCATGGCTCCATATACGGGGCAGGACATTACAAAGACGGTTAATTATTCCTTCTGTAAAACGTTAAAAAATGTATATACAATACCGTATTGATAACGCCGTGGAGGGACGTATGATTGTGCTGGCTACATACTATAAATATACATTATTTTACCATGAGCAGTTTGGTGATTGTGTTCATTGTTTGGCTTACTGGTATAATTACTTAGTTGAATCCATTTCGCCAGATATTGGTCCCGTTTCTCGGTGCATCAGCGGTAACTGTACAGTACGG
The DNA here is from genome assembly GCA_958450375.1 of Homarus gammarus. Lineage (NCBI taxonomy): Eukaryota > Metazoa > Arthropoda > Malacostraca > Decapoda > Nephropidae > Homarus > Homarus gammarus. The sequence continues at coordinate 35,485 of CAUDMG010003541.1, read as the reverse complement.
TCAGGGGGAGTGGACTAACACTGCTTGCACATACAGCTATGAACCACATCTACCCCTGAGGAACGATACTGTTTTAGGGACTGTACAAACACACCATTTCAGACTCACTTTTACATGCATGCAAATTCGTAAATAAAATTATATACACAAAAACACATACACACACTGTACAGTATATTTTTTTAAACAATAAATTGTAGCATTTTTATATTGGTTTGTCATATAGTTCAGTTGTCCGTATGATGTTTTCGCCACTTAGGTTATTATTGAGAGTCCTCCCAGCGCTATAGCTACTCCTCTGTTTGTGGGATGGTTGTGGAGTAGGATCTTTATAATAGAGTTTGTCGCTGAACTTAAGTTATGCATAAACAAACCAATGGATGATCCTTTGTGGTGTAGGAATCAGTCATAGAAACCCGTTTTTTTATTAGATATTAAATAATTTTGAACTTGAGAATTGTAAAAAACTAAGCAAGTATTTGAGGAATGCCGCAGGAATAGTCACATTTTCAACAGAGGAAATATATACTCGTAAAAGCTGGAAGTTTTCGTTAATCTTAAATTACTCTGAAGAATAATGGTCAATAGTTGTACAGCTTATATCAATTCCGAAATACGTGGTCATATGCCAGTATAAACGAACACCACGATTAATTAAAAATCCCAAATATTTTTTTATTCATCTCTCTCAAATTGTTTAGAAAAAATCATTAATTTATAGAACAGTTCCATAGATTAAAAACGAACCGTTTGTGACATTTTTAGTGTAAAAGTACAAGCGAAATGCCTACGGGTTCCTCTTCATAGTAAACATCCCAACTGTAAGACAACACGAGTGAAGGTGCTGCCTGGCGTCCCCACAACACGACGAGATCAAAGGCCATAGGTGGTCGAGGGCTCCAGCACGTCTCAGGAGGGTAGTGAAGGCGGTGATGTTTACGTCTTGTGTAGCATCCCTCACCAAGTGCTGGAGGACCACTGGGCGTCAACATGTCGGGAAATAAGTGTCCCTAAACAGTCTCTTCCATCACTTTCCAGTATATTTACACAGATACTTCCAGCCTCTTCCAGTACGTCTATATGGCCTCCAGTTCTTCCATTTTGTTGGCCATACACGGTATCTTCCCCTCCTTCCCGGGGTTCTTACCAACGTTCCTTCACGGTTTCCTCCTCTTTCTGAAGTATCTCTACAGTCAACTTCTTCCCTTCTATCCTGTATGGTCCCTCTATCCCACGCTGATAGTGTCTTCACCATGATTATACCCTTACGTAATTTCCGTTCCTTCATCCTTTTCCAGCATCCCTACTTAGTCTCCTTTACTCTACCCTTTTTCATCATCCCCAATCGATCTCCAACTGTTGCCACAACCCTTATTCGGTCTTCTCCTATTTTCATCTTGCAGGGTCTTTACCAGAATGCTGTTCTCTCGTCCTCTTACATCTTTTCCTCTACTCCCATTCCTCTCTTCCGTGATGGGTGTTAGGTTCTGAATAATAAGTTCTATATACAGGAGAGAACACAAACACCTGTATAGTTTTGTAGGTTCGGTTTACTGGATAAGAGTATGTACACAGAGGAGAGCAGCGGTCTCCCTGGCTAGGCTCCTTGTCAACTGCTATAGGCGACGTATGGCAAGTGATACATTAGCAGCTTCCATACGTCGCCAGGCACATTAATTAAGCGTGTGGGATATGGTAATAACATTGCCACACGCTGCTAGCTAGGCTGAATAAATAATACATAAATGGAGCACATACATAATATACATACATGACATATAATCCAGCATACATAATATACATACACCTCCCTCCCCCCTATACGCTCATAGCAAAGTCTTGAGCGGACCTTTTCTTTTGGATCCGTTCTGAGCGTCGAGGGACTTCATCACTGGGAAGGGTATGGGACTCAACACTGGTGGCGGGGCCAGCAGAAGGCATTGTTACGGGTCGGAGAAAACGGCGGTTCCTCCACCACACACGACCACTGGGTAACCGCACCTGGTAGTCCCGTGACCTGCCGAGACCCATAACTACGCCTACTTTGTCCCAACGTAGGGAGGTCGGGTCCTGAACACGGACTTGGGTGCCGACACTCAACCTGGGGAGAGAACGGGCGTGGTCATTGTAGCGGGCGACGACGTCCTGAACACGTTCGGCGGCTCGGCGATCACAATCCTCTGTCTTGGCCTGCCACTCCTTGGAGAAGGATTGAGGGTGAGCAGGGACACAAGAACGAAGGGGGCGTCCATACAAGACCTGGGCAGGGGAGCGTCCGGTGTAGTTAGGTGTGTTGCGGAGTTCAAGAAGACCCCTGTCGAAGGCCTCGCAGTCAATGTTCCCAGAAGGGGCCACCTTAAGGATGAGGTGCTTCAGGGATTTGACAGCAGCCTCAGCGTGGCCGTTGGACTGCGGGTAATGGGGCGATGACAACACATGCCGGACTCCCCATCGGTCAAGGAACACAGCAAAGTCCCGGCTTGTGAACTGAGGCCCTCCGTCGGTTCGCAGGCGTACAGGAACGCCCACGTCACGGAAGTAGTGGCGGAACTTGCTGATGGTGGCGGCAGACGTCGTGTCATTGCCGCACTTGATGACAACCGGCCAACCAGAGAGACGGTCGACGATAACGAGGAAGGACTTTCCTGACACACAGAAAAAGTCGGCCGACACAGACTCAAAGGGGCGGGTGGGGTTGTCGTCACTCATAAAGGATTCCTGCTGCTGGCTGGGTTGTAATACGCGGCGGGGCTTACACACCCGGACAGCATTGGAGATGTCGGGGTCGATGCCAGGCCGGAACACAGTCTGTCTTGCACGCCGTTTGGTGGCCTCGGCTCCACAGTGACTGTCGTGGAGGCGAGCCAAGGCGTGGAGACTTGAAGCAGCAGGGACAACTACCGAAGGAGAGGTGTCACTGGCCAGAGGTAGGGGCAGGGCGGCAGCAGGGTAGTTGCTGCTCCCTTCGTGCACCCTGTTGGCGTGTTTTACCTCGAGAATCGGTGTTGGGAAGTCCTGGGGGATGATGGCCAACTCTTGGCAATGTCTGTAGGACAGCAAAGGAGTCGGGACGCCATTATGCACATCAATCCAGGCTTGACACGACCTGTTGCCAAAGGTGACGTGTGCATAGAGTGAACCTAGGGCCGGGGTCATCTGTGAACCATCTGCCATAAAGCGGAGATCCTTGGGGGGCGGTCCTAGATCACTTGGAGAGAGCCCCAAGCATTGCAAATGCTGGGGACCGATGACTGTAGCATCAGCGCCGGTGTCGGGCAACATCTGAAGACGGGATGACACACCGCCGTAGGTCACGATGACGCTGATGTACTGGGGGACTTTGGTCCTGGGACGCGGGGGGGAGCACACATTCCTAATGTGGCTCGAGCGTTGTCAGGAGTCGTCGTGCCTCTGATTGGAAGGCTGTGGGCGGCCCTCTCTGGTGGAAGGGGGCTGAAGCTTCCGCCGACGCGGTCCCTTGGGTATGTTGGAAGGGCAACACTTGTCATAGTGGCCCAGACGACCACACACATTGCACTGGACGCGTTTGGCTGGGCACCGTACTGTGAGTGACCAGTGGCCCTTACGGTCACAACTGTTGCAGGTAGACTGAGCAGCTGGACACACCTGTGTTCCGTGCTGCTTACCACAGTTGTTGCAAAATAAACCGGGCGTGGACGTGGTGGGCGAAGGCGTAGGAACGGACTTCTTGTCCTTCTTGTACCGGGACACAGCGCGTACAGCTGTAGGGGGAGCACGGATGGCAGAGGTGGCACACCTGGCAGCCTCATAGGAGCGACATATCGTCGACACATCCTTAAGAGAAGAGGAAGAGTCGAGGGAGGTGAGGCGTTGGACAAGTTCCTCGTCCTTAACACCCATCAGGATCACCTGCTTCAACTGGGTCTCCTCGCACTGCTGGTGGTGGCCTGGACATATATCTACCTCTTCCGAGGCTCTCTTAAGACGCACGTAAAAGGCATCAAAAGACTCACCCTCCAACTGTCTGCAGCTAAACAATTCCCTCCTGCGCAGAGCTTCATTCTGCTGTCCTTTGATGTGCCGTTGTAGAACGTCCAGTACCTCCTCTACAGACAGCGAAGAGGTTGGGGGTACCTGCAACGTATGTTCCAAGACACGCTGAATTTCCAAGGACAGGCACATACGCAGCTGGATGAGTTGTTTAGGCTGTGACAAACTCTGGAGATCCACCATTGTAGAATAATCAGTCCACCGTCGCCGCCATTCACGAAAAGTCTGGAAAGTCTCATCAGGCTTCAAGATGGGCGGCGTTTGAGCTGCTGCTTTAGGTGGGGCTGGGGGGCGTGAAGGAAGCATGGATGAGGTATCTGAACCAGTCAGTACCGAGGCAGTGTTAGAGCCAGGGGCTTGGTTAACAGTGAGGCGAGATATCAAGGCTTCAAACCGTTCACTGTCTTCCAATCTCCGTTGGTTGTCTCGTTCTGCCTCTGCTTGCCTTCTGTGCTCATCCGCCAAACGTCTGTGGGCTTCATCCTCGCGTTTCTCATCTCTCATAAACTTCAGTAAAGCAATTATCTCTGGAGACAACGCTGAATATTGAGGTGAGGGACTGCGCGATGTGGGGGCTGGAGCGTCGTGGCCGGCCTGGTCATCCATCTCTGCGGGGCTATCACCCGCCTGAGTCATCCAGACGCTGGGTCCACGGCTACGTAAGGCGTGAGACATAACTACTTCCTCTGTGTACTATGTCTTAAATCAGTGTTGACCGGTCAGCCCGTCGTATCAACAAGATTTCAGACAAAAATTAATTAAATACACAGATAAGTAGGTTATATATATAAAATATATATAAGAAGCCGCGCGGTCAGCGAGTGTTAGTACGTGTATGTGTGGTGTGTCCCGGGCGGGTAGAGAGTCTCGCCCCAGCTGTGAGGGGGGGGTGGAGGCGGCGCTGTGAGGGGGTGGAGGGAGAGGCGCGGCGACTCCCAGTCAGCCCAGTTACCCTCAGAACGCGGTCAGAGACGGGTGCACTGAACTCTACTCCTTACAAATGCCCAGAACGTGCCGTATACCTTGGGAATCCTTTAGAACAAGGTCACACATGAATGGCACGAAACACACAATGCACTAAACACTTCACAGAAAATCACTGTCACTGACACTGCTCAAAGTTGCTGAGATTCTTCGAGGAGAGCTGACGCGCGGGAGTTGACCCAAGCGAGAGTCCAAGCCGGCTTTCTACAAACTTTGCGCTATCACTCGTAATTATCCAGTAAGATCGGATCACTGCGCCATGTTAGGTTCTGAATAATAAGTTCTATATACAGGAGAGAACACAAACACCTGTATAGTTTTGTAGGTTCGGTTTACTGGATAAGAGTATGTACACAGAGGAGAGCAGCGGTCTCCCTGGCTAGGCTCCTTGTCAACTGCTATAGGCGACGTATGGCAAGTGATACATTAGCAGCTTCCATACGTCGCCAGGCACATTAATTAAGCGTGTGGGATATGGTAATAACATTGCCACACGCTGCTAGCTAGGCTGAATAAATAATACATAAATGGAGCACATACATAATATACATACATGACATATAATCCAGCATACATAATATACATACAATGGGTCCTACCAAAAGCTCGTGGTATTTTTTTCACGGTCGTCAGGGCTCTCTAGGGATGCATTTTAGAGCTAGGTGCGCATACTGACCGTGTGTGCGCGGTGCAAGAATAGTGTTTAACCACCATCTTTAACCTTTGGTATAAAACAACGAGAAATTGCCCCGTAAACTTGCACTTCAACCCTCTTCCACACACGAATCTCCAGGATACAACTTCAGGATACAACTAAACTATCTATCATTCTGTGGAAGGTTGTGGGCGAGGTCAAGTTGACGATAATAGCATAGATGGTGAAAATGATGAACGATATATGCAAGACAGAAATATATGAGTTAGGGGTAAAAGTGGGACTTATGAAACTCTATTGACTTTATCCGTTATGTTTCATTACTTCAGTGAATCGAGTGAGAAGTTGTCTAATTTTTTGTTTTTCTATATGAGGCTTGTTTGTCATATGCACTTGTGTTATTATTAATCAATTTATCGTGAATAATGTTGATCGGTAATAATAATCATAGAAACTATTTTGCCAATGGTCCCTTAATAGGGTATATTAGAAATTAAGGAAGGAATGTTTATATTTATTACTGAGTTTATTAGCTGTTTTCCTCCTCGTGTACAGGCTTATTTATCTCTGTTTATACTTCCTATACTTCTCCTGTTCTTACCTGTCTCATACACCTCATAATATCCTACTTCCTACGACAAAAAGCTGTACGTATTTCCTCTTTGTTTCCTTCATAAACTCCTGATTATTCTTGAATCATTATTTTTTCTCTCTAATATTTTCCCGTGAGTGTTTTGTCTCTCTTTGTATCATCAATAAACCTTGTGTCTCTAACTCTGAAATATTTGTCTTTTCTTCTCAAAGGTCATCATCTTCTCACGGTATAATCTCTTGATTTATACCATTCCCACATCTCTCTACTTTTGTTGTCATCATCCCTGCTCTTCGTTTTGTAGTCCAATTATCTTCCTATTCGTTTTTCATCTCGTACTTCCTTCGTGTTGTGCTCCTCCCCTCATTCTTAATTTTATTTCTTGTCCTCTTCTTCTCCTTCGCCACTTTCTTCCTCTTATTCTCTTACCTCCTTCAATCTTCATCCCCTGCACTCCCCTCATTCCCTTTTTTTCCTTTTATCCTTCCTCTCACATCGTCATCCTCTCCTAACCTAAATATTAATACAAATTATCATCAAGCCAAGACGAGGCCCAATTCTCCTCTCTTGATTCTCCGTCTTGCTGATCGTCTCCCAACCAAAAATTCATCCATACTGCCTCCCTCACTCCCATTTCTGGTGGAATTCCTTGTCCCGGAGTGTTTTGGGTCTGTAACCTACATCACTCCATCACCATCTCCTGCTATAAGTCTCTTCAGTCTCAGGGAAGGGGATGGGCGCCTCACTCAAAATATCGGACCGCGACTCTTGACTGATTTTCCTGCCCCTGTGCTTTGTATATGTTAGAAAAATTATAATATGTCGTCTAGGTTAGAGCAGAATGTTTGATAGAGAGTAACTTAGTGAGGAGAGCAGAAGACGTTGCCAGGATACGGCTCAGGAGAAAAGGGGTATTTTTGTTATTATAAAGAGCGAAAAAAATTAACTATGATTGAAATTATTACACCAGATTGAAAATAGTAACACCGTGTAAAACTACAGCAACGTCAGACGGAACTAGAATTAATTTTGAGTGACTAATTGAAAGTTTTAAACAGTTTAGAACATAGATTCTTTTTTTTAGGTCACAGGTTATTATATTTTATCTTGTACGACTCGATCTACATAGGCTTAGGCTCAGCTAGGCCGAGTTAAATTATTTACGGGTTTTAATACTGTTCTCGAAAATTGATTAATGTAAATTATGTGGAGTGTTGAAACGAAGGTCATTATTATTCTAATTTTTGTCATCCCAAAGTAGTAAAGACAAAGTAAAGAGGTAGGAGAATATAATATATACAGTACATACAGACGGAAAACTCTGTTATCGGTAATTGCTTTATTTTATCTTCTCTGAGGCTGTGGGTCCCCAAACTTAAGAGGTGGTACTCCTTTTATGTGCAGTATATAATGTTTAACAATTCCTCTGACGTTTTCACTGACCTGTGGAGTAGATCAGTAGACGAATTTCTGTGCCTCCATGATCGCCTGACTTGACTCCACTGTGCTCTTCATGGAACCACATTAAAAACACATTAAAAACCATGTACATTTCAGTTTCAGGATCAAATTACAATTCATGATTCACTACATCAACTAGAGAATGTTTATCAAGGCTTTAGAATTTCTGATTGAATGATGTGTTACAAAATATGACGATATTAAAGGTTAGAAAATCGTGAACCGTAAGATTTTAAAACTAAATTTGGATTTCATATGTTGTTTACAGTTGATCTTGTGTCATTTGACCCTCAAAAGGTATTAACGTACAGTATTATTTGAGTGAGTGTCTGAACTACCTGTGATGTTAATGTGTCACCTGTCATATGAACCACACTATTGAAGGCGTTATATAAACCCACTGATGTTGAGTGTCATATAAACCAAAAGGGAAGTTGAAGGTGTCATGTGAGCCGTCTGTGATCTCTCTCTTTCTCATGTGAATTGAACATTTCGTCTCCCTGGCCGTGTCATCTCCTGATAACATGTTAATCCTATATAAGTCCGTAGTTTAAAAGTTTTGGTAAGTATAATGACTTCAAAGAAACCAATTTAACTTTGAAGAGTGAGTCTAGACTTGTGTTTTGCTCCAAATCATCCCTCCCACATCTTCGCCTACCCACAGGGACATCATAAATTGCTGCAACTCGAGGGAACAAAACTTATTGTTGGAGATTCAACAAGTTTTTGGCAGAAGCTCACAACGTCTCGGAACTGGCCTTTCTACACGTCTTATATGTCGAGCCAGTAATCTCCTTGAATTTGCATTATCTATTTGAGCTTCTGCCTCGTATCTGTTGCCCAGGTTTGGGTAGAGAGGAAAATGCCTAACTGTGCCCAAATATTTTTCAAAGCAACGTGAATTTCCGAGGCCTTCCTGTCTGCTCTTCTCTCTCTGTTCTCATTGGATAATCACGCTTGACATTATAGCCGTAAGGTAAATATACAATGAGTGGTTTTGGGACTTTGTCTTAGTGATAAAGTTGGCTTTCTGATGTTTGACTGAACATTTATTATATTACGACAGTATTTCCTCTCACACACCTCTGCTTAAAGGCAATTGTTACCTTCAGATTAAAATGATCTTCAGTGCGTGCAAGAAAAAAATAAACCAACCCAGGAAACAAGGATTCAATAATTATAATTAGATTTTCCTTCACATATTTAACCCACAAGTTAAGTATCATTGAAATTTATATTGAAAAACAAAAGATTGCTGCATGAACCTCAATCCTGCGATAATACTAATTGGACTCAAGCCCCGCGGGTACACTAAACCAGAGCAAGATTATTATCAGAAAACCTACAAGTGTCTCAACTGCGCTGTATCTGGCCCTCACCTCAGATTATGGCCGGTCTCCAGGGCGACCTGTCCCTCCTTACAACCTTCTTATTTGATTAAAGAAGTCCCGGTATCAGGGTCAATAGAGATAAAATACAGGAAGCTGCCAAGGTTAGAGGTCTCGTGAGTGTGGTATACGGTATTGGCCTTCTGGTGGAATGATCGAGTTTCTACCTGTTTCCTTAGTCCGTAAGTCAATGGTATAAAACAGCGCACTCACTGTTTACTGCACTGTTGCCAGTCCTTACTCACATCTGTCTGTATTTATATTATAATACCTTCCTGCTGCTGAATCACCTTTATCTGATGCTCACTTCTCTGTGTGTGTGTGTGTGTGTGTGTGTGTGTGTGTGTGTGTGTTTGAACGCACTAAATATGAATCATGGTGATAATCTTATTTTCTATATAATCTTTTATCCCTTAAATTTCAAACTGGTCTGTGTGTAGGGAGGATCATGACGCATATACATACGTATTTATGTATATAATTGCATATGTATAGGATTATATATATACTGTATACTAATTCATTTATTCTCAGTAATAACTTATCATGAACAAGAGGCAGCAGAAGCTGAGGGCAGACTCGCCGCTAATTCTGTAATGTCTCAATCATAAACTAATATACTCCGGCTTGTAAACATCAGCCACACTTTTAGCCGCCCGTAATTGAAACGTCAGTCGTTGGCGCAGGGACGTCTACTTTGTTATTACGAACATGATGGTATATTTCAGAACAGATTAAGTGCGTAGAATGAGCAGCAAACAGAAATTGAATAAAGATAGAATAAGGGCAACCACTGAGTGATCCGAGGGTATTGAGGGAGGGGACCGTCGGAAGCGGATATAACTGGATGAGGGGAAGTGTGGTGAAGTGGGACACACGCCTCCATAACAACATGGCTCACAAGGATGGTGGCAACAAATAGGGGGCCACTAGACCGCCGCTCTCATACACACACTGGAGATAGGCACCCCCTTCCCCCCCACGTCATCGGGGTTATGAGGATGTATGTGATCCATTTACAGAGAGCTAGAAAGTCAATCCAGCTTGAGGCAACAATTTTATCCAGATTTGGAATAAGTTTATCCTGGTTTGAGTAAGATTCCAAATCAATTCAGGTTTGACTTAGATAGTAAGTCAATACACGAATGCCGATTACAGGTTCTTGAGGACTGTACAGCTGCTGCCCTAACAAGCGTGCGGTATATACCTCCCAGATAGTGAGTTGAACAACACTCAATAGTTTTGTATGTAGAAGGGCCATCGTCACCACACCAGCGTCTTCTCCGTACACATTTGTTTCCTTCAAGGGGTAAGGGGTTGTGAAGCATTGGGAAGATAACTTAACGTTCTTCCAATGCCTTCACAACCTCTCACCCCTTGAAGGAAAAAGTGATTCTCCTTCCACCAGCCTCCTCCAGTACCCTGTGTTGATGCTTATACATTTTGTCATCTGAATTCTGTTTGGTAGCCAATATCCTGTGCTCTACAGGTGTGCATTGTAAGATGTATACAATATTATCTTTGTTATGCTCAACTGTTAGTGAGAAAATGGTGCAGTTTCAGGCTTCATTCTCGTATTCTTGATGTTTTTTTTTACGTTTTCTCAACTTTGCTGGAGACGATGACTCCTCCAGTTAAAAGAACAACTCACCGCTCTTAAGGCGGCTCCTCTGTATTTTATAAATGTTGATATGATCATGAGGGACTAAAACCCACTGTAAAGTTCTCCAGTCAATAACATAAGCGGTTTAGGAAGGAAGATGATATATCTAAGAGCAACACACGCCTGAGTAACGGCTCCAAAATTATTAATGACTTATCGTCGTTGAGGGCTGTGTGGTATTGTAGCGTGAGGAGAGATTAACTTAAATGTTGATTGTGTCGGTGATGATGATGACGATGAAGTAGGATTATTGAATACCTTGTATTGTTCACTGTAGGGTCGTTATGTTTAAGTGTAATTAGTCTCAGGAATCACTGTGTGATAACTGTTGCAGTATCATACTTGATATTGTGTGCACCTGTATGTTTACATCTACTGTTGTCAGTGATTACATATATAAATTACACTGCGTCTTCAGGTAATTAATATATCCCACCAAAATGCTAGCAATTTGTTTTTAGCTTACAGGTATAACCAATGAGTCATTTATAGTTTGTTCTTAATCTCTAAAATTAGTCTATACTGTTATTTATTTATACTGTATACTGATTTCTCCAAATATTCTAACAATGTCCGCATCTTCCTTTGTTACCAGAAACAGAGAGCCTCGTAAAGCAGAGGTTTTACTAAGTCTCCTGAACCCAGAGATGGCCTTGAGAATTTCAAGTTAGCTGCAGAATGAATTGATAAATGTCTAGTACAGCCTGGAGGCACAATGTAACTTACATACTAATGTAATTACTGACAACAGTACGTGTAGACTACAGGTACACAACATAACAAGTACGGTACTGCAACAGTCATCACACAATGTACACAGATTAGAATATGAAAACTTAGCTCGAGTGAATAAATATTTACTTTGAGTTACGGACGACACATTAAATATAGAGAGAAATAGTGTGCCGGTAGACCCATTTATGATTGACTTATATTAGTCACCTATACTTTAATGACAAAGAAACACAGGACTGTCTTTCAGCTTAACAAACAAAAAATATTTTAATTCCAACACCCCAGGGGGACTTCCTACCAAATTATATACATTAATTATTATCCCATACTGTTGTTGATAATTTTCACAATGGTCGGGACTGGGTTGTTCTTATAGCGATCAGTACGTGCTCGTATGGGCTGGATGCGGTTGTGGTGTCGAACAGCAATTCTCGGATAAGGGATCTGTGTGTGTGTGTGTGTGTGGAGAGAGAGGGGGGGGGGGGGGGCAGGGTTAGTGAGAGAATCTCCCTTCAATAGGCGGAGCAAATTTTGTCGATTTCTATGACATTGTTATTTTGGTCTTGATGGATGATTGAACATATGTGTGTGTGTGTGACGATTTTCATTTAATTCTGTAAATTGGGAGCAAGATTGATTGTCAGGGTAGAAAAGGCAAGAAATATGATTCAAAATTCTCAATTCGTCTCTTGTAAATGCTTCGAAATAATCACAGGTTCGGTACACTTCTCCTTAAAAAAACAAAAACAAATATTAGTTCGAATTATATGTTGGCTCTACACCTACACCAATCAATCAATCAATCAGAGCACCGTCCTCATATCTGAGGGTTGGGGACCACAGTCCTCCACTCTAAACCTCTTCGGGCTGATGTTGTATCTCTCTAGGGACCCATTTTTTTATTTCATTCATTCACCCAACACACTGCCTTCCTCCGGCCCTCCTACCCTCAACTTTAACCATTAATATAATAATATTGTCCGGAATCAAATAGATTATATTTTAATTCAGAAATTCAATCAACCAAACCAAGACCTATTAGGGGACAGATTGTGGATCAGATCACGTCCCAATAATGAGTTTAGTGAGGCCAAAACTCCAAAAAATTGAGAAGAAAAACTATGGGCAAAATCAGCTGGGATTTAGAGAGGCTAAAAACAGGGGCAGGGAGAGAACATGAAATTGAAACGGAAAATAAATTTTTAGTATTGCTTGAGGGTGACTTTGATGAACAAGAACCACGGCAACAATTATTACAAAGAAGTAATGTCAGAGGCTGGGGAAACTTATAGTACATAGGAGGAACGAGGCTAGGAATGAGTGGATAACAAATGATATCTTAAAGTAAATAAATAGACGAAGAAAGATAGGAGGAAATGAGGTTTAAAAAAATATATCAAAGAAATTAAAAAAAAAAAATGGTAAAAAGGCAAATAAGACTTTATAGAAAGTAAATGCAAGGAGATAGAAGATGACAGAAGACACCATTGTGGGGATATTTACAGAAATATTACAAAAGTGAACCAGAAAAAGGAAATATAAATGTAGCGAGACCAATAAAATAAAATAATATAATATCTTTGTGAGGCAGGAGTAAAAGAGAGATGGCCAGAGTACGTAGAAGAACTATAAACAATAATAAGGAGAGAGGTGAGGTGAGGAACGAAAAATAAATAAAGATCGAACTACCAATTCTGAACGAGCAGTTGCGGCAGCTGTGAACAAAATAGAAAAAAATGATGACGCTTGTTGGGTTGATCAGCTTCCAGGAGAATTGATAAGACAAATGGACAAGAATTGGGTGAAACATTTGACTAAAATATGTAATTCATAATGAGAAAAGTTATAAGTGATGAAGAAGGAATAAAAGTTAATGGTGAAGTAATGTCAAATAAACACCATGCAGATGATGGTGTTCTTATCACAGATAGAGGCGATATTACAAAAACTACTTAACAGATTCGTGGAAAAAGCTGAAGAATATGGGTTTAAGAGTTAATGCTGTAAAGACTAAGGTAATGGTTGTTTCCAAATTGGGACTAAATCCTAAAAGAAAAAATCATGGTACTTGGATATCGTTCATACAAGAGATTACACAGAGTCAGGCGACGTGACGTTTAACTCTATATTCATTTTATTCAATATTTCCCGTGAGCAAAGACTCCACTCTCTTATCTGTCGAATCGACTCCTCAAACTTTTTAAGTCTGTGAGGGTAAAGACATCTTGGCCTACCTATTAATGACATTACTTTTTTATGCAACTGCCACCGCTTTTGCTGGTGTTGAATTTCATTTGCCATTTTTCTGACCACTCCTGCAGTTTATTTAAATCCTCCTGTAGTGCATTTGTATCTTGCCCTTAATTAATCTGCCGCCCTATTTTGGTGTCATCCGCAAACTTGCTTATGTCACTGCTGATCCCAGTATCTAGATCGTTTATGTAGATTATGAACAAAAGTGGGCCCAGTACTGACCCCTGGGGAACCCCACTGATTACACAGCCCCACTCAGATTTAAAACCATCTGCGCTGACCCTCTGTGTTCTATCGGTGAGCCATGATTTTATCCAATTTAAAACTTTCCCCTCGATACCATAAGCCTGAGCTTTTCTCAGAAGCCTCTGATGCGGTACTCTGTCAAACGCTTTGCTAAAGTCTAAGTAAATAACATCAGTGTTAACAAGTACTGCACATTGACCAGAGACCACACAGTCTCAACACAAGGGGAGCAATACAGAGGCGAACGTCATCTGCTGTAGGTCTGACACGGATCGCCGCATTCCCGCCCAAAAGTTAAACTGACTATTTCGCTTGACCAAAGATATTTTAATCGTCTGGTAAGAGTTGCGGAAATGTGTTCCTAGATTCCCTGTAGTAACAACCTGTGTCTCCAAACGGCCAATCAATATGACCTATAGTAAACCCGTGAGTGAGTGAGTGGATGAGTGAGTGGGTGGGTGGGTGAGTGAGTGAGTGAGTAAGTGTTCCTCAAAGACAATCTAAGGACATAATTCAATATCTATTGGAGTACCAAGACAGAGTACAGAGTTCAGACTCCTGACGGGTATACGCATTCAACAGAACCATTCTTTTTAATATACCTGTATGTAACTAAACCTCCACACGATCCATCATGAGGTACAATTACTTACTGATATCAATTAAATCGAAGATGATATTCAACACCATCTTGTTTTACAGTTTGCCATATTTCAGGTCATTTACATTCCAAGGTAAATTTTTCAGGTTAATTAATTTCCCTTTCTATAGTTACAAAAAGTTGAAACAATACAGAAGTACAGTACCACCACACACAGGGGTACAGTACCACCACACAACGAAGGGGGGGGGGGGGGGGGGGGGCAAGAGGCCGGGGCGTCATCATCAAACTTTTCCATTTATCTCAAACTCAGTTGGCGTCCTCAATTCTCCCGACTACAACAGCGTTCCCAACAGTAGAAGGCCAGAAGGTCGAGTCTCTGTTATGACATATTGAGAATTTCATCTTTACGTGCACTGTGGAGGAGCACTTTGTCGACCCGAGCTTTGATTGGGCTGTTAGCACCCTGTCTCCCGAGGGGAAATTATCTCATTAATACGTTGATGTTGGGTGATGAGGTGATGCTGGGGGAGGGGTGTAGGGGAGGGAGTAGGGAGGGGAGGGAGTGGTAAGGAGGGGTGATGATGGTGGTGGGGGTATGGAGTGGTGGTGGGGGTGTGAAGTGGTGATGGTGGTGGTGTGGAGGTGATGGTGGTGAGGGGTGGTGGTGATTTGATTTTGCCGCTTGCAGCGGCTACTTTATTGTGCACCCCACACTCATCCTGTGAGCGGTAGCGCAAAAGGATTACAGAGTAGGGTTTACAAAGGGTCATAATAATTAACCCCCGTTGTCAGGATATTATGGCACTGAAAGTTACACAGTATTTCATTTACATTATTTGTTTAGTTCTATACATAAAGGGTAACTTATTCACAAATGCGTGAGAACAGGCGTGTGAGGCAGTATGTCTGGCCTCACACTTTGTTATTCACATTTACGTGGGAGGTATTCAAGCACATTGCGTATTTGGTTCTGTACATGAGAACTGACATAGATACTAAGTGCAAAAAAGTGGATACAATCTTAATATGTCGGCTATCTTGCCATTAGAGATGAAGTGTTGTGCCATTTCACACACAGTGTGCTTGGACCTGTCCCTAAAAGGTTCTATCTTCACACAGTCGAGGACGTAGTGTTCAAGTGTGTGGCCATATGTATGGCCACACACTTTACATTTAGTTTTGTTTACATCTGCTTGAGGAACATACTGCCAAAGGTACTTATATCCTAACCTTAATCTAGCTGTTACAACATCTTGTAATCTAGTGATCTTGTTACTTGCTCCATAAACGTGTTTCACTTGATACATCTCATCATGGTAAACTATGGATTGACTAGTGCCTGTTTGCACTTGTCTACTTGCGTCAAACTCATCAATAAGTTCTTTCCTAATTACAGTTTTAAGGGTTCTTTTTGACAGACCCAAATTGTATTCAACGGTGTCTTTGTTAGACGCGAGTTTGGCGAGGGCATCAACTCTGTCATGTTTTATGAGGCCTATGTGAGAGGGGATCCACAACAGTTTGACCCTGACACCCCGGTCAACAAGGCACGCATATTTGTGTCTGGCTTCAGAGACAAGAGCGTGACAACCTGAGTCGAGGGTACCAAGGGCAAGTAGTGAGGATAGAGAGTCAGTGATGATGAGACTGTCAGTAACAGTGGTTTCAATGAATTTAATAGCTGTGAGTATGGCAACTAATTCAGTTTGTAGAGTGGATGCCCAGTTGTTAATTCTAACTCCTTTCTCAATTATATTACCGTCAGGTTGAGTCACAACAATAGCACTTCCAGCCCTCCCACAGGCGGTGTTTAGAGACCCATCAGTGTAGATGGTCTGTGTGATATTATCATCAGTCTGTAGAGTGTGTATGTGTTCAAGAGCTCTCAATTTGGCAGTGTGTTGGAGATAAATGCTTTGTATAATTAATTTTTTAGGCGGATACGTCGGTATTGTGATATCGAAGGGAACTGTCCGCCAGGGTGGCAGGAAGCGCTGTTGTGTCTCAACTTTGTACAGGTGGTCTAGTCCAAATATCTTCATATGTGTAGCTGTAGTTTGGATCCATTTAGACTCAGTAGTCCCATGGTTCATACATTCTAGCAATTTTAAGGAAACAATGTTATCAGGATCACCACGCAGAAGCCTCAGGGCTATCATGAGGTTGACTTCAATTATTCTATCTTTAACACTGGGTATACCTAGTTCTTTCCTCATATTAAGTACTTTAGTGCTCATGGGACATCCTAGGATAATTCTGAGGGCTTTATTTTGCATTTTCTCGAGCTTGTCAACGCCTTTCCCGTC
Source organism: Homarus gammarus (assembly GCA_958450375.1). Taxonomy (NCBI): domain Eukaryota; kingdom Metazoa; phylum Arthropoda; class Malacostraca; order Decapoda; family Nephropidae; genus Homarus; species Homarus gammarus. Next base: position 18,566 of record CAUDMG010003541.1, on the reverse strand, counting down.
ACGAATGACCAGGGCTGGTGCGTGGTAATCTATCAGAGATCTTATATAGCCTAGGTACATTGTTTTAACAATTCTAATATTAGCACCATAGTGCGGGCTGTACCCCGCTACACTTCTAAGAGGTCTCAGTCTGTCAGTACATTGGCGGGTTAGCTGTTGTATGGCAGGTAGGGTACAAGGGACGGAAACACCAAGATATTTAAAAGAAGAAACATAGTCAATAGTGTTGTTACCTATCTTGAACTTGGCGGGGCCGCGTTTGCGGTTCCCAGCTTGTTTGTTGAACACCTTAGTTTTGTCAGTGGAGATAATAAGACCGAGGTGTTCACAGGCTGCGTATACATGGTTCAGGGTGGTTTGCATTTCACGATGAGTTTTAGTATGTATAAGAATATCGTCAGCATAGCTGATTGAGATATTGCTGGGGTTGTCTGGTATTAAATTTAATAATGCATTCATAAGAACATTGAACAAAGTGGGGCTAAGTACTCCACCTTGAGGGGTACCAAGTTGCATATCTTTAACTTCACTTTTGTATCCCTGAAACAGTGCAGCAGCCCTTCTGTTGGTTAGGTAACCACTTATCCAGTGTAACAGCCTACCTCCTATATCCATTTTGGCTAGTTCGTACAATATCAGTTGCCTATTGGCAATATCAAATGCAGCTTTTAGGTCAAGAAATGTGGTGTATCTGTGCCTTTCATCACCATGCACAGTTAGGAATGTGGTGATGCAATTATGTACACCTTTACCATGGGTGAAGCCATTTATGTTAGGAGACATGTGTTCTCTGATTCTATATAAGAGTCTGCCAAGAACCATCCTCTCAAAGGTTTTACACAGGCAGCTGGTTAGTGATATGGGACGAAAGGCATCAGGCTGTCCTGGTTTCGGTATTGGTACAACAATACTGCTGGTCCATGATGTGGGTAGTTGGCCCTCGGCATGACTCATATTGTACAATACCAACAATGGATTGCCTGGCACGCGCCTTAGTAGTCTAATGATGTTGTAGGTGACCCCGTCCTCTCCAGGGGAAGTAGACCTACCCCTGGCGAGGGCGGCGTCAAGCTCCCACTCAGTATATGGAACATCACACTCATCGTGCTGTTTGCCCAGCATAAAGCTAATAAGATTACTTCTCTCTACAGACTTCGCATCAAGGAGTCCCCGAGTCCTAGCTGGTAACATGTCATAGCTCGACACATGAGCCCACTTTGTTATTAGCTCATTCGACTTTTGCAGAGGGTTTGGATGGGAGACGTGTCTTCTGTTTTTACCTCTGATTATGTTTATGTCTTTCCAGGCTTTGCTGAGGGATGTGTGTTGGTTCAGGCTGTTGACATATGTCTCCCATGCATTTTGTCTGAGTTCGTTTACACGTTCCCTGACAGCAGCAAGGGAAGCTTGATACAATTGTAACATTTGAGGTGTTCTAAATTGTCTGTAACCCTTACCCACCCTCCTGACCCTAGCCCTGTGTTTTTTCAGCTCAGGGTCATTATAGCACTGCTGTTGCCTGTTCCCATTATGCTGACCACGTTTTCTCCTTTTTTTGGTGGAGGCATTGTTGGTGAAGTATACATAAGTCCTATCTATCAGATCGTCATGGAAACTTTGGTAATTGTCAGGCTTGTAGTCCTTGTACCAGTCATGGATGAAGTCTATGAACTGGCTTTCATGTTCTTGCTTGACTGTGATTCTACGTCTGTTGAGTTTACCACCAGTGGGGGTGCCATTGGCTACATGTATACTAGCTTGGATTGGGCTGTGGTCAGACATAAGATCAGTGACAACATCAGAGCTATGAGTTGTGTATGATAGATTAAAGCCAATACATTTGTCTAGACCCCCGCCATAGATGTGTGTTGGTTCATTATTACCTATAATTTGAACATCTTCATATGCGCTGAGAAGTGAGATAAGTCTCCTACCATTGGTGTTAGTGGTGGAGTCACCTAATTTCTTGTGTCTAGTATTCAGGTCACCCATTAGGACAGTGGGCTCAGTGTGTAAAAAGTCTGGGAGATCTGTGTATTGAAGCTGATCTGAGGGAGCATAGGCGTTTAGCACGTTGAGTGTGGAGTTGCCCAGGTGGATAGTGATCCCATGGTACTGAAGGTTGGTAGTCTTTTTGGATACAAGAGGTACATGCGGGAGTGACTTCTTAACATACATCAAACATGTGTGAGTAGAACTAGGATCATAATACACATAATTGGGCAGACTGGGTGGGGGCTTACCATTAGGTGTGAGACACTCCTGCAGACACACAATATCGATGTCCTCAGTCACAACTTTGTGGTGTAGGTCAGGGTATCGTTTTCTAAGGGATGAGATGTTCCAACTCATCACCTTCACCGCTCTGTATCTTTGTCTGGTATTAACATTGGCCATTATGAAATGTATTTGGAATTTTGTCTGGTATTAACACTGGCCATTATGAAATGTATTTGGAAAGAAGCAAAAGGCACTGTATGATACTGTTCTTTTCTGCGCTGCCTGTCCCTTCGGCAGGCAGTAGGCCAGTTAACCTTTTGGAAACATTTCTGGAGCATGTACGGCTCAACAATTGTTGTATTTCAGTGGCAGACAACAACTCACTTTGGTTACACTCGACATCACCACCATTTTCTGTTTGTGCTTGTTCATCTTCACTGACCATGTCCACAGAGGCATCAGTAGAACTGTTACCAGTATCACTATTTTCCTCTGCGTGGACACTAGTTCCTGGTGGGTCTTGAGTTTCCACATCTGGTACTGACATCTGAATGTCTTCAGTTTGACTGCAATTTTTCCGAAGTTGCTGCACTGTGTTGGTGGTGTTTTTTTCCTTTAGTGTATCACAGAGGCTCTTAAACATTTCAGTTTGAGCTTGAGCTTGAGCTGTAACCTGAGCTTTGAGTTCTTTAATTTCATTTTTCACATCATTGATCTCTTCACGATATGCATGGAGTGTGTTGGCAGCTACCTGTTGTGTCGGTACGTCTGTGTTGCCCCATGCTGATCTTTCGATGACTGCTGGTGATGATCCTGGAGCTTTGGTGGGGAGGGCAGGCCAGGGGTTGGCCGTAGGGAGTACCCTAGCAGCATTAGTGTTTCTTGAGACCTGCCTGGGTGGCGGGCCTGGGCGCTGAAGGGGTGTAGGAGCTCTAGAACAGTTAGGGTGCCATACAGGAACTCCAACTGTTTTGCAGTTAATACACTTCTGTTGGATGACACCCCCTTGAGCAACTGTATCTCTGCAAACCTGTGTTGCATGTTGCCTTGAGCAGAGACCACACCACGGCTTAGTCGAGGGGCATAACCGGGACACATGGCCCCAGTGCTGACAGTTGTAACACCTCCGGTTAGGGGGCTGATAGAGAGTTACCTTCAGAGTCCGATAGGCACCACGGACTCGAATGGTCCTGGGTGGGTCTTCCGAGCCAACCCAGTCTGCAATGACTGCATTCTTGCCCCTGAGTCGCTTCGTCCTTCTGATGTAGGGATGGGCTTCTAGTAGTGTAGGGGTCTGGTACTGGTCGAGCCCAATGATTATTATGGTCTTCTTGCTCGATGGTTGGGATGATTGTTCCATGGTTATTCCCCTTATGCTATTGGTGAGGAGATCCTGTATGACTGCTGGTTCGTTTCTAATCAGAACATGATCTTGTGTACCGACTCTGAACTGAAACTCAGCCTCAGGATATTTGTCTTCCGCATCGTTCAGCCAGAGATACTTGTCTTCAGGTGATGTGCCTCCAGGGAAGTACAATCTTACTCTCTTGGGGGGTTGTGGTTGTAGTTGATTGTCTCTGAGTCTTTCTGCCTTTTCGGCCTTCCGCTTGTTCCTGGACTGAACTAGGTGAAAGCCATCTTCTCCGTTGGTGTCAAGGTCAACACCACAGTCGCCTGGCTCACTCAGTGCATCAGGAGAGTTAAAGCGAGCAGCTGTGTCTCCAGTCAACTCAGACATGGTGGAGTTACAGGGCTCGACTTATATGCCTACGTCAGAGGGCCGAGGTGGTGAGGGGTGGTGGTGGTGATGGTGAGGTGTGGAGGTGGTGGGGGTGTGAAGTGGTGATGGTGGTGGTGTGGAGGTGATGGTGGTGAGGGGTGGTGGTGGTGGTGAGGGGTGGTGGTGGTGGTGATGGTGGTGGTGATGGTGGTGGTGAGGTGTGGAGGTGGTGGGGGTGTGAAGTGGTGATGGTGGTGGTGTGGAGGTGATGGTGGTGAGGGGTGGTGGTGGTGGTGAGGGGTGGTGGTGGTGGTGGTGGTGGTGAGGGGTGGTGGTGGTGGTGATGGTGGTGGTGGTGGTGATGGTGGTGGTGAGGTGTGGAGGTGAGTGGTGGTGGTGGTGGTGAGGGGTGGTGGTGGTGAGGGGTGGTGGTGGTGGTGATGGTGGTGGTGGTGTGATGGTGGTGGGGTGTGGAGGTGAGTGGTGGTGGTGGTGAGGGGTGGTGGTGGTGATGGTGGTGAGGGATGGTGGTGGTGATGGTGGTGGTGAGGTGTGGAGGTGGTGGGGGTGTGAAGTGGTGATGGTGGTGGTGAGGTGTGGAGGTGGTGGTGGTGGTGAGGTGTGAAGTGGTGATGGTGGTTTTGAGGTGTGGAGGTGAGTGGTGGTGGTGGTGAGGGGTGTGGAGTGGTGGTGGTGGTGAGGTGTGGTGGGGAGTTTTGCCTTCACATTTTATCATATGAAGTACAACAACAATTCATACAAATGAATATATTAAAAAAGCCTCCCCCCCAAAAAAAAGGTAAAAATTTTTACATTTAAAATCATTCTGGTCGCGAAAGCTTACTAAAACTACCGTCAACAAAAACATAAGGTTAAAATTCCCGATGCCACTGACACGAGAACGCCCGCAGTCTACCACTTTGTGAAATAGGGCACAAGGGCAATCAGCCACTCTTTCCTACTGGCCGAATTCGAGCGGTATTTTAGGCCAATCATCTGTGGCCTCGAGGTGTTGCATACAAGTTTCCCTTAACTAAATAAATTGCGGTCTACACATACTTTTTTAGGCGGGGGGGGGGGGGGGGGGGGGGTGGGGGGGATCACGTGAAGAACAGGCACCCCATTTCAAGTTATTTCACCTTAAGATAAAATACCCAAAACCCTTCTCATCTCACCTGACTAAACATAATTCTAACCTAACTCTCACGTCACGTTGTCACGTCACGTCGTCACGGCACGTCACATTGTCACCTCACCTCATCTTACCTCACCTCACTTAACCTAACTCTCCTCCCCGGATGGCATCACGTTTTCTCTTAACTCGAAGGGAATTAATGACATGATCTACCTTGTTCAAACGCAGGTAAGATACTGTTAGCGTGTGTATCTATCCAAGACTTAACTGAAATACCTAAACAGAACAGCTGGTCACTAAATGAAGTAAAAAAAACTAAATATCGAGGAGTATCTGAGTGTCTCCTGCCGGGGTGCTGACAGGGAAGCTTTATTAATGGTGTGGGAGGCAGTGATATGATCTAAATTAGACTGAGGCTCACAGTTGTAGCTGAAACCGTGGTCTGACACAGCCTTACGGATGTTGATGAGATTAGGATAAGTGCTGTGTGTGTGTGTGTGTCTCGCAGTTGTAATGCGTATGTACTGTACATTAATCACATGTCTAACTGTGAAGGGAAAGTTGCTCGTCATTCGTCACCGTCCAGATTACACGACATTATCTTCCTGGATCAAGGTAGTGAAGAGACACGTTTAAACCAACCATTACCCCTGACAACACTTTGTTGTACTACTACCAATTTATAAACACCAGGTGTTTTGTGTGAGACAATATGACAACAGACGAAGGATTTTGACAACCTAACCGAGGCAATGAGAGTTATAGTGCGTTTACAGGGGCTCGTCATATAGCCCAGGTACAGTCCCCTTCACTAGTGCGTTTCAGGGGCTCGTCATATAAACATTCCACAAATCATTATCTTTGAGATATTTGCTTTAACATTATTTTAATTTTATTCCATAGTATGTTTACAAAAGCGAGTTTCTTTCTGTCGAATATAAACAAACACAGGGTTGCCACACTATTCAAAACCTGACGAGCCCCTGTAAACGCACTAGTGAAGGGGACTGTACCTTAGTTTTCAGACTCCCTCTTTCCGTCTCCCCCCACACACTCCCTGTACGAAAAGCCTCCCCCACCAAGAGAAGAAATGTATCCCAAGTGGAGGTCCATCAATGATACGATGATGATTAGTAAACAGCTCAGTGACCAACTCCTGAGTATCGTGATCTCACCGAGTAGCTGTGAAGGTCATGTTCCTTACCTGTTCTTGCTGCCTCTATTAAACCAATCATACGTATTGTTGTTCACATGACTTTTTTCTTCAGTACAAAAACTCCCCCAGACATTATACATTAAACATTGATCTTAATAAATATGTAATTATTTTTTTATCAGTTAATATAGATTGATATAACTTTTTACATTACAGAATTTGAGTAAAGTACAAGACCCTATTATTATGAAGAAAAAAAAATTGTAGTTTAAATCCAGTATATGTATTGAGTCAACACAATATACAAAGTCCATATACATCCCAGCACCAGCCCTTCACGACCACCGCAGTCATCGAGGAGGTCGCCAGAGTCCTTCAACAACTCGAGTTCTCCCGTTCTGCGTGGAGGAAATCGCAATATTTTTCTCTATTGCACCAAACCAGAGTAAAGGAAAAAAAGTCTGACCTCCAATATTTCTGACTTGCCAACTTCCCGTAACTCAAATAATATATATTGTCATGCTCAACCACAGCAGGAGAAACGGCACTGTACCAACCCACCTCACAGACTATATATTTTTTCCATAAACTGCAGCATAAGTTGGGTTAGGTTAGGTCGATTGGGTTGGGATAGGTTAGGTTTGGTTGGTTGGGTTGGGTTACGTTGCGTTAGAACATAAGAACATAAGAAAATAAGGAGTCTGCAATAGGCCGGTTGGCCTGTGCATGGCAGCTCCTGTCGAGAGTTACTACCACTCTCTATCATCCATGAATCTATCTAGCCTCCTTTTGAAACTTTCCAGAGTTCCCGCGCTTACTACAAAGTTGCTAAGCTTGTTCCACTCGTCCACCACCCTATTTGTGATACTGTTTCTTCCTATCTCCCTCCTAAACCTAAACTTATCCAACTTGAATCCGTTGCTCCGAGTCCTATCCTGCTCGGATATTATAAGAACTTTATCTATATCCCCTTTATTGATTCCGTTCACTCACTTAAATAATTCTATCATATCTCCCCGCACTCTTCGTCTTTCTAGGGAATGCAAGTTAAGTTTCTTTAACCTATCCTGATATGGAAGGTTTCTAAGTCCCGGAATCATTTTTGTCATTCTTCGCTGCACCGACTCTAGTGAATTTATATCCATTCTATAATAGGGGCACCAGAACTGAACCGCATAATCGAGGTGCGGCCTGACTAGCGCAAGATATAGTTGCATTAAGACCTCTGCACTCTTGTTACTTACACTTCTAGATATAAAACCCAATACTCTGTTTGCCTTATTTCGAACATTAACGCACTGTTTTCTAGGCTGTAGGTCCGGGCTTACAAGTACCCCTAGGTCTCTTTCACAAGTCGACTTCTCTAGGTTGATGTTGTTAAGGCTGTATACATTGACAGTATTTGTTCTTCCAATATTAAGTACACTGCACTTGCTGGTGTTGAATTTCATTTGCCATTTTTCAGACCACCCCTGCAGTTTATTTAGATCCTCCTGTAATGCATTTGCATCCTGCCCTGAATTAATTTGCCGCCCTATATTGGTGTCATCCGCAAACTTGCTTATGTCACTGCTGATCCCAGTGTCTAGATCGTTTATGCAGATTATGAACAAGAGTGGGCCTAGTACTGACCCCTGGGGAACCCCACTGGTTACATGGCCCCACTCAGATTTAACACCATCTACGCTGACCCTCTGCGTTCTATCGGTGAGCCATGATTTTATCCAATTTAAAACTTTCCCCTCGATACCATGAGCCTTAGTTTTTCTCAGAAGCCTCTGATGCGGTACTCTGTCAAATGCTTTGCTAAAGTCTAAGTATAAATAACATCGTAATTTTTGTCATTATCTACTACCTCGAAGACTTTCCCAAAAAACGTTAGCAGATTAGTTAGACAAGATTTTTCCTTTGTAAACCCATGTTGAGAGTCGTAGATTAATTTGCTTTTCTCTAGATGCGATCGGATGCTATCTGCTATAATTGATTCAAGAAATTTCCCCACTACTGACGTCAAACTGATCGGCCGGTAATTTGACGCTGATGCTCTGTCTCCCTTTTTGAATATGGGTACTACATTTGCCTGTTTCCACAAGTCTGGCACAACTCCAGTGTCTAATGATTTTGTAAATAAGTTTACGAGGGGTCCGCTAATCTGTTCCCTACACTCTTTCAAGACTCGAGGGAAAATTTCATCCTGCCCTGGGGATTTTGTTTTCTTTAGTTTATTTATCTTCTTAAGAACCTCCTCTTTTCTGATAGTGATATTCTTTAATTTCTCTTCTTCCTTTCCCTTAAATATCAGTTCCACCCCTGGAATTTCAGAGCAAATTTCTTCTGAGAAAACTGATAAGAAGTAGCTGTTCAATGCTTTGCTTATTTCTTCACTGCCATTTGTCACTTCTCCCCTCCCTGACTTTAAAGGCCCAACTTTGTCCTTGACCTTTGTCCTATATACCTGGAAAATCCCTTGGGATTCGCCTTGGATTCTCTTGCTATTTTGATTTTATAGTCTCTTTGCTTTCCTTACATTTTTCTTAACATTCCTAGATAATTCATTATACCTATTTCTGAGCTGCTCCTCCCCTCCCTTTAATTTCTTATATATTCCTTTCTTTATTCCTATGTCATGTTTAAGTAATCTGGTCATCCACCTTGGCTCATTCTTATTTGACCTAATTTTTCTGTATGGTATATTTTGTTCTTGTGCTTTATGTAGTATACTAGTGAATATATTATAGTCATGATCAATTGTTTGAAGAAGTAAAGTTAGTTAAGTGTGGTTGTGTAAGTAATAGCAGCCAATCCTACTACTACCTCACTATGCAACACTCGCCTCCGCTCATCGGATAAGAAGTACTCCTACCTGGCGCCGCATAGTGTAACACCTGGTACTAGTGTCTCAGGGCTGGAGTAACGTGTTCGTAGCTGCCATACTGTAGAAAAAATACAGGATCACCACCACAGTACCACCAGTAGCCAAGTAGCGGGGTAGTATTGGGGGGTGCTCACTTTACACACTCACAAATCAACATCGGAAATATCCCAAGTTCAGAGGTCGACCTTACAGTAATGAAAAAGGGTCCCACAGGTCCTAAGTCCCATCAACAGCATTGGGGATATATCTTATTGTAAACGAAGCCTTTAACACACAAGGAAGCAATATACTCCGGCACTTCACTCGACCACCTTCACTTTCCTAGTTGTAAAGTTAGGTACCTAATCACACTTGGGTGGACTGGGGGGGGTGTGTCCTGGAATCGAGCCATTGATCTTCAGGATAAGAGCCGAGCGTTGTATCCAAAGTAAGAGTAGTAAAGAAAAATACATTATCCTCTAATGCTACTTAAGAAGGTTAGGTTAGGTTACGATAAGTTAGGTTAGCGTTAGGTTAGGGTAGGTCATGTAAGCGGTAGTTTAGATTAGCGTTGTTGTGTTCAATCTTAAGGTGAAAGAAATTGGGGTGCCTATTCTTTACGTCATCCTCTGCCGTTATTTATACGTAGACAAAACACACACACACACACACACACACAAACAAGGGCTGGGGAACCAACAAGCGGATGTTGTAGTTAGTGGTAAGTGACTTTGATAACAGCACGGTCCACCTGATACACTGGTTATATTTCTTTTATCCTCCGACACACACACACACACACACAGACACACACACACACACACACACACACACACCAAATTATCTCGTTTTCAATGTAAAGTCTCATCTTCTAAAACACTGAACAAACACATCGAATACTCCGTCACAAGTTCCAAGGTCACAGTCCAATTATCCTGTGACGCAACACTTTTTTCTTTGAGGGAATAGGAGCACACATGTTGCTTCCTGGACCCCATGAGTTGCGAGATGTACACACACCTGGAGTTGCCAACCTGATATTAACACACTGGTTGTCTGTATGTATGTATGTATGTATAGCGACCTGTGGTGTAATGGTCAGCATTCTCGCCTCGCAAGCGAGAGGACCAGATTTAGATTCCCGGGCAGGGTGAAACTATGGGCAAGTTTCTGTATGCCATTTGCCTCTGTCTACCCAGCAGTAATTGGGAACCTGGATGTTATTCGATTTGCGGTTGGTATTCCAGGGTAATGGTTAGCCAGTGCAGTTGGCGAGTTGTCCGGTCTTCTCGGACTATTCCTTGACACTGGGTTCTGCAACTCGTTAACTCAGGGTGTGGTTGTTGTGTATGTATGTGTGTGTGTATGTATGTATGTATGTATGTATGCATGTATGTACAGTTATGTATATATGTATGTATCTTACGACTCCTACACATATGCTAATAAGTCAGGTGGATAAAGGGGCACAGAAATCTCATAAAGAAGGCGATGAAAGAGAAGCTGAAATCCATGTGGAAGAGTTAAGTCAAGTCACACACACACACACACACACACACACACACACACACATTCCCTCAACCTTACATACGCAATATACACAAAGCAGTGAATTCTCTGCCTCCACCCTGATATATGTATACACAACAATACAACAATAACTTTATACCTCCCTCTAGGACCAAGAACTGAGCCCCAATAACATACCGACTCACTGTTATTTACGGTAAGTGTGGTCAGGGGCTTACAATATTAGGTCTTAATGCTGTTAATTTAGTAGATAACAGCTGGTGGTTGAGTGTGTGGGGCGTGAGGGGTGGAGGGAGGCTGACGAGGTGTTCCATCACAGGGGAAGAGCTAGGACCTCATATCCTGATGGTGCAGCCCTTGTGTCATCCCTTACTGCTGTACTCAATGTGGCCTCGATACTAATGCATTTAAATGTGTGTGTGTGTGTGTGTGTGTGTGTGTGTGTGTGTGTAATTAACAACAATAATCATCTCATCCTACACCTGAAATCAATGAAAAAGAACCATGACCTTCCCACGTACTTCGCCTCTGACCTTTCCCTCTTCACAATCAACCAGTTCAGTTTTTCACGAACATCAAACTCGCTTTTCAAATTACATACAAAAATAGCATCCCATTCTTTGATTTGTATTCCGTTCACTTAAGTTCACAAAAAAACACATAAATGATGCATAAGAAAACAAAGAAGCATAAATCATCAATAAATTTAGTAATAACATGTGTACCTCACCTGAGCTCACCTGTTACCTGACCCATCATTTAGGTGAGTACAAAACTTTTCTATTATTGTTTTGATTAATAAAGCAATAAAATTCGTCGATAATATTAATCTTTCATCAATCCATAGACAACAACACAACTTGGAATTATTGATGCTAATGGAAAGTTACATAATTCTGAACACTATGGAAGCTTGGAGAGGTTACGTTATGATACCGGGATGACGGAAGTGGTAATGGATGTCTGGATCTATACAACCGAGTGTGTGTGTGTGTGTGTGTGGGTGGGTGTGGGTGTGTGTGTGCAATAATAATAATAATAATAATTAACGGTTTATTGATATAGTTTGGCAGCTAGAAGGCTGGAAATATACAGCTACATATTTGGGGAATGGGTTTCAAATTATAAATAATATACAAGTATCATAAGTGATAAAAATAAGATATATAATAACTAGATGGGGAAAAGCTCAAACTACAGTGCATTTCAACATAGTGACAGTGCAAGAAGTAGTTATTGATAATTTTTACAATGGTTGTGACTGGGCTGTTCTTATAGCGATCAGTTCGTGCTCGTATGGGCATGATGCGGTTGTGGTGTCGAACAGCAATTCTCGGGCTATGGATCTCAGGTAGTAGTAGGAGCCGGTGTCGAGGATGGTGTAGAAGCTTCTTACCAAATTTGCAGATGAGGTCGTGGTGATGATCAGTGAGAGTCGAAAGGGTCAGTGTGTTGAGCGCTTCTTGATATGTGGAGTAGGAAGGGGAGAGAATAATCTTGCATGCCCTCTTTTGCACTTTTTCTAGGTGTTTACGTTGTGTGGCATTTAGGGAGGAAGACCAGGTGGGGGAGGCATAGGTGAGCTTGGGAAGTATGAATGTTGTGTAAACACTGAGGAGCTCGGGTGCAGGAACTCCGAGGGACTTGAGTCGGCGGAGGAGGTGGAGACGGAAACTGGAGGATTTGACAACTTCACTGACGTGTGGTTTCCAATTTAGTTTGTTGTCTATGGTGACGCCGAGGAGCTTCGTGGAATCTACAACCTGGAGTGTGTTCGGACCTAAAGTAATGGAAGGAGGTGGGACAATGTCGGAGGAGAGGTTGATGTGCATAACCATGGTCTTGGTATGGTTGATGGTGACATGGTTGTTGGTGGCCCAGTTTTGGAGACTGTTCAATAAATCTTGAAGGGCGGTATAGTTGGGAGCAGAATTGTTGACGCTGATCCCAATGGTGGAGTCGTCGACATATTTCCAGCGAGCAGGGGTTTCTCTTAGGGCATCATTGATGAGCATAAGGAAGCAGAGTGGTCCCATCTTGGTGCCTTGGGGGACGCCACAGGTGAGTGACTGAAAGGTGGAGACAGCCCCTCGGAAGCGTACAGCTTGGCGTCGGTCACTGAGGAAGTCTGTAAGCCATGGTATAAGACTTCTCCGAAGCCTGAGGCCAATAGCTTTGTTGATGGTTATATTGTGGTCGACTAGGTCGAATGCTTTAGTGAAATCAATGAAGGCGACAGCTACAGAAGTTTTTCGTTTCTCAAGATGGCGGTATATGTAATCGAGAAAGCTGACAAGACAGTGAGTGGTGGAGGAAGTTTTCATGTTGCCAAATTGCTGAGGGTCTACGACTCCTGCAATATCAGCATAAGCCCAGTCGAACACAAAACTTTCACAGATTAGGCTGGGTATTGGGGTGATTGCAATAGGTCGTAGCTGATTTAAGGATTGTGGGCTGGTTGACTTGGGCACTGGTGATACATAAGAGGGCTTCCAGTCAACTGGGCATCTGGCTTGACTGAGAGAAGCATTGATGATGGAGCATAGGGGTTTAGCAAGCTCCGGGGAGAACTCCTTGAAGAGTTTCATTGGTAAGTCAATGGGGGTGGTAGAGCGTTTTAATTTTAGTTTGTCCAGGCGTTTTGCTACTTCAAATTCTTCTACTAAGTCAGTGGGAAGGGGGGCTGGTAGGTAAGCAGGGAGAGTGGTTGTGTCAAGCCGGGAGAGCGTCTGGCATATAGTAGCGAAATGGTTATTTGTTTGCTCAGCTGCGTCAACATTAGTGAGATGGCTAAGGAAGGGGAGGGGGTGTGTCTTATTGTTTAGTCCACAGAGTTCTTTAAGCTTACCATACCATTGACTGATGTTGGTCTGCGTCAGGTGTTGTAATTTGGTTGGGTAGTGGGACTTCTTTGCAGTGCGTATTTCGCGGATGACTCGGTTGCGAAGGGACCTGTAGCGGATGTGGTCATTGAGATGAAAGGCTCTGTCTCTCTGTTGCATAAGTCTTTTGATCCGAGGTGTGATCCAGGGCAAGTCAGCTGGGTGAGATCTGACGGACTTCTCGGGGAAGAAGTGGTGGTGAGCTTCCGTGGTGGTGTTGGTATAATTTATCCATTTGGTTTCCACGTCATCCACGCTAAGTACTTCAGTCCAGGGATGGTGAACTATCCACTACCCGAAGAGGCGCACTGCAGAGTCAGTAATCGGCCTGTAGGTCTTGATGTAGGGTCTCTGTACTTGAGTGGGAGTGGCAGCTGGGGACCAGAGCACTGATAAGTGTGTGCTTCACCCGATAGGAGGCATTGGTTGAGGTGGTTGGTACTGGTCCGCTAAGTCAGTTAAGATAAGGTCAAGGGTATTTTGACCGTGTGTGGGGAAGTTCACAACTTGTGATAGTGATAGCTGGTCCTGGATATCAGTGGTGTCAATTTCATTATAATCCCCACATAATACTAACTTGGCACATGGGTACCTAACTCTGAGGTGGTCTGAGGTGGTAATGAGATGATTGATAAGAGTGTCTCTGGTGGGTGAGCGAGGCGGATGGTATGCCACACAGATTATGATGGAAGCAGTGTGGCGCGGGTGGGCTTGTGGCACAACACGTACCCATAATGCTTCCACATCTGCTGGGACTTGAACATCCAGGCGTAGGTCATCTTGACAGAAGAGGGCAACGCCCCCTCCGCATCTATATGAACGAAGGTGATGAAAGAGTTGATATCCCTCAATATGACACGTTTCAGGCACAATTTGCCAAGCCTCACATATGGCAACGACGCTCGCGGCGGCTGACCTGACTGTAGTTGCCAGCTCGTCGAACTTGTTAGCTAGGGAAGTGACGTTGGATAGCAGTAGAGACGGGAGATCATACCATATCCGTGGAACTTCAGTGTAGTGGTACGGTCTGTCAGGGGTGGGTTACTCCGGTTTCCTAGTGGAGGTTATGGCTCTAATGGGCTTATGTGTATGACGGCCTTGTCTACGGCTACGCGCGTGGAATATGCTCAGTGACTTGAGTCGCGCGATAACACTGCCATCAGGATAACCGTTCCCACGCTTTAGGTGGTACAGAGTGCGTCGGGAGTAAGTGATTGGTGGCCATCTGTTGATATCTGTTGTGGGCGGACGGAAGTGTTTGTCAATGACGGCACTTTGAGGGCCACTGACACTGGTAGACATCTGTTAATATTTGTCAGTCGTAAAGTCCGTGGGTCTTTGTCCCTGGTGCTTGGGGTCGCCGACACAGTTTTCACGATATATGTAAACACCGCGGTGGTCCTTGTCACTGGCACTTTAAAGGTGACCGATAAAGTGCCCACTGTCTGACTTTTCCTTGGGGTGCACTATCGGAGCACTGTATGATAATCACTTATTGCACTGATGACTTGAATGTCTTGCTGAGAAAGTCCCGGTCAGGTTAGGTCGGGTCCAGTCACACTGCTGTGCTTTTGTGCTTTTCCTTAAGTGCACTATAGGAACACTGCTCGGTAATCAATCGTTCACTAATCACTAGAATGTTTTGCTGAATAGATCCCGGTGTAGTAAGGCTGGTAGGGCGTTGGGATATAGCAGGGGGAGTGGCAGGGCCAAACAGACTTGGCCTGGCTGTTAAAACCGGGAGCGCCTTCGGGGCACGTCTTGTCTCACTGACAGTTGACAAGTGACATAGCATTTACTCGTATGATAATTGACCTATATAGCAAGGTATTTACAACTGACCTATATAGCAACGCATTTACATTCCAGATTTTTACTTAGCAACTTTTTTACGACATGATTTATGCGTCGGACGAACATAAACTATGGGTCGAGGTTGGCGAATGTGGACGAGCGGTAACTGTTACATTTTGCACAGCTGTTATGGTTAAAAAAAACAGTGCTTAGTTTTTATGGGGTGGATTTAACGTGGATGGGTGTGGTTGTTTGTTTAAATGGGCGTGATTGTGGGCGTCCGTGGGCATGGTTATGTGAGTGGGGGGAGGGGGGGGGGTATTTTTTGCTCTATGAATAGCCATTGTGCAAAAAAAAATAAATATTGGCTGACTAGAGATTACCTGACACGGTCCGTTCATTGACGGCTGAGATTATCAAGTTAAAATGAGTTGAATTGAAATGTTAACAAGATTAAATGAAGTAACTATCCAGGTTAATATGTTAAAATGAGCTAAACGGTACTGTTAAATCATAGATCATAGTGATTTATTTGTCATGTGATGATTGGAGGATAAATGACCCCCAGTCCAAATGAACCCCAGTCGTAATGGACCCCAACTTAGTCTAACCATTGGGATTGAACCCTACTGTTAGTGGGTTTGTTTGAGAGCCTATTACGATTGGAAACCATTCAACCAATGACCAAGGGTTTCGAATCTCAATCGTATAGGCAGTGTGTGTGAGTGGTACGAGCATTGATTTGCCCCTCCCCCATCCCCCCCAAACCCTTTCCCTACCACTCTCCTTCACCCCTACCCTATCACCCCCTCCTTCACCCCTACCCTATCACCCCCCTTCCTCACCCCTACCCTATCACCCCCTCCCTCACCCCTACCCTATCACCCCCTCCCTCACCCCTACCCTATCACCCCCCTCCTTCACCCCTACCCTATCACCCCCCTCCTTCACCCCTACCCTATCACCCCCCTTCCTCACCCCTACCCTATCACCCCCTCCCTCACCCCTACCCTATCACCCCCTCCCTCACCCCTACCCTATCACCACTCTCCCTCACCCCTATATCTTGCGCTAGTCAGGCCGCACCTCGATTATGCGGTTCAGTTCTGGTGCCCCTATTATAGAATGGATATAAATTCACTAGAGTCGGTGCAGCGAAGAATGACAAAAATGATTCCGGGACTTAGAAACCTTCCATATCAGGATAGGTTAAAGAAACTTAACTTGCATTCCCTAGAAAGACGAAGAGTGCGGGGAGATATGATAGAAGTATTTAAGTGGGTGAAAGCAATCAGTAAAGGGGATATAGATAAAGTTCTTATAATATCCGAGCACGATAGGACTCGGAGCAACGGATTCAAGTTAGATAAGTTTAGGTTTAGGAGGGAGATAGGAAGAAACTGGTTCACAAATAGGGTGGTGGACGAGTGGAACAAGCTTAGCAACTTTGTAGTAAGTGCGGGAACTCTGGAAAGTTTCAAAAGGAGGCTGGATAGATTCATGGATGATAGAGAGTGGTAGTAACTCTCGACAGGAGCTGCCATGCACAGGCCAACCGGCCTATTGCAGACTCCATATTTTCTTATGTTCTTATGTACCATATCACCCCCCTCCCTCACCCCTACCCTATCACCCCCTCCTTCACCCCTACCCTATCACCCCCTCCTTCACCCCTACCCTATCACCCCCCTTCCTCACCCCTACCCTATCACCCCCTCCCTCACCCCTACCCTATCACCCCCTCCTTCACCCCTACCCTATCACCCCCTCCTTCACCCCTACCCTATCACCCCCCTTCCTCACCCCTACCCTATCACCCCCCTCCCTCACCCCTACCCTATCACCCCCTCCCTCACCCCTACCCTATCACCCCCTCCTCACCCCTACCCTATCACCCCCTCCTCACCCCTACACTATCACCCCCTCCTTCACCCCTACCCTATCACCCCCTCCTCACCCCTACCCTATCACCCCCTCCCTCACCCCTACCCTATCACCCCCTCCTCACCCCTACCCTATCACCCCCTTCCTCACCCCTACCCTATCACCCCCTCCTTCACCCCTACCCTATCACCCCCTCCTCACCCTACCCTATCACCCCCTTCACCCTACCTCACCCCCTCCTCACCCCTACCCTATCACACCCTTCCTCACCCCTACCCTATCACCCCCTCCTCACCCCTACCCTATCACCCCTTCCTCACCCCTACCCTATCACCCCCCTCCCACACCCCTACCCTATCACCCCCTCCGTCACCCCTACCCTATCACCCCCCTCCTAACCCCTACCCTATCACCCCCCTCCTCACCCCTACCCTATCACCCCCTCCCCACCCCTACCCTATCACCCCCCTCCTCACCCCTACCCTATCACCCCCCTTCCTCACCCCTACCCTACCCTATCACCCCCTCCTCACCCCTACCCTATCACCCCCTCCTTCACCCCTACCCTATCACCCCCTCCTCACCCCTACCCTATCACCCCCTCCTCACCCCTACCCTATCACCCCCTCCTCACCCTACCCTATCACCCCCTCCTCACCCCTACCCTATCACCCCCTTCCTCACCCCTACCCTATCACCCCCTCCTCACCCCTACCCTATCACCCCCCTTCACCCTACCCTATCACCCCCTTCCTCACCCCTACCCTATCACCCGCCTACCTCACCCCTACCGTATAACCCCCACCTACACCCCTACCCAAACACCCACTCCATCACCCCTACCCAATCACCCCTCCTCACCCTACCCTATCACCCCCTCCTCACCCTACCCTATCACCCCCTCCTCACCCCTACCCTATCACCCCCTTCCTCACCCCTACCCTATCACCCCCCTTCCTCACCCCTACCCTATCACCCCCCTCCTCACCCCTACCCTATCACCCCCTTCCTCACCCCTACCCTATCACCCCCCTCCCTCACCCCTACCCTATCACCCCCTCCTAACCCCTACCCTATCACCCCCCTCCTCACCCCTACCCTATCACCCCCCTTCCTCACCCCTACCCTATCACCCCCTTCCTCACCCCTACCCTATCACCCCCCTCCTCACCCCTACCCTATCACCCCCTCCTCACCCCTACCCTATCACCCCCTTCCTCACCCCTACCCTATCACCCCCCTTCCTCACCCCTACCCTATCACCCCCCTCCTCACCCCTACCCTATCACCCCCTCCTTCACCCCTACCCTATCACCCCCTCCCTCACCCCTACCCTATCACCCCCCTTCCTCACCCCTACCCTATCACCCCCTCCTCACCCCTACCCTATC
>CAUDMG010003540.1:750000-752563 GCA_958450375.1 Homarus gammarus | reverse complement strand
AAGATGAAGAAATATACTCCTCCCCCCTCCTCCTCCTGCTCGCTTCTCACAATCAGATGTATGATGTATATAATTAATAATAATAATAATTAACCGGTTTATTGAAAGAGCTTGGCAGCCAGAAGGCTGAAAATATACAGTTACATATTTGGGGAGTGGGTTACGAATTACAAATAATATACAAGTAACATAAGTGACACAAATAAGACATATAATAACTTAGATGGGGAAAAGCTCAAACTACAGTTCAATTCAACATAGTGACAGTGTTACAGTGTGTGTGTGTGTGTGTGTGTGTGTGTGTGTGTGTGGAAGGGAGGTGTGTATGTATGTATGTATGTATGTATGTGTGTGTGTGTGTGTGTGTGTGTCTGTATGTATGTTTATTTTGTTATTATTTTTATTGTCTAGAAGTTATATTATCAAGACGCAATTACATCTCCGTCAGTGAGTGAGTGAGCGAGTGAGTGAGAGGGAATGAGTGAGTGAGTGAGAGGGAATGAGGGAGTGAGTGAGAGGGAATGAGGGAGTGAGTGAGAGGGAATGAGGGAGTGAGAGAGAGAATGAGTGAGTGAGAGAGTGAGAGGGAATGAGGGAGTGAGAGAGAGAATGAGTGAGTGAGTGAGTGAGAGGGAATGAGGGAGTGAGAGAGAGAGAGACTGAGAGAGAAGACATAAAGTTCTCATCACTCAATCAAGTATCACTCAAACTACCCACGTCAACCTCCTCCTCCACTTCCACCTCCTCCTTCACCTTCTCCACCTCCTTCTACAAGATGGATAATATGCTCCACCACGCTCCTTCTTTAACTTGAGCATAGGAGCGTTTTGTGGGGGAGGTGAACACGTAGGAAAAGGTGTACCTGCGTGTGTCTTAGTTAACGTAAAATAATAAAAATAATAATAATAATAATAATAATAATAATAATAATAATAATAATAATAAAAGAGCATTCTTCTTTTTTCTTAAACTAATAGACCCTAGTGTTAATAGACCCCAGTGTTAATAGACCCCAGTGTTAATAGACCCTAGTGCTAATAGACCCCAGTGTTAATAGACCCTAGTGTTAATAGACCCCAGTGTTAATAGACCCCAGTGTTAATAGACCCCAGTGTTAATAGACCCCAGTGTTAATAGTGCTAATAGACCTCAGTGTTAATAGACCCCAGTGTTAATAGACCCCAGTGTTAATAGACCCCCAGTGTTAATAGACCCCAGTGTTAATAGACCCCAGTCCTAATAGACCCCAGTGCTAATAGACCCCAGTGTTAATAGACCCTAGTTCTAAGTGAACCAAACCACTAAAACTGGGGCCCATTACCACTGGGGTCTATTAGGACTGGGGTCTATTAACACTGGGGTCTATTAGGACTGGGTCTCACTTAACCAGGCCCCTCTAGAATCTAATTACTGTAAGTGTTCAGTTAGATACAGGTACAGTGGGCTACATAATGTAGAGAGAGAGAGAGAGAGAGAGAGAGAGAGAGAGAGAGAGAGATTACAGCAAGCTTACATAGGAGAATTACAATGAGTGTTACAGCCTTCAGGTGCCGGATACAGTAGCTCTCAATATTACAGGGGAAGGTTACAGTCACTATTTATAGCCCTTCAGTGCCCGGATACAGTGAATAGGAATATTACAGTGCCCGAATATAGTAACTTTTTACAGCGTTACAGTGCCTAGATACAGTGACAAACCATCTTACAGTGCCTGCCCGAATACAGTGATATAAACATCACCCGGATACAGTGACTAATCAACCATCATATTACAGTGAGGTTGGGTACAGTGACTCCTTCATGTACCCTTGTATTATTATTACAGATTCAGGATCTTACGGGAGGTCAATGAAATATTGGTGGAGGGGGGAGGGGAAGGGGGGGTAGGGGAGGGGGGAGAGGAGGGGGAGAGGAGGGGGAGTGGGTAGGGGAGGGAGGAGAGGAGGGGGAGGGGGGGGAGGGGAGGGGAGGGGAGGGGGGGGAGAGGGAGGGGGAGGAGAGGGGAGGGGGAGGGGGAGGGGGAGGGGGTAGGGGAGGGGGGAGGAGAGGCAGCAATACCCTACCTGGCAACTCTCTTTGTTGTGATGACGCACACTCCAACTTGACCAAATTCTTTTATTTTCTTTATTTTACGTTTTATTTTAACTATAAGATAAATATAATATAAGGATAAATTAACCTTATTTTTATAATATATTATCGTAAAAATATTATAAATGAATATGGAGTTTTAGAAAGAAGGGAAAAAAATTGAGTGTTTTTATCCCTAGTTGGGTAATGAACGTAAGCAAAGCCAGACTTGAAGGGGAGAAAAACGTCCCTGAACGATACTGAACGAATGGATGTGGAATAAATTTGTACCCTGATCATTAATTCATTCGTTTATATATACCCCAACTTGTACCCATGTCCATAGTTTAAGAACAGTGATAACAAGGGGGGGGATAAATAAGGGAGATGAGAAGTATAAGAGTGAATGGGAATGAGGAGAGAATGATGAATTAGTGGGAAGAAAAGATGGAGGAAAAGTGACGATGTAAAGTGGAATTTCTCAAAGTTTCCT